>KQ991139.1:866-15657 GCA_001598015.1 Dorcoceras hygrometricum | reverse complement strand
TTCAGCTCCTTCTGAGTGAAGAAGTATTTGAGGCTCTTGTGGTCGGTGAATATCTGACACTTCTCGCCGTACAAATAGTGTCTCCAAATCTTCAGTGCGAACACTACTGCTGCAAGCTCCAGATCGTGCGTCGGATAGTTTTGCTCATAACTCTTCAGTT
Source organism: Dorcoceras hygrometricum (assembly GCA_001598015.1). NCBI lineage: Eukaryota > Viridiplantae > Streptophyta > Magnoliopsida > Lamiales > Gesneriaceae > Dorcoceras > Dorcoceras hygrometricum. The sequence continues at coordinate 15,497 of KQ991139.1, read as the reverse complement.
TTCTCGATGCATAAGCAACAACCTTGCCTCCCTGCATCAGAACTACACCCAAACCTCTCAGGGAAGCATCTGTATAAACTACAAACTCCTCATGATCCACTGGCATCGTTAACACTGGTACTGAAGCGAGGGCCTCCTTCTGCTGATCGAAGCCTCTCTGACACTCTGGACTCCACACATACTTTGCATTCTTCTTGGTCAGGGCTGTCAAGGGCACTGAAATTGAAGAGAAACCATTGATAAACTTGCGATAGCAACCAGCCAACCCCAAGAAGCTGCGAATCTCTGCTGCGTTCCTCGGAATCCCCCAGTTCTGCATTGCCTCCACCTTTGATGGGTCAACATAAATCCCATCTCTTGACACAATAGCCCTAAGAATGCCACCTGCTCAAGCCAAAACACGCACTTGCTGAACTTGGCATACAATCTGTGCTCCCTCAATGTCTGCAAAGCCGTCCGCAAGTGCTGCCTATGCTCCTCCAAGCTCCTCGAATAGATCAGAATGTCGTCGATGAACACAATGATGAACTGGTCTAGATACTGCCTAAATACCCTGTTCATCAGATCCATGAAAATCGCTGGGGCGTTCGTCAGACCAAACGGCATCACCAAGAACTCGTAGTGGCCGTAGCGTGTCCGAAAAGCAGTCTTAGACACGTCCTCCTCTCTAACTCTCAGCTGATGGTAGCCAGATCTCAAGTCAATCTTCTAGAACACTGAAGCCTGCAACTGATCAAATAAGTCCTTTATCCTCGGGAGTGGATATCTGTTCTTCACGATAACTCTGTTCAACTCCGGTAGTCAATACACAACCTCATGGTACCATCATTCTTCTTCACAAACAGAACTGGTGCGCCCCATGGAGAGAAACTAGGGTGAATGAACCCCTTATCCAACAACTCCTGAATCTGCTCCTTAAGCTCCTTGTCTCGGTAGGAGCCAAGCGATACAGTGCTTTAGATATAGGCACTGTACCTGGCATTAGCTCGATAGAAAACTCCACCTCTCTCTCCGGTGGAACTCCTGTGACATCGTCGGGGAAAACATCTGCAAAGTCCCTGACTACCTCCACATCAGACAACGAAGGGCCTACTGAATCTCCTGAAGCAGTAACACTGGCCAAGAACGCCTGACATCCGTGCTCGACTAGCTTCCTGGCATGTAATAACGATATGAATCTGGGCTTCCGCGACCTCCTAGCTGCCTCAAATAAGAAGGCCTCCTGCCTTGGCGGTCTGATAGAAACTGTCCGTCTCTGAAAATCAATCACTGCTCCGAACTCTGTCAGCCAATCCATGCCTAGGATGAGGTCGAATCCCGACATCGGCAATACCACTAGATCTGCTTGAACTGCATGATCCTGTAACATCATCGTCAATCCCTGAACCACGCTGGTCGTCGTCAACTCCTCTCCTGACGGGACCATCACTGCGAGAGCCACACCCAAGCTCTCCGGTGTAATACCCATCCTCTGCATGAACGCAATCGAAATAAACGAGTGGGTCGCCCCTGAGTCTAGTAATGCAATGGTAGTAACACCAAGCACACGAATCTCACCTGAAACGAACACAGCACACAGGCACGCGCTTACAGTTAAACTAGGTCTCAACAAGTAGTTCAGATTCCTACACATATTCTAAGTTAGCTAGCCCTACTATCCATGTTCGCATAGAAGTCCTAGAAGGCATACAGTTCCACTAAGTTCAACCAGTCTAAGGCACGAATCTCCAGTAACCTAGTAATCCCGGCCAACATCTCCATGTTAGCCCTCTCAACCGGCGTCATCTGGGGTGGTAGAGGAGGAGGCAAGTCGTCATCCTGCTGCTGCTCTCTAATGCGACGGGGAGGCATTGTTCTGGTACACCAAAACCTTATAACGTAATCTACGTGCATGACTAGGCGTCTAACCCTTAAAATCTAAGGTAAACTAAACATGAAAAGATAACATGTAGCATGCGACATAATCATAAATCATAAAATAAACTCACAGACTGGCAGTGCGACTTCCGAGCTCCACGCAGCAGGCTAGTACCCCACCAGAACCACCTCTCTGATACCAAGTTGAAACATACTAAACCTCTAAAATTTTTTTTTTTAAAGCCGATGTGGAATAAACATTTACTAAAAGCTGTAAATAAAAACATAACTTAAAGCATTTAAAGATAACATCTCCACATCCGTTTAAAACCAGCTGCAAAATGTCTCAAATCCACATCGCACAAGCTAACATCAAAATCAAAGTATTTAAAAACTGTTTGCGGAAAACATGTCTAAAAGCAAAGGCATAAAATAACTGAGTGGTCACGGGGTAGCAGCAGCAGTGGAGCATCAGACGTCCTCACCGTCGGTCGGAGTAATCTCGTCATCAACATTATCATCATGCTCACCTGTACCATTTAAACCTAGTGAGCCTAAAGGCCCAGCATGCTATATCCGCTAATAACAAGGTACATATAATAAAACCACATGCAGGCACGTAAGTATAGGAACATAATTTTCATGACATGCGTGCTTAAAAGATCTTAAACGTTAAATCATACTGTGATCGTACATAACTCATCATATAACATATATGTTAAGGCATAGCATAAACATAACATAAACTTAAAAGACCATGTGAGTCGTATCCATGAAGTGAAAGCCATTAATTCGATTGATCAATCTATAAACCAACGTACGTGGCAGTGTGGTTTACCCCGATGTCACACGAGGATCCCTATATGTCACACCTCTATGCTGCCACTTCATCCGGATGTCACACGAGGATCCATAAGCTCATCATTATACATTAACAGGGGATCCCCGGGCCCGGCTACCCGGCTAACTCCCATCATTACTTTGCCACACAACACTTCAATCTCTCAAAAATATTTTTCATTCATGCCTTAACATAACTTAAACTTTCATGATGCATGGGTTTCATAAAAATCATGCAACTTAAAATCTTGGCCCATTAATATATATTTAATTTCCTTAAAACATTTCATAAATCAATACCATAATACGTATATAATTAAATATATATTCATGGGACTATGCATTATTTTCCTCGGCCCGGTCAAGGACTGGCTCAAGCGGCTGGCCCACTAATTCTAGGCCCAAGGCCCCCTTCTAGACTTAAAATAAATGCTAAGTCCAACTCAGACTTGGCCCAACAACTAAGAATGACCCTCCTTAAAATCATTTTTCATTGTTGGCTTGTGAGTCAGGTTCCAGCTGTTGAGATTGTTGTTCCAGATGTGAGCTAGATTCAGCTCTTGTATCAGTTGTTGGTTTGGATACCAGTTGATGTGATGTGCTTGCGACTGATACTTCAGATGTTGGTCTTGATACCAATTGATATGCGCTTGTATTTTGTGCGTCAGATGTTGGTTGATGAATAGTAGAATCTGCTTGCGCAACATCTGTCTGAGTAACGTCTGGTTGAGCAACATCTGTCTGAGTAACGTCTGGTTGAGCAACATCTGATTGAACGTTGGTCTCTTCTGCTCCAGTAGCTGATACACTTGGAGAGATCTGATCCTGTATAGAGTCAACGCTAGTTAAATCGATGACTACTGGATGACCTGTCAGATCTTGTTGTGCAATGTCGTGCAGTGTGTCCAGCGCTTGTTGTGTTTCAGCTGAATATCGTTGTTGTGGCACGTCATCATCTGATTCATCAAGACTTGTTGATTCCAGACGTGAACACAAATCATGTAGGCTTGCAGCTGAATTGGATCTGAAGCTTGTCTCATCAAAGACAACATGAGCAGATTCTTCAACTGTTAGACTTCTGTTGTTGAATACGCGATAGGCTTTGCTAACAGCTGAATATCATAGGAAAATACCTGCATCAGATTTTGGTTCAAAAGCTGTTAGGTGCTTTTTGCCATTATTATGAATAAAACATCTGCACCCAAACACCCTGAAATAAGATATATCAGGTTTCTTGCCATGCCAGATCTCATATGGGATTTTATCGTGCATCCTATTAATCATAGATCTGTTTTGAGTATAACATGCTGTGTTAACTGCTTCTGACCAAAATTTTTGTGAAATACCAGAATAAGCAATCATAGATCTAGCAGCTTCTTTTAAAGTACGATTTCTCCTCTCAACTAACCCGTTCTGCTGAGGAGTTCTAGTTGCTGACAGCTCTTGCTTTATCCCAATGTCTTCCAAATAAGAAGTCAATTTTTGATTTAAAAACTCGGTACCACGATCACTTCTTATCCGGTTGACTGAACAAGATCTGTCATTTTGCAAACGTTTTAAAAGACGTATCAGCTGGTCGGCGGTTTTAGATTTTGCCTTTAAAAACAACACCCAAGTATATTTTGTAAAATCATCAATAACAACTAGGATGTAGTTCGTTCCCCCTAAGATAGTTATGGGTAAGGACCAAAAAGATCCATATGCAAAAGCTCTAAGCTACGGGAAGAATGTTTACCGCCTTTCTTTTTGAAAGTAGATTTAATTTTCTTACCCAGCTGACAAGAGGCACAAATCTTGTCCTTAGAAAAATTGATTTTTGGCATACCAGAAACCATATCATGCTGACTCAATTAGCAAGTGTTTTGAAGTTCAGATGGTTCATTCTTTGATGCCACAGCCAGCTCTTGGAAGAGTCAGCTGTAAGGCATAGCTGTTCAGATCCCAGCTGATCTGACCAATCGATTATGTAGGTATTTCCCGAACGTTTACCTACCAATACAGTCAGACCATTTGGATTTTGAACTGTGCAGGTGTGTTGTTGAAAATTAACTATGTAACTCTTGTCACATAGCTGACTAATGCTAATCAAATTGTAACGCAGATTATCAACAACTAAGACATCTGATATGGAAATGTTACCGTGGATAAGCTTACCCTTACAGTGTTACCATGTGCGTTATCACCAAACACAATTTTTGATCCTTTGTGTGGTATAACATCTGATAGCAGCTTCTTGTTTCCAGTCATGTGACGTGCACAACCGCTATCCAAGTACCAAATGATTGATTCGCTTCTAGCTTGGTACCTGTGGTCCTGCAATCATGAAAACAGATTTGGTACCCAATTTTTCTTGGGTCCAGATAGGATTACCCCTTTCGGGACCCATACTTGAATTACTTTGACAGCTTTCCCAGTATGATAGTCCATAAGTGTCTGTGCTGAAATATTGTGAAATCTGTTGAGCTTTGGTTTGGTATTCTGACCAATTTGATCTCTTCTCGGCTGAATCTTTTTCCAAACAGATTTTACCTTCCTAGAGCCACGTCTTTGTTGGTTCTGAACAAATGACTTGGATCCAGCTTTCTCCTTTTCCTTGTCATTTCTGTTCTTTAGCCAACCAGACTTTGGGCTCTCGGGTCTGTCATAACCGATACCAGCTTTTCCTTTCTTATTCAATGGCTCCGAGATCTGGTCATTATACCTTACCGACTCACATGGATCATGTATCACACTAGTTTTGACAAAGCTCATCTTTTTGAACTTGTCATATGCCAGCTGTGACTGAGTACTTGTTTCTCCAAAGCTGCTTTCACTAACATTGAAACCCAAGCCAGATTTATCATTAACTGGCCTTTGACTCTCTTGCAGCTTGTTCAAAGAAACTGAAGACTTTGTCCAGGATCTCATCACCTCATTTAATCTTTCTTTTTCAGCTTTGAGCTCACTAGATTCATTTCTCAATAACTCATTCTCAGCCATCAGCTTATTCAACTCGATTTGTAAACTGTCAACTTCACCAAGTTCAACAGTACTTCGTTCTACTGAACTATTTTTAAAATCAGCGTTTTTAGCTTTAACTTCCTCGAATGTGTGAGAAAGCTTCCTGTACTCTTTGACCATATCATTAAGTGCACTGACAAGGTCTTCTCGTGTAAATTCAACATTAGAGAAATCGAATACCTCATCGTCTGATGTTTGATCAGCCATGAGACAGTGAACTTCTTCCTGTTCACTATCGCTGGATGAGGAGCTGCTGGATTTAGAATCTGAATCGGTGTCAGCCCAGCTTTTGTTGCTTTCCTCAGCAACCAGTACTTTGCGATCATTCTTGCGGCTGGGTCTTTTATCACCTCTTGTCCGCATCCTCCTATCTTTCGATCTTTCCTTGGATCTATCATCTGTCTTCTCATCTCGTTTGTATCGATCCTCCTTCTTTTCATCTCTCTTGTATCTATCTTCCTTCTTGGGCCTGTTGCAATCAGCTGCAAAGTGCCCTGGACGTCCACAATTAAAACAGTTCATATCAGATGCAACTTTATCATTTTTATGGATATTATTATAAGGAGTAGAAGGGTTGTAGGATCTTCTCAAGTATTTCCCAAACTTCTTAACGAAGAGGGACATGAGGTCGTTGCTGAGTTGATCAGCTGTCTTGCTAGTGCTTGGAGAACACTGTTCAGATGTTGTAGCTGCTAGCGTTGGTCGGCTGGGAGGTTGATGGTCCAGCTTCTGTTCTTTTTTCCAACTCGAACTCATAAGCTTTAAGGTTTGCAAATAGATCGTGGAGCTCCAGCTTATTGAGATCCTTGGACTCTCGCATGGCCATTGTCTTAACGTCCCACTCTCTGGGCAGCGCTCTCATCACCTTCAATGCCAACTCACGATTGCTGTATTCTTTACCCATACTGGTAAGCTCTATAACAACAGCACTGAAGCGCTCATCGAACTCTGTCATAGTTTCTCCATCTTTCATCTTTATGGACTCATATTTTTGTTGAGCGACAGTTAGCTTGTTCTCCTTAGTCTCATCATTGCCTTAACATATTTGTGTCAGCTTTTCCCAAATGTCTTTTGCTGTGGCACAGGTCTTTATCTTGCTGAACATGTTTTTGTCCAGTGTCTTGTAGATAATGTCCCTTGCCACATTGTCCAGATTTGCTTTATTTTTGTCCTCATTGGTGTATTCATGTCTGCTCTTCTCCAGATACTGAGGCTCGCCATTGGATATTGCAAAAGCTAAGTTTGGCTTCATTATCTTCATCGGCCCTTCTGTGATAACTGACCACATGTCATCATCCTGAGCAGCCAGATGCGCTTGCATGAGAATTTTCCAATCATCGTAGTCCTCCTTAGAAAACATGGGAATCTTATACAGCTAGCCGTGGGCTCACAACTCATTGCGAATCAGAAAACACATTTTTCTGATCTACCCATCGGACCATGGTAAAGCGCCTAGCAACATCACCCCATGATCCCCTAGGTATCACTGATAGTGCCTACAAGAACCATTCGGTCATGGTTAGCGTATAGTACGGTCCTTTCAACTCATATATCCCGATCGAATCAACGACCATTGGTAAATCGAGAGTTGTTAGAGATTCGATAGCCATGCATACATCTTGGAGATCAAAATAGCGACATCACGAGTGCTACCAGGTAAACTCATTTACGTTGAATCACAAGAGTACTCTGGCCAGATATTTGTCACACTATTATCTCCTCAGATAGCATAGGATTTCCTTGCACTAGGGCGAGCGGTGAATCCTCGACAACAAAGCATCGACTCCACATGCTTCGTGACCTCACCCAATCTCGACACCTGATGACCCTCACGGAGTCGGTAAACGAGTCAAAGTGAGGCGACTAATCATGTAGAGTCTCAATGTTGTTTCGAGTAGTAAGGACTAATCCATACAACCAAGACCTCGGACTCTCCACTCGACAAATGGTAACCACTTGGAGATCCGAACTAGGGTAGCTCGATAGTTCGCCAGGCAAACCATCCATCTGCATGCTCAGAACATCACAATGTTCCCTACCAATGAAACGTGGTACTTCACATCGCAGATGCTAGTCTCAACCTCGGGCGGCTTATCCTCATTTTGACGGTCCAATCGACTAGGAACAAGTTCAGAATACACAGTGACTATTAGATGTGTTTCATGATAGCCATCATATCCACTATCACATCTAACATACACTATGGTGCATTCTAGGTCTTTATCCAACACGATTGTTAACATTATAAAATAATGATGATAAAGAATGCCATATATAAAATGCGAATTTCATAAACAAAGATTTTTTTACACAAAGAGTCATCAACTTATCCTCATTTTGACGGTCCAATCGACTAGGACAAGTTTCAGAATACACAGTGACTATTAGATGTGTTTCATGATAGCCATCATATCCACTATCACATCTAACATACACTATGGTGCATTCTAGGTCTTTATCCAACACGATTGTTAACATTATAAAATAATGATGATAAAGAATGCCATATATAAAATGCGAATTTCATAAACAAAGATTTTTTTACACAAAGAGTCATCAAAAGCCCACACGCCACAAGTTGGCTAGTTGGGCACCTACTCTAACAATCTCCCACTTGCCCTAAAGCCAACTACTCATAATGCGTAGTCCCATTGCTTCGCGATGTTGTTCAAACAACGGGTCTGGCAAGGGCTTCGTAAGTGGATCAGCAATGTTGTCTGCAGAGGCGACTCTCTCAACTACTATGTCACCTCTAGCCACAATATCCCGGATTATGTGGTATTTCCTCAGTATATGTTTGATTCTTTGGTGATACATAGGTTCCTTTGCTTATGCAACGGCACCTGTGTTGTCACAGTACACCGGGACTGGACCAACTCCTTCAGGGATTACACCCAACTCTTGGACGAAATTCCTTATCAAAACCGCCTCTTTAGCAGCAGCTGATGCTGCGATGTACTCAGCCTCAAAGGTTGAATCCGCGATGGTGTCTTGTTTGGAACTCTTCCAAGAGACAACACCACCATTGAGCATGAATATAAATCCAGAGGTCGACTTCGAATCGTCCACATCGCATTGGAAGCTAGAATCAGTGTAGCCTTCCAATTTTAGTTCACCACCCCCATAGACCATGAACATATTCTTAGTCCTTCGTAAGTACTTAAGAATATCTTACACGGCCTTCCAATGTATTTGACCGGGATTTGCTTGGTAGCGGCTCGTGACACTCAGAGCATATGCGACATCCGGTCTAGTTGAGATCATACCATACATAATACTACCTATTGCCAAGGCATATGGCACACGTGTCATACTCTCTATCTCCTCATCAGTTTTCGGACACATAGACTTAGAGTGACCCCGTGGCACATAGGCAGGTGTCCTCTCTTGGACTCATCCATTGAGAACCGCTTAAGTATGGTATCGATGTAGGTCGCTTGGGTGAGTCCGAGCATCCTTTTTGATCTATCTCTATAGATCTGTATTCCTAGAATATAGGATGCTTCACCCATGTCCTTCATCGAGAATCTACTAGACAACCATACTTTAGTTGACTGTAGCATTCCTACGTCATTCCCAATGACCAGAATGTCATCAACATAAAGTACAAGGAATGTCACAACATTTTTAACTACCTTCTTATACACACATGGCTCCTCGGGATTCTTGATGAAACCAAATTCTTTAATTGTTTCATCAAATCTCAGGTTCCAACTTCTCGATGCTTGTTTGAGACCGTAGATCGATCTCTGAAGTTTGCATACTTTATGCACACTTCCTACAAATGTGAAACCCTCAGGCTGCGTCATATAGATCTCTTCCTTAATGTTTCCATTAAGGAACGCAGTTTTCACATCCATTTGCCATATCTCATAGTCGTACCATGCGGTTATGGCTAGTAGGATTCTAATTGACTTGAACATTGCGACGGGTGAAAAGGTTTCATCATAGTCAACACCTTGTCTTTGAGTGTAACCTTTCGCGACCAGTCGTGCCTTGTAGGTCAGTACCTTACCATCAGGCCCAAGTTTTCTCTTGTATATCCATTTGCACCCAATAGGAAATATTCCTTCGGGAGGATTCACAAGAGTCCAAACTTGGTTTGAATGCATTGAGTCAATCTCAGATTGCATTGCTTCAAGCCACAAATTAGAATCAGCATCGGAAATTTCCTCCTTGAAGGTTCTTGGATCACATCCAACAGTTTGATCACTTTGATCATCTTCAAGGAGGAAACCATATCTAACAGGAGCCCTAGGAAGCCTTTCAGATCTCCTAGGTGTGTCCATATCAAGGATTGGATCTTCAGGTGCGGGAGAATCACTTGGTACTTCAGTTGGTTCTCGAACCTCTTCAAGTTCTACTATCTTGCCTTTTAGAAAAAAGTAGAAATTCCTTTCCAGAAAGGTGGAATTTCTAGAAACAAACACTTTTGTTTCATTGGGATAGTAGAAGCAGTATCCAATAGAATTCTTTGGATACCCAATGAATTAGCATAAGATGGATCTATTATCCAGCTTATCTCCCACTGTCTGCTTCACGTAAGCAGGACATCCCCAAATCCTAAAGTATGAGTACTTGGGGGGCTTGCCCATCCATATCTCATACGGAGTTTTATCCACTGCCTTGGTGTGGACATTGTTCAACAACATTACGATCGTTTCGAGCTCATAGCCCCAAAACGAAGCAGGAAGTTCAGTGAAACTCATCATAGATCGAACCATGTCCATCAAGGTTCGATTACGACGCTCCGCTATACCGTTGAGTTGTGGTGTGGCCGGAGGGGTCCACTGTGAGAGAATCTCATTCTCTTTAAGATATTCTTGATATTCTCGGCACTCAAGTATTCTCCAACTCGATCGGATCGAAGTGTTTTAATACTTTTTCCCAATTGATTTTCTACTTCAGCCTTGAATTCTTTAAACCTTTCAAAGGATTCATACTTGTGCTTCATTAAGTACTACTCATACCTAGAGTGATCATCGGTAAAGGTGATGAAGTAGGTGTGACCGGACTTAGTACCAATGCTAAGTGGGCCACACACATCAGTATGGATCAAATCCAATAGGCCTTGAGCATGTTCAGGCTTGCCTGTGAAGGGAAACTTTGTCATTTTTCCCTTGAGACAAGATTCACAAGTTGGTAGGGAGTTAATATCAGAAATATTAAACATGTCACTCCTAATCAACTTGTTCATCCTATTTAAGAAAACATGACCTAGTCTAGCGTGCCAAATTTGTGTCGAGTTCAAACTATGTTTTTTCCTTTTTATCGTTGTTGTGTGTGTTTCCACTATCGTGAGCTGGAACTTCTCTCAATTTTAAGGCGTATAGATCGTTTCGCGTTCCCCAATTCCAATTAAACATTCATTCTTGTAAATATTGCAAATCGAATTGGCAAAATGACAAGAATATCCATCACTATCAAGCATAGAAACGAGTTAATATCAGAAATATTAAACATGTCACTCCTAATCAACTTGTTCATCCTATTTAAGAAAACATGACCTAGTCTAGCGTGCCAAATTTGTGTCGAGTTCAAACTATGTTTTTTCCTTTTTATCGTTGTTGTGTGTGTTTCCACATCGTGAGCTGGAACTTCTCTCAATTTTAAGGCGTATAGATCGTTTCGCGTTCCCCAATTCCAATTAAACATTCATTCTTGTAAATATTGCAAATCGAATTGGCAAAATGACAAGAATATCCATCACTATCAAGCATAGAAACGGAAACGATGTTCTTTATTAATTCAGGAACAAATAAAATGTTTCTCAAAAACAACTTAAAATTTGAAGAAAGAAATAAATAAACATCTCCTATAGCTTCGGCCGCAACCCTTGCTCCGTTGCCAAGCCTCAAGTGGGTTTCACCCTCTCTAAGACGCCGGCTTCTTGTCATTACCTGCAAGTCATTGCAGATATGAGATCCACATCATATCAACTAACCAAGAAGTCGAGTTAAGAAATATATTTATTTCAATGTAGAACATACCTTTCGCAGTTCGCAACTGCTCGAGGTAATCCCTACAGTTCCTCCTCCAATGTCCAGGCTTGTGGCAGTGGTGACAAACATCCTCAGATTTATTCGGCTTTGAAGTCCTTGCCTTGGGCTTCTTGGCGGGCTTACCCTCCTTCGCAGGGGCAGAAAGCTTCTTACAATTGCGTTTGGGCCCTTCTTCGCAGAGGAAGAAGAGCCCAAAAGGAGGACGGGCTTGTCCTTCTTTATGGTCTCCTCGAACACGACAAGCATGTTTACCACCTCTTCAAGGGTGGCCTCCATATTGTTCATGTTAAAGTTGACCACAAAGGGGTCGAACGCAGCAGGCAGGGAGATGAGAAGCAGATCCACATACTGCTCATGTGGAAGCGAGATATCAAGGCCCACTAGCTTCTCAATGAGCCCAATCATACTGACCCCATGCTCGTGGAACGAAGTCCCCCGCGCATGTGGCTCGTCATGAGCTCCTTGACAGTAGTGAACCTCTCAGTCCGAGAGTTCTCCTAAATCGTCGCTTCATTTCGTTGGACATAGATGCTATCATATAGCACCGTGCCTTAAGCTCGTCATCCCACCATTTGTCTAGCTTTGCTAGCTTCTTAGGACTGGCATTGGCAGGGGCTTCCTTCGGAGGATTCTTCTCTAGCGTGTAGATAAGTTTCTCCGAAGCCAAGACAATCTTGAGGTTTTGAAGCCAATCTTGATAGTTTAAGCCAGTGAACTTGTTGCTATCCAGTATAGCAGCAAGTGGATTTTTTATCAAAGACATAATGAAAGCAGTTTATACTGAAAAGAAAAACAGACATGCATTACTGACTATTCATGAAAAATGCTAAGACATAAAACATGGTCATTTAGTTTTATGAATTACCCTCCCACTATTTTAACGATTTCACCACCCTATAATGAAATCGAGAAAGCAAGTTTCCTTAGTGGGTACACAGAGTCCAATCAAGAAATCATGGTCCCAAATAATATCAGCCAACCATGACCCCCAAAAGGTAGAGCCCAATTGCAACAGGTGCAACCTCCATGTATTTACCTCACGTCCAGTAAGGGCCCAATAATATGACGCCGATTACTATCACGGTCAAGATGACCCATCAATGTTGAGTTGTGATGGACGCTCCCCTTACTGTCCCCCATAATATGAGCCAACGTTAAAGGGAGTTCCAACCAACTTACAGCAAGTGTCAATGACGTGTACAGCTTTCCGGCATACAGAATCCCCTCAATAATATGAGTCAGGCTATGTATATGGGTAGCATCGACGTACACCTATTGTTGATGGAAGGTAAGAAATTTTAAACATTATTTAAATTCCCTTAGCTTATCGAATAAACTTTTAATCTTGATATAAATTTTAAATCAAATTTAAAATGAGGGATTTTAATTTTGAAATTTTGTCTCAATAATTTTAAATCAAATTTAAAAAATGCGGATTCAACAGATATATATATCACATATATAATTGGGATGAACGACGAGCGAGAGTATGCGATCCGTGGTTGCCAAGCACGGATCTAGGTCCAATCCTAGGTGACATGCAGTATGCAAATGCAATCCTATTACATAAGCTTCCAGTTTTACAAGTCTTGGTTTTCAATATCTTTGATCATCATCGCCACCATCTTCAAAATTATCCTCCCACTAAGTCCAATATTTACATTTAAATAACCATGACAAATAGGGATACATTTTAAAGGGGTGGGAACGGGCAATAAACCAGGCCCACTTTGAATTGATTTCAACAATATTAAAACCAAAATTGTAAAACCTGGCATGCACCTAACACATTGGGCACGGCTCTCGATCATCCCAAACATTATCTATACCATTAACTCAATTAATTGACATAAATAAAATAATCAAATTTGACTTATCCAACAAAATCGTATTTTAAATATAAAATCATATTTTATAAATAAAATCTTATTTTGTTATTTTAATTGCATCAAACAGATTTGATCATCATCGGGGTTCACTACATAAACTCGCTTCTCTTTAAAATTTCATACTGGATACTTATTGCTGGAGTGAAAACATATTTGGGCTAACGAAAGTAGTACTCGGGCACAAAACAGATCTTAGTCATAAAGACAGATTCGACTATGGTATCGCTAACGTTAGAACAGATGTGGCATAAAGGAACAGTATCGTTAGCGTGATCAGATTTGAATTTAGATATAGTAGTGTTGGCGCAGCGACGGATCGAGATCCCGCTCTCGGGGCGCAGCGGAAGATTTAAAAATTGGACTCGGGAACGGTCAATACACCTGCAAATCAGTATATAAACATACATAGGATGTTTAGATCAGTACCTTGCTGGCGTCTAGGCGCCTGGCTCCGAACAATTTCACGAAGAAATCGACACTTCAAGATTGGATGTGTCGGCCTCCTAATCCGGTCCACGATCGGAATACCAATTCCTTCGTCGGTCTGCACTAGAAAACACGACGAAGATTTCACGGACGGAATCTCCTCGTGGAACGGTCGGAACAAGTCTGACGGCGGTGGCGGTGGCGTCGGCGGTGGGCGGCGACGGCGAGGCGGCGATGGCATGGGGAGGAGAGGAGAGGAAGGGAGAATATAGCTGAGGAGCTTTTGGTACGTTTCAAATGAATACCCCAGGGCCTCTATTTATAGATTTTCCATGGGCTTGAACCAGCTTAATGGGCTTGGGTCGTGCCCAGGCCTAGGGTGAACATTGGTTTCAAGTCCATCACTGTGGCTCCATCATAATCCCGATCGACGATCAGATCGGACCGATCTACACAGTTTACAAAAATGATGCGAAAAATATTTTCGAACTACCTAATCCAAAATAGTAGTTTAGCCCCTACAAGTTTCAAGGATAGTCAAACTAGCACAAACTTTAGGGAAATTGCATCTTGACCTAATTTTAGGTTAGGAAGTCGCACTTCCATCCTTCCTCCTC
>KQ991137.1:411844-465551 GCA_001598015.1 Dorcoceras hygrometricum | reverse complement strand
GGAGTTCCAACCGAGTCACAACAATTGTCAATGACGTGGACAGCTTTCCGGCATACAAGACCCCCTCAATAATATGAGTCGGACCATGTATACGGGTAGCATCGACGTACACCCATTGTTCATGGAAGGTAGGGTTAATTTAAACAGTTTTAAATACCCTTTTGTTTATCGAATAAACATTTATCTTGATATAAGTTTTAAATCAAATTTAAAACGAGGGATTTTAATTTTGAAAAATTTGGTCTCATGCATATTTAAATCTAATTTAAAACATGCAAACATGCTGATTCAATTGAACTATATATCAACATATATAAAGTAAACATTGGGATGATCGATCGCGAGAGCTATGCGGTCCGTGGTTGCCAGCCACGGACCTGGGTCCAATCCTAGGGGTAATGCAATATGCAATGCAATCCTATTACAATGCTTTCCGGTTTTACAGATCTTCGGTCTTCGATATCTTGATCGTCATCTCCACCATCTTCGGATGTCCTCCCACTAAATCTAGTAATTTACATTTAAATTGCTATGACAAATAAGGGATACATTTATCAAGGGATGGGAACGGGCCACAAACAGGCCCACTTTAAATGATAATCAAATATATTAAAACCGAAATCAAATAAAACCTATTGCATACACCTAACACATTGGGCACGGCTCTCGATCACCCCAATCATGCAATTAATCTAATTAACATGCATAATTTAAATAAATAATTATTTATTGTAAAATCATATTCTAATTACGAAATCGTATTTTATAATAAAATCGTATTTTGCCGATAAAACAAAATCATATTTTATTACAAAATCACATTTCATAATTAAAATCACATTTTACTAATTTTAATTGTATCAAATTGAGCTTAAAACAATTCTAGGTCCAAAAACTTAAAATTTCAAAATCGATCAAAACCGGGCCCGACATCGCATACCGGCCCGAAAACATCACGGGCTGCCCGGGACAGGCCCGAACCAAACCCTAAAAGAACGCGGCCCAGCCGTCACGACATCGTCGGAAACCCGCCGGAGCATCGCCGGAGCGGCGCCGGCCGGCGGCGCCACCACGAAATTCACGTGCGCGCATGCGGGCGCACGGCCGCACCAACAGCGGCGCTCAACGCTCGTTCATCGTCGCACGATAGCGCTCGGCCAGTAGCGAGACGCGTCGACCAGCGCGCATCCATCAAAGCAGCATCGGCCGACCAACAGCGCGCAGCGGCGCCTCCACATCGCACAACGTCTCGGCCAGGAGGCGCAACGAGTCGCGCGGCGTCGCAGCACAAGTGCGCGCTTCGCCGCCCAACAGGCGCTCCACCAGTGTCGAATATCGTCGTGCGAGAGCGGCGCAAGGACAGCGCATCGTCGGCCAGCTTCATGCGCAACGGTTGCGCGTCGTGCATCGACCAACGCTCGCACATCGCGCGCAGGCGTCGCGCGACAGTCGCGCTAGCGCGCGCGTTCGTGCGCTTGCGAGAGGGGCGCCGCCGCGCAAGGCGGCGGCCCGGCGGGCCCAATCGACTAGGAACAGTTCAGAATACACAGTGACTATTAGATGTGTTTCATGATAGCCGTCATACCCACTATCACATCTAACATACGCTTTAGTGCATTCTAGGTCTTTACTCAACGCAATTGTAAATCATTACACACATAATGAAAGTAAAGAATGTCATATAAGAAAATGCGAATATCATATATAAAGATCGTTTGTACAAGAGTCTATAAAACCCACACGCCACAAGTTGGCTAGTTGGGCATCTACTCTAACAGTTCTCTACCCCCGGGCATCCGATTTGACTTAAACATCGGAGTGGCTTCGCCGAAAACTCTTCCGACATCATCGGACCTGTTTCTTGTGGTTGTAGGTGACCCCTTGTAGCACATTTCCTCTCGCTCATTCAAGCAGTCCGGAGCTCAAGGACTGATCTTCCGTGCAGAGACCTCCGAATCTGGTGGCACCCCGCGGCCGGGATTCGGATACATTATACTGAATTTCTCATATACCCTTGGTAAAATAGTAAATTTGAGTTGCGCAAGTTCAACTTTAACAAAAGTTTGAGTTCGTGGTTTGGCGTAATGTTCTCTACATACCTCTCAGTTTTTATTAGATTAATTAATAAAGTTTTAATAGTTTAAAAAAATTGATCGTTATTAGTATGATTATATATAAATACGCACGTATACTCTTGAGCAACGAGACAAATATATGATTTATTACTTGGTGGAAATTCTTTAAAAGAGTGATGTGTTATGTTATTATGATTGTGAAATAGTGGAGCGAAGATAATGGACATAGGAATTAATGCTGTTGCATGCCCCAAATTAAATTATACCAGAAATGGCCTTGCAGCTCCAAATTAAATTAATGCTCGTTGGTGTATCTAACTTAAACTAGTTACATGCGACTTTATAAATATTCAGCACTACGTACATATGGTCACCATAAGATGTAGAAGAAACTTCAATTTGAAACGAACGTTTTTTGGTTTACCTTGATAATTTCTCAAAAAAAGTTTTAACTATAATTTTTTAAAATAAAACACATTTTTATCTATTACTTTTTTTCAAATTTTTTCTTAGAAAAACCGGAAAATGATGGAGGGATTCTATAAAGAAAGCAAGGGACCAGAGGAAATAAGAGGAGACGTAAGGACGTGAGATCAAAACTGGTGGGCTCCTGGTATCTACCTTCCTCTGTTAACTTATTCAAAATTGAATGATCGATATTGGTTTGAATTAGTACAAAGTATCAACTAAAATATTTAATAATATTTTAATATTCATAATTTAACTTATATGCATATTTTGTTCGTTAAATGTAAGCAAATATTAAAACAATGGCGCTGTGGTGCAATAGTTGCTTTTATTAGAATTGTATGATTTAAAGATTTGCGTTCTACAATTATCATACGTTATAACTTTGATAATACAACAAAACGTGTGTCATCAGTCTATAATAATTAACTAAAATGACTAACTAAAGTTCAATGTTACATATCGGGCATCACAAGTGCATAATGAATGACTGCTGCCAATGCGTTACAAGTCACGATATTTAACTTTATATTTATTTTTTTAACCTAAATAAATAAATTTGTCAAACTGGCGTGACAATAGTGTGTAGTAAAAAAATATTAGGTCTTCTAGAACACGATCATTTTATTAAATAACTGGTGTTTCCTTTTTGGAGGTTAGTGGAGAAAATATTTCAATGACAAACTTTCTTAACTTGACAATTTTCATTAGCGGGACATTAGCCGAGCAGTGTAAACTCAAGAAATATAAAATTCAGCCGTATGTAAAAAAACTAAATATCAATGGTTTATTAAAATTACATGTCCCTAAAATTGAGTAAATTAACTTATCCATTCATCAGATTATTTTGTATTCGGTCGATCGTAGTTTTAATATACAGGGTTTACAAAAAAAATTGTACATTTAATTATACAAGAGATCGGCTTGATTAGTTTGAAGTGAAAATTGGATGTTAGTGAAATCGACTCTGATACCAGGGTAAAAAAACCTACTCGGGACCCGAGGAAAGAGCTGCTCTTAAATGTCATCTCTACTCTGGTCGAGAACATGTCATCTCTACTCTGGTCGGGAACCTGTCATCTCTACTCTGGTCGAGAACCTGTCAACTCTGCAACTTGGCCCTCTTGTATAACTCATTATTAGTGCACTGACAAAGCTGCAAGACTCATCCCTGCGTACAGGTGGTAGGGTAGCGTACACGCAAGATCTGCTCTGCCCATCCCTGCTCATGATTATTCAGGTAGTACAACACGCAAACCATTTACTCGCCTATAAATACCCAGGTATTCTCTCATTTTCTAGACACATTCAGCAGACTCATTCTCTGCACTACATATCTTTTTAATCATCCGGGCTGACTTAAGCATCGGAGGGCCTTCGTCGGGATGACTCCCGATGCCCTTTGATCAGTGCCTGTGGTTGCAGGTCATAGCAGAATGTATAGTCTCCTCATCCTGCTCGGACAAGTCTCCTCATCCTGCTGGGACAAGTCTCCTCATCCTGCTCGGGCAAGTCTCCTCATCCTGCTGGGACAAGTCTCATCATCCTGCTGGGACAAGTCTCCTCATCCTGCTGGGACAAGTCTCCTCATCCTGCTCGGGCAAGCCTCCTCATCCCCCGAGGACAAAGCTTCTCATCCTCCTAGGACAAGCCTCCTCTTCCCCCGAGGACAAACCTTCTCATCCTCCTAGGACAAACCTCCTCTTCCCCCGAGGACAAACCTTCTCATCCTCCTAGGACAAGCCTCCTCTTCCCCCGAGGACAAACCTTCTCATCCTCCTAGGACAAGCCTCCTCTTCCCCCGAGGACAAACCTTCTCATCCTCCTAGGACAAACCTCCTCTTCCCCCGAGGTCAAACCTTCTCATCCTCCTAGGACAAACCTCCTCTTCCCCCGAGGTCAAACCTTCTCATCCTCCTAGGACAAACCTCCTCTTCCCCCGAGGTCAAACCTTCTCATCCTCCTAGGACAAACCTCCTCTTCCCCCGAGGTCAAACCTTCTCATCCTCCTAGGACAAACCTCCTCTTCCCCCGAGGTCAAACCTTCTCATCCTCCTAGGACAAACCTCCTCTTCCCCCGAGGTCAAACCTTCTCATCCTCCTAGGACAAACCTCCTCTTCCCCCGAGGTCAAACCTTCTCATCCTCCTAGGACAAACCTCCTCTTCCCCCGAGGTCAAACCTTCTCATCCTCCTAGGACAAACCTCCTCTTCCCCCGAGGTCAAACCTTCTCATCCTCCTAGGACAAACCTCCTCTTCCCCCGAGGTCAAACCTTCTCATCCTCCTAGGACAAACCTCCTCTTCCCCCGAGGTCAAACCTTCTCATCCTCCTAGGACAAACCTCCTCTTCCCCCGAGGTCAAACCTTCTCATCCTCCTAGGACAAACCTCCTCTTCCCCCGAGGTCAAACCTTCTCATCCTCCTAGGACAAACCTCCTCTTCCCCCGAGGTCAAACCTTCTCATCCTCCTAGGACAAACCTCCTCTTCCCCCGAGGTCAAACCTTCTCATCCTCCTAGGACAAACCTCCTCTTCCCCCGAGGTCAAACCTTCTCATCCTCCTAGGACAAACCTCCTCTTCCCCCGAGGTCAAACCTTCTCATCCTCCTAGGACAAACCTCCTCTTCCCCCGAGGTCAAACCTTCTCATCCTCCTAGGACAAACCTCCTCTTCCCCCGAGGTCAAACCTTCTCATCCTCCTAGGACAAACCTCCTCTTCCCCCGAGGTCAAACCTTCTCATCCTCCTAGGACAAACCTCCTCTTCCCCCGAGGTCAAACCTTCTCATCCTCCTAGGACAAACCTCCTCTTCCCCCGAGGTCAAACCTTCTCATCCTCCTAGGACAAACCTCCTCTTCCCCCGAGGTCAAACCTTCTCATCCTCCTAGGACAAACCTCCTCTTCCCCCGAGGTCAAACCTTCTCATCCTCCTAGGACAAACCTCCTCTTCCCCCGAGGTCAAACCTTCTCATCCTCCTAGGACAAACCTCCTCTTTCCCCGAGGACAAACCTTCTCATCCTCCTAGGACAAGCCTCCAGACCTCCAGATCTTCTCGGGTGGCGATGTGTAACTCTCTGGTCGAGAACCGATGACGATTTTGAGATCGCATCAGACTCATTTATATTGAAAAAGACCCAACTTATTTGCGTATACATATATACGTATATATTATTTTCCCCATGATTTCAACAGTTTCTGCTTCTGCAGGTTCACACCTTTTTCCTCTGATAGCATTTAACGTGACGTCCACTGACCAAATAAATTTGGTTTTAACGATCTTTAAGCCATGATGGAGAGCCACGATGACAACACTGATTGTCCACGGCAGGCAATCTAATTCCCTGCCCCCGTGGACTTCTAGATTGTCGCATGCAAAATATATATATACAAATTTGATATGGTGGGCACCATATGTGGGCACCATGTGGACATCAGGCTGACGTGGCAGCACCAGGAAGTGTCACATCAGCCTGGTGCCCACATGATGCCCACATATGGTGCCCACCATATCAATCCTTATTTATATATTATATATATATATGGAAATGATACGGTGAGCATCTGTTGTGTGCACCTTGTGGGTACCTAGGTGACGTGGCAGCACCAGGAAGTGTCACATCAGCCTGGTGCCCACATGATGCCCACATATGGTGCCCACCATATCAATCCTTATTTATATATTATATATATATATGGAAATGATACGGTGAGCATCTGTTGTGTGCACCTTGTGGGTACCTAGGTGACGTGGCAGCACCAGGAAGTGTCACATCAGCCTGGTGCCCACATGATGCCCACATATGGTGCCCACCATATCAATCCTTATTTATATATTATATATATATATGGAAATGATACGGTGAGCATCTGTTGTGTGCACCTTGTGGGTACCTAGGTGACGTGGCAGCACCAGGAAGTGTCACATCAGCCTGGTGCCCACATGATGCCCACATATGGTGCCCACCATATCAATCCTTATTTATATATTATATATATATATGGAAATGATACGGTGAGCATCTGTTGTGTGCACCTTGTGGGTACCTAGGTGACGTGGCAGCACCAGATATATATATATATATATATATTTTGGCAAACGGTCCACATCACTTATCGGGTCTCCGCCACCGTCCCCGTGAACCGAAGGTTGTTCCCTCGTACGTTTCCGTTGTCGTCGATAACCCAAGGTATATCTCTGTTTCTAGATTGTGGTTCGTTATGACTGCTTAACAGTTCTCATGGAAGAATAGAGCCTAACAATCTGAAGCAATTAATTAATTTTTCGACATATGTGAGTACTGGAAACAGATCTCACGTTTGAGTTGGTCATGTAATGTAATTTTCTTATGAAAGTAAGGAAAAAATATTGCGAGCTGAGAAGCGACGAACCGAGCTGAAAATAAAGTTATTAATTGTTTTTCCAACAAAACTTGTGTATGTTTCTAACGATTTAAATGAGTGTACAGGCTAAGCTGATATAGATCAGATTATATGCGAGCTAAGAAGTGACAAACCGAGTTCAATTAAGAAGATGTCAAAGCTGAGTAGGGGACGTCCAAACTGATCCAGCAGATGAAATCCAAGCTGATCCAGCTTTAAACAAAAATCAGCACAAAAGAAACCAGTTTAGAGAAGGTATCAGCTTAGAAAAGATATCAGCGTAGAGTTACAAGAGCAGATTAGAATAGATAAGAACTTGAACAGATTAGACAGAAGCAGCAAATCAGCTTAGACGAACAACCCACAGATTAGAGAGAAATATATCAGCTTTGACGAACAGCTCACAGGTTAAAGAGAGCAGATCAGCTGTGACGAATAGCTCACAGATTAGAGAGAATCAGATCAGCTTAGTAGACGTATTTCAACTTGGAAGTATCGTAGTTTGTAAGGATCAGCTTCGGCGCGAGCTAATCGGGTTTTCCGTGCTGAACTTATGTTGCATGATATTTCAATATTTCAACTTGGAAGTATCGTAGTTTGTGAGGATTAGCTTAGCCACGATTTTATCGGGTTTTGAGTGCTGAACTATGTTGCACATTGATTTGAGATCCATCTGGAGCATGCTGTTAAATGTGCATCGAGGATTAGCTTAGGGAATTACATCTAGTAGAGATCAGCAGACGTGAGCTGATCTATTGTCGCGTGCTGATCTGAGGCGCGAGAGCTGAATAAAGAGTAACCAAGAATAATAACATAAAATTCAAAATCGTGTTAATGTTTAAAATATTTAAAAATTCACCTTTTCATTATGACCAAATCATATTTTAAAATACATGACCAACTCAAATCTATGAGCTGTTTGTGTAAGCCATCGGAAAATCATTTATTAAAATACATGAACATTGTTTCTAGTATTCAAATATGTCGGAAAAACAATTAATTTGCTTTTCTCTAATCTATGAGTTGTTCGTCTAATATGTGAGTTGTTCGTCAAAACTGATCTGCTTCTCTCTAATCTATGAAATGTTTGTCTAAGCTGATCTGCTGCTTCTCTCTAACCTGTTCAAGTTCTTATATGTTCTAATATGCTCTTGTAACTCTGCGCTGATATCTTTTCTAAGCTGATCTCCTTAGCTGAGTTGACCATCGTGAACTGAGTAGACCATCACGAGCTGTTCAAAGCATATGTATTGTGATCTGAGAGCGTCGCGAACTGTTTTGGATTTCGTAAGCTGAATAGAGCATCCTAAGCTAATTGGTAGAATGCGAACTGATCTGAGTCGTGTTGGCTCAGGAGATCTCCTGACTAGGAGAATCGGATAATCTCCTAAGCAGATTAGCTGGTTCTGGCCTATGCTGATCTCCTGAGCTGGTACATTTTTTAAACTGGTTTCTTCTGTGCCGATCTTTTCTCTAAGCTGGATCAGCTTGGATATCGTCTTTTGGATCACTTTGGGCATCCCTTACTGGATCAGCTTGGATATCTTCTCAATTGAACTCAGTTTGTCGCTTCTCAGATCGCGTCTAATCTGATCTGTGTCAGCTTAGCCTGCACACTCAATTAAATTGTTAGAAAAAAATTAACAATTTTTGTGTTCATCAAAATCAAGATCTGATTTGTGTAACAGACATAGTACAATCGAATTTATAATATAAATGCAACCAAAAAGTATAATTCAATCGACATTAATAAAAAAACAGTATTTTTTTCATACTCTCATCAACAAATATCTTCCAACCTTATTAAACAAAAGCACCGCACTGTATGAGCACTCTGTTAACACAGACTATTTGGAAGGAATATTACCGAGTTGAAAGTTATAAAGTTTGGGTTTGGACTCTTTTATAATACTGCACCTTTAGACTTTCCTTAGATTTCTTTTTAATTTGTGATTCTGAATTTGATAATATCCTATGTTATGCTCGTCCGAATAGTTATTCAAATTCACAAACCACATCCTGGAAACAGAATATACCTTGGGTTACCGACGGCGGCGCGGCGGAGACATAGGATGGAACAATCTTCGGTTCACGACGGCAGCGGCGGAGACCCGATGAAAGGTGTGGAGCGTCTGAAAAATTTTGAAACTCGATCTGGAGTTAAATTGTAGGGAGAAGGATGTTCCAAAGCTTCCTCGAGAAGCTTTTTTGATGTGGCAGAAAAAAATATAAAATCTAACCAAAAGAATAAATTTGCTAGCTCAGCAACTTGCGCATGAGGCGCTTACCTACAGGTAAGCAGCATATCAAAACCGTGTGTATATATATATATATATATTGTGAGCACCTATGTGAGCACTGGTGATGTGGCACTTCCTAGTGCTGCTACATCACCAGGTGCCCACACAGATGCTCACAGAAGGTGCCCACAGTATCCGGAGAACAAAAATACAACAACAATCGAAGTACAAATAAAATATGCTATATGCTATACAATGTATGTCTGATAGCAAAGGATAACGGGTACCAAGAACAAAGTCCAAACGAAACGATCATTAAATATGAAGCAGCTACATCGTCGAGAGCGCGAGAGCTACCCGGGCGGTCTCAATGGAAAAATGGAGGTGGCTACATCGTCGGAGTGTGCAGGAGCTACCCGGGCGATCTCAACGTGAAAATAGAGGTGATCTAACTCAACCACCACCACCCGTAATAACCACAACATTGAGAGTTCAGGAGCTATCCGGGTGGTTTCAATGTGCTCCTCGTGTGTGTGCTACATAATACACCACTCCACGAGTCTATAAAAAAGACCTTACAATGTCAACACAATAGCTGCAAAATTTATCAAGGTCCAATATGTAATAGATATGCTCAATTTCATGCTACAGGATGCATTTACAATAAAAAAATATAAGAACAGACAATATCACATTGCATTCAATAACACATAGCACTTTCAACTCTACAAAAGCTGTAAATACATGCTCTATCCATACCTCGCAGTATTTTACCAAAATACCTCGAGCCAAACATCGGCGTCGAAACAACTACATACTGGCGACAACAGACGGCGACGATGGTGGCCAAAAAGTTCCAGTCTTTACCAGGACGACGGAAAATCACTGACAGAAACCTAGGGACGTCCTACAACCCAAAAACATCCAAAACAGATTTCATTCTCTCAAAACCAAAGAGATAACAGCCGAAAGCTAAATAGCTTAGAACTTTCTCATATCAACACCAAAATTAATGTTTCTGATCTCAAAATAAATCCAAGGATAAAGGTACTACTTACATCAGAAGGTGTCCAAAAAGGTTGAGCCAAATGCTCGGAAAGTGTGACAAACAGCACGTCGGAACTGTCGTCGTTCTCCCTCATTTGACGACCTCAAGCACAAGACTTGTCGGGAGATGACTGGTTTGGAGAGGATTTCTATGATACCAACCGCGTTAAAAAATGAAAAGCCAATCTCAGGCAATCGGGAAGAACGTATAGTTTGTCGGAGGAGATAATGTTCGGGTTCAGATTTTGGCTCTCGAAAATATCCAACTCTTTTAACTAAAATTCTGGTTCTCGAGCTATTTAACTAATATAAATACTTAAAGTCTCTTATGAATTGGCTCCAAGATCAGGACATTAAAGTCTCATCTGAACTGACTCTTATACCATGACATATTTGATCAGATCAGCACAGCTCTTACCAAATCAGCACAGTGCTATCGGATCAGCACAGCTCTTATCATATCAGCACAGTGCTACCAGATTAGCACATCTCATCCAGATCAGCTCAGTTCTATCGGATCAGTACAGCTCGATCCAATTAGCCAAGCTCGATCCTAATCAGCACGGCTCGATCATATTATCAGTATAGATCGATCAAATCAGCATAGCTTGATGCAATCAGCACGACTCTTATCAGCTCAGCACAGTGCTACCAGATTAGCACTGCTCAACTAGACCAGCTCAGCTCTATAGGATCAGTATAGCTCAATCCAATCAGCCAAGCTCGATCCTGATCAGGACGGCTCGATCAGATCAGCACAGCTCGATCAAATCAGCATAGCTTGATCCGATCAGTACAGCTCGATCATGATCAGCACGGCTCGATCCGATTAGCAAGGCTAGATCTCGATCAGAACGACTCGATCATATCAGCACAGCATGATCAGATCTACACAGCTCGACCCAATCAGCACAGCTCGATGAAATTAGCACAGCCTCGACCT
Source organism: Dorcoceras hygrometricum (assembly GCA_001598015.1). Taxonomy (NCBI): domain Eukaryota; kingdom Viridiplantae; phylum Streptophyta; class Magnoliopsida; order Lamiales; family Gesneriaceae; genus Dorcoceras; species Dorcoceras hygrometricum. The sequence goes on along the minus strand of KQ991137.1, from coordinate 454,398 downwards.
AGATCAGCACGGCTCGTATCCAATCTGATTATTCAGGTCTGATTGTTTCAGAAACTCACACCCTAAGTGATGGACCTGATCAACAAGTAGGGTGGCTAACTATACTTCGATGATTGTTCTATTGAAGCACCTAATACACTCACGCAGGTTCTCCTGTTTGTTTTGCGTGATGTTTAATAAATTCAACATCGCCATGGGTTGCTTCTTGCTGCTAATAAACTAGTGGAGGAATATCTTACTAAAGTCTTAGAAGCATCGAATCTCTCCAGCTGGAAGGAGATTGAACTACTGTTGAGCATATCTACCAAGGTGGTTAAGAAAACAATGCATTTGATAGAGTTGGTGTATTGGTGTAATAGCCTCGAATTCTTGAATCAGGAGAGGTGTCCCTCAGGATCTCCCATTCCATCATATTATACCACATCTGGGAATTTAAGTGACGTTTGGCAGCTAGCACCCCGCTAAGAAGGGCATTGCTCAGCTCGGGGTTAGGGGATCATTTTGTGTCTCCCTTAAACATTGCACCTCCTCTATGAGCTTCCTCATCTCATCCAGTTGTGCCTCTTGATCTGGGGTAGCATTTCGCATCTTCTGCATTCATTGTACCTCCTCCCGCAGCTTCCTCATTTCCTCTAGTTGAGTGTTATTATTGGGGGGATGGATTAGCCTCCAGCCTCCGAGACATTACTTGTTCCATGGTGGATGCCACTAATCAAGAGATTTAGGTAGCCGTGATTCCCTGGCTCTTAGGCTCTCAACACGAATCCTGTTAATCATGGCTTACCTGTTCTTCCACATCCTGAGTTTTGTTTCTTCTTGACGGCATCTTGATGAGGTTTTTTCTCTTGGTGGAATCTTCCATATAGACAACACCTTGATTTAGCCAATTATTTCATCTCGTGATCGGTGAGGTAAGCTTTCCTTCATTTGAAGTCGAGAGGCTGATATCGGGAGTGTGGCTGGACCTCCAGAAATTTCACCTCAGGAAATGACCTAAAATCAGAAACAACTGTTAGAGGGTATCGGAAATATTTCTGGAATGACCCCTCCAATTCTAAACCAGATTTTGTCTACTTGGAAAATGAGAGAATAGAGTTGAATGCAGGAATTGTGTGAATGGATCAAAGGTGAAGCGTAATAGAGGTATTTATAGGAGAGGTGAGGAATAACTTACAAAGGGTCTTTGTTAACTCCTCGCGGTATTATTAATATTAGCGTGATTCATGTGGCTTGATCGTTGCTTTCGCATTGACCATTTCTGAATGTTCGGCCCTGCATGCTTCTCAATTCAGGAGTACTCGAGCTCTTATGCACTGTCCAGTTAGGTTCTCGAGTTTGGGGTTTATGATATATATATCTGAGCTATCTCGAGCTCTTATGCACTGTCCAGTTCGGTTCCCAAGTCTGCGATTTATGCTCTTCAGTTCCCGAGATGAGTCCACGGATTTCATGGGTATCAAATCCTGTTACATGTCAAAATTCAACTATAGAATTATATGAGAAAAGGTGTAAGAACCTTTTATTTGGGTTATTAAATCTTCTTTGAAATTCTTATGATCAATTTCTTTTTTTTAAACATTTTCTATCAGTTTTGGAGTGAAATAATTCAAATTTTATCAGTATAAGTAAAATTATTAGTTTAAGAAATTCGTGTTACCCGAATTGAGGGAGGTCAAATAGCCTCTCTCGTGCGAAGATAGCTCCTTCGTTTATCAGTATAAGTAAAATTATTAGTTTATGAATGAAACTGTTTGTGTAATTTTGCTAATTGCTTGGCGTGCCAGGCGCGTAAGCGCCAATTCGTGAAAAAGACGTGTAACAACTTGTAAAAAATCTAACTTCTAAATCAAACAAAAGCGAGAACTAAATTCGACCGTTAGTTCTAATCTCTTAAACAACATGACACCAAAAACAAAAGAATTAAACTGAAATCCATATGAGTAAATCCCTAACAAGGCTTGTATTTTCAACAAACTTAGAAGATTTACAATATTTCAGAAAACTAATAAAACTAAAGATTGAAATTTTCTTGAATATGCGAAATGCTAAGTGAAAATGAATAGAAACTTGATTGCTGAATAGTGCAATGAGTCGTGCAGATTTTGTGCAGAGAAGTGTTGATTCTGATTGATGATGTTTCTCGTCTCTTTTATTTCTTCACTGGGGAGTTTCCCCACGTTGCACGTCTTGGGCCACTTTCACCAACTTCCAACTGTTCTGGCGCTCAACTCTTATCTTCTATGGAACGGGTCTAATTAGCAACGGGTTTGGGCTTTTCCTGGTTTGGACTTTTTGCAATTTTATGGAATGGGCTAATTTATTTTTAGCACAAACAAATGCCCCCCGCAAGCATTTGGCCCATTGGGCCAATTGCTTGTATAAAATTTTTTGTTCCCACTGCCCACTAGTTGAATCTCACTTGTTAAAACTTAATTGTTGAGGCCTAACTGTTGAAGCCCACTTACCAATTTGAATCGTCTTTTGATGAGGAAGAAACCAGAAACTTCAAATTTGCACAGTAGCCTTGTCCCGCTCTTCTTTCATTTCACGCTTTAATCGTCTTCTTTCTATGTTGTTCATGTTGAACTTGTTGATGCAATGAAGGATTCCAGCAGACAAACTCAAATCCTTCTCGAAATCTCTTAAAAAACGGGTTTGGTCTTGAAAGCACTTTATGACAATGATATTCCGGAAGAAGAGTTCATTGTGGAATGGTGTGAGAAAGCAGAATCTTTATATCTGCTCACTCCCCTCGGTCAAAAATCTTCTGGTACAATACAACCTATGATTGCTTTGCTCTGTGCTTTGACAGGTATTGCTGAATTCATCTCTGTCCAAAATCTACCTTGAAAAAAGGTTACTCCATATCTTTTATGTGAAAATTGTGTGTTGCATTTTCACATGGGTCCAGTTCCCCTTTTCCCAGCAGCCATATTTGTATGCATTGCACTTCAGTGAGACCCCATCCCCGCATACACTTATATGCATTTTGGTTTTGTTGGTGGTATTGTGGAGGGTTGTTGTGGCTTTGATGTGTTGTTGTAGTGATGGATTTTGATATTTTGGGAGATGGTTGAACTTGATGTTGGTGGTTAATGTTGTTAAATTTCTTGGCCATATATTGGGATCTTTTTCATTTCCTACAGTCGATGTTGGGGATTTCTCTAAAACTCCCTGAACCCAACAACTTGGTTTAGAGACTGTTTCAGTTCCCAGTAAAACTTTTGGACGAAATGTTAAACCTCAAACCATCTTCTATGAAAAACGGATGAAAATCTCCTTTCTTTCTAGGTATTGACCGGTTTAAACATCTATGATTGCATAATCTTAATAGAAGTGGCTCGAGAGCCAACTTTTCAATAAAATCCCCATGCAATCTTTACATGGTATCAGACAACAATGTCCCTTCTAAAAAAAAAGTGGTTGGACAACCTACTTCTCTGTCTTCATTGTTTGTCTATCTCTGTCTTTTTCTTATACTCTTCTCGAACACTTGGGAAATATGGCTTCAGGTATTTTCCTTTGATACATCTCCTATGTGGTTCACCATCTAAGCTTGATAACTAGTAGGTGTTTCCTTCTAGCACCCTATGTACTCTAAATGGTTCCTAGAAAATGGGGACTATTAGTTTCCACACAATATCGCCCTCTTCAAACATTTTTCTATTTACTCTTTTATTATATATTCTTGCTACCTTCTACGTTTGCAAGTACAACCCGTTGTTTCCATTCGCAGCTCGTCAATTCCCTCAAGTTCTATTATCATTGCCTCGCTATAGCTTTCGGGAGTAAGCTCATTTTGTTTTGCAATATGCAAGAAGGGTACCATAATTTCTAGCGATAATACTGCATCATGGCAGAAAGTGAGAGTAAAAGAACTTACCTCTGTTGCACTTCTCTTTGATGTCATGTAAGCCCACTATGTTTCTGACAATAGCCTTGGCCAATATCGGGGATTCTTAATCTCATCTTCCAGCAGTGCACTGATAAATATTACCTTCGGTTGGTCTGAACTCCCTAAGTTTACTTCTTCTACTGGATCTTGAACTTCGTGTGTAACGACCCTCATTTTCTTGACGTAATATTTATAAGTTTTGGGTCTCAATTGAATAAAATCAAGAGTCATAAACGTTGGAGAATGGATCGTTACTAACTATCTGGGTTGAAACGAGAATAAAAAAAATTCTTCGCATTCGAAGATAAGAAATCTAGAATAACTTAAGCAGTAGTGCGGAAATGGAGAGAACAACTATATCATATGTCAATAATGCATCTCGTAGTGTGATAACGTCTGGTTAAAACATAACAAAACTCTGAAATTTTGTTCGATACAACTTACATCAGAAAATTCAGTATGATACAAAAGTGTTCTCAAAAAGAAGCTATAACTTTGAACTTAGAAGGAAATAAAGAACTCTGTCGTCCACGATAAACACATTCCTTCCATCCTGTTCATTTCCCTCCATCTTCCTGCTGAGAATTACCTGCACTCAACGAAAACTAGTGAGCCAAAGGCCCAGCAGGTAAAATCTGGAATATCAAAAGCAAATAGTACAATCGCTCTTGAACTAATGTATACTGGAGTCTGAACTGGTATTACACTTATGAACAAACAAGCGTAAACATAAGTATGAAATCTAAGTTAAGTATGAAAGCATACAATATAACTCAATCCTGGAAACATTTTCTGTAAAATTCTTAAGAGCTGTGATTAAAATCACCTTCGTGCTCTTCATTTATTTTCTGGAAAATTATGACAATACTTTAAACATTTGGCCCATTTCGCTTGATCAAACTCCTGATATCAGTCTTAGCACTATGTCTCGTGGTTGAAGGGGTATACAGTTCCGTCGAACTGTAATCCTAATCCTTCCTGGTTAAAAGGGCACACGGTTCGTCAGCCGCGCACTCGCCTTTTCATTAGGGACCCTTTTCATTGTCATAACTTAAAACATTTCATAAAACAATGTTCTGCTCCTTCTTCCTCTCGTACAAAACTGGTTTCTTTCTTTCATTCGAGTTACTGGTTTTCATTTGTTTGATGATGTTCTGGAACTGTAAAGGATTTCCTCGTAATGCTTGCGAAGATGAAAACTGAATAATTTTAGCTAGTTGAATCTGTCAGATAAGTCGAAAGATTCATTAAACTAATTTAGAATTGAAGGAAGAATCAAATTCTGAGATTTTCGTTATCTACTGAAGAAAACGAAGAATGAACAGTGACCAGCTGGGATGAATAGTACCAGTCGCAAGACTAATACCAGCTGAATGAACAGTACTTAGAAATAAGTAAAGCAACTGCTGAAATAATGAAATGAAATACATCTGCTGGTGAACAGTACCAGTCGCAACGAATAGGAATCAGTCGCAAGACAAGAATTCAGTCGCGAGGTCTTTTAAACAATTATAAAGTGAAACGATGTCGTAGCGCATAACTCAGTCGCTACAATCAGTCGCTACAACCAGTCGCTACTGTTGATTTATGCATCTGCTGATTTTACAAAACATCTGCTGAATTTGCGAAAGCAAAGAAATGAACCAGCTGATTTCATACTTAGAATATTTTCGACAAGGCAATATCAGAAGTGGTATAATAACCAGCTCTTGTTCTTAATATACAGATAACCATGAACTACGAAGGTTACCTTCCTCTAAAGTCTTTGACATATCTTATGAAACTTCTGGAAAAGATCGAATAAGCTACTTGTAAGCTACTTCGATGAATGAATCAATGGAAACTCAGGAATTCATCAGAATAACATCACCAAAACATTTTCTAAATCATCCTTGAATCAAAATTTACAGTAACTCAACTTCTTCATAAAAACAGAGCATGAACTTTATGGTTTTTCTTTGAAGAACAGTCGAAACCATCTTCCTTTAAAACTAATACATAATATAAAAACAGAATCGAATATATGCTTTCTATTGAGTGAGCAAGAAACAGAGTTTACTTGCCTGGTATTTTTAACACAAGAACAGCAGAAAATCCAGTATACTTCTTGCACACCGCCTGTTTCCTTGAAAATGCTTTGAAAAGTTTTTGTTCGGCTTCTTGAGAGCGAGCACCGCTTAATATGATTTGATTTGAAAGTAATGATGCATGAAGCAGCTTAAGATCCTATTTATATGATTCACTATGTCTAAGGAAAATTTGCAGAAGTCACTAAATACTTACTGTACTTGCATTCTAACATTTGAATATCAATCCAAAATAAAATAAAGATTGATCATAGCATAGATAGAAATATTCAAGAATCGAATTGTAATAGCAATGTAATCCCTCAATCTCATATCTTTCTAATTGTGGACTTCTAAATGATCTGGTCGTTACATCGTGTGTGCCATCCTCAATTTGAGTAGGTGTCATTACTAGATCATCTAGCTGGAGTTGGTCTTCTTCATCGTCATCCTCCTCGTGGATTATTTCTGTCCCGAATGCTTCATGTCCCAATTCTTCATGCTTGTCTAGCATTTGCTGCACGTATAATTTGTGAATAGCGGCTGCAGCTGCCTGCTTCTCCTCTTTGCTGTGCTCAATCATCAATCTCCTCCATTATTGTATCACTGGCCTATAAGGCACAATGACAGTCGGTTTGAGGATTTTTTCAAGGATTGGGCTGGGAGTCGAACATTTCATATATACTGAGTTTGATCTCTCTGTGTTCAGGCCCCGAATTCTGATAGGTCCAAAATCCCTATTGTAGTATCGTGCATCCCTTACGCTGATATTTACTTGGAATGGTTGTACATTAGCCTCTACTATTTCCACTTCATCACCCTTACGGAATAATAACAGTTGATGCATTGGAGATGGAATGCACTGATTAGCAAAGATCCAAACCCTTCCCAACAAGGCTTGGAAATTAACAGAAAAGTTCACCACTAAAAGTGCGTACAAAAAAGGCAAACTCCCCACAGTGTCATTGACTGGGAATACCTTTGGCTTGCTTGGATGTTCTTTCCTGATGATAAAACCAGAACTTTCTTGAAGAATTTCAGCTTCCTTCGTATCCACGCTCTCTGATCTATGGTTAATTGACTTTTCTTCATCACATAATTTGAATTTTTCTGGGAAAATCACCACATCAGTGTTGCAATCTACCGATATATGAAACTTACCCACGCAAAAATCAATTGTTTTGTTTTTTAGGGCATCCTCTTCGCTAGGCAGATCATCACCGTCCCCACTACTTTTGTATTCAGTAGCCTTTATACAGAATTTGGACTTTCTAACCGTGTTTTCTGATGTCTTTGGCTTAGCGGCTGCTCTTTCTCTCAGCATCCTTCTTTTCTGCGTTCTAGTAAGTTGTTTAGGGAATTTCTTGTGCTGAGCCACCCTCCAAGCATCACTGACATCTCTTTTAGGTGGGAGGACAAACCTTGGTCTATCTTGATGCTCTGCTGCCCTCACTCTTTGAGTTTTCCTAGTAGACTCATTTTTCTTACTGTAGCCATGCATTTTATGAGTGTTTACCGGCCGAAACTTCAAGCAGTTTTCGTCCTTCTTCTGGTATACCCGTGACGTTCGATGATACACCTCGCCTGGATAGTAAGTTTCCCTTGTTTTCCTGGGGAAATATTGGTTCCTCGGCCGACTGGCCGTAGACCTACCAACATTTCCTGGACTCCCCCTTCGAACATGTTTTGCTGTTGACCCACCATAATTTCTGTGAGCGTCAAACATCTGTCCTTTTGGAATCCAATAGGCCCTTATCCTTTTCTTATTCATCACACGTCTTTCTTGTTTGGTATTCAAGAATTCTTTCAAATCTGTCATATTCATATTTATAGCTGCCACTGGAGGGAACAGGTCTTTGTCTAAAACCATGGAATTTTGTTTTTCCGGGGATTTCATCACTCCCCTATTGATTATTTCCTGCAAAATATCTTTCAAAGCAAAACATGACTTTGTAGTATAGTTGTATGGATCATGACACTCACAGTATTCACGTTTCTTGATTTCTTCTTTGGTAGGTACGCGATGATCTGGCGAAAAGGTCTCCGCCAAGGCCACCTCTTCTATATCCTGATATTAGGAACCTAACGTTGTCTTTTTCTTGTAAAACTCCTCTTTTAGCAATTCTTCATATTCTGCTACTTTAGAAGACAACTCAAAGAAGTCTCTAAACCCCATGCCTTGGAATTTCTTCTTCAATTCAAAGTCCAGCCCCTTCTGCGCCATTTTGACGAATTCTACTTCTGGTAGGAAGACTTTGCATCTATTTTTTATCTTTTTAAACCTATCCACATATTCGTTTTTCTTTTGGTTAATTCTAGACAAATCAGAGATACATACCTCGGGCTCGGTGTGATAAAATTGAGTACGAAATTGCCGTTCCATATCTTGCCAGGTAAGGACAGAATTCCTTGACAGTAGTGTATACCAAGTAAATGATGTACCTGTCAGTGTATTAGGAAATAACCTGAGCTTCAAGTTTGAGAAATTCTCCAGAATTGCCAACGTCCCGCACTTGATGGTGAATCTGGAAATATGCTCCAATGTGGATTGCCCGTCTTCTCCAGAAAATAAGCTGAAGTCTGGAATTTTATACCCTCTAGGATAGGGGTTGTTGTTGTCAATTATCTTAGGGTATGGTTTGTGGAATTGAGGACGACCAATCATCCTTAAAGTTGGTTCATATAATTCCTGTACAGTTTCTCGCATCAGATCTAAATCAATTATATCTGTGTTCCTGTTCTGGAGGGGATGATTGTAAAATCGTGCCCCCCGAGCTTCATAAGCTCCATTGTCAGCATTGATGTCAGTGCTTTCAACTAGGAAGCCCATACCTTCTTCGCATAGATCAGTTCACTGGGTTAGTCACATTACACAGCTGATGGAGATGAGGTCTCGGGTTTCCATTTCCGTTCCCTCTCACATTTGCGGGACTTCTCTGGAAAACAGTTTCCTCTCTTCGATGAGGGGACGTGTATCTTTCTTCCAGAATTGGGGGAGTTGGGATAGAGCGGTGAGTTTCACCTGCTCCAGAACTCCCCACACCTTGTTTTGGTTCTTTGTGTTGGAAATTTCTTTGATTCGTGGACTGAGTGATGTGGCTCACCACTGTTTTCACATAAATCATAATACCTTCAGCCATCACTTTGGAAGCCTCTTCTAAATCAGCCACATCCTTATCTGGGGTATGTCTGTGCGGCACAGCAGGTCGTTTTACCACAGGTTGGCCATGAGATTGGCCTTCAATACGGTCCACCATGCCTTGGACAAATATTCTCCGTTGGTTGTCATCTGCAGCTTGGAGTTCTTCCAATTCTGGCATGTTGTCATCTTCTTTGTTTTTGTCAGTTTGCTCTCTTCTTTTAGGCGGCATATCGGAGTCCCACCGGGCGTGCCAAATTGTGTTTGTGTAATTTTGCGAATTGCTGGGCGTGCCAGGCGCGTAAGCGTCAATTCGTGAAAAAGACGTGTAACAAATTGTAAAAAATCTAACTTCTAAATCAAACAAAAGCGAGAACTAAAGTCGACCGTTAGTTCTAATCTCTTAAACAACATGACACCAAAAACAAAAGAATTAAACTGAAATCCATATGAATAAATCCCTAACAAGGCTTGTATTTTCAACAAACTTAGAAGATTTATAATATTTCAGAAAACTAATAAAACTAAAGATTGAAATTTGCTTGAATATGCGAAATGCTAAGTGAAAATGAAGAAAAACTTGATTGCTGAAGCAATGAGTCGTGCAGATTTTGTGCAGAGAAGTGTTGATTCTGATTGATGATGTTTCTCGTCTCTTTTATTTCTTCACTGGGGAGTTTCCCCATGTTGCACGTCTTGGGCCACTTTCACCAACTTCCAACTGTTCTGGCGCTCAACTCTTATCTTCTATGGACCGGGTCTAATTAGCAACGTGTTTGAGCTTTTCCTGGTTTGGACTTTTTGCAATTTTATGGAATGGGCTAATTTATTTTTAGCACAAACAGAAACTTATCAGATTCAATCTGAAAATTGAAAAAAAATAGGCCTGGTATGTTTTTGTTTACCACAGTGATACTTAGGGTGTGTTTGTCCTTACTAACAGAGCGATTCTTAATTTTCGACTGAGTTTATTTGAGTGTTCCTAAACCTAGACTTTGGGTTAGATTATGCCTAAATTAATTAAAAATTCAAACGCTAATGTGCTGCTAAATATACTTTTACAACAGTGATTATGAGGGGCGAAACTAGGCTCATAATATTGGGTGGACTGGAGATTGGGCTGGCTTCAGGGAAGACATGGGAAAAGTAGCAGGGTGGGCTGGAAATTGTAGAAATCAGTCTGGGCCAGCCCACACATAGTTTCGCCCCTGGTGATTATGGCTAAACTCTTACTATTAGATTCAATTATTTATCCAACATTAATAAACTCTATTTTTTTTCCATAATATATCAATTTTGTCATATAATAATTTACGAACACTCTCTTAATCCTTAAAAATGATCGCAGCCGTTATCGTTATTTCTTCCATGAAACATTTCTTAAGTGCTTTTCAACAATTTTCATAAAATATTTAGTATTCAATTAGACTAGGAATATGCAAACATTATTCACCAATAAACTATTTCAATGTTATTTGGGGCAGATGTTACATCTTAGTACAAATCAATCACGTAACATTCTTTTGCAAAGTGATAAATTTGGCATGTTAAAATATCGATTCCATACAAACCAATATATGACTTGCCTGCCTAATTAATAACACTTGCCGCCCCCATTGGAATTTAAATGTGTTCTGTTGACCAGAAGGTCCATTTGATGTTATTGCTTTCAAGAAAAAAATCTATATTTTTTAGAAATTTTTTATCCTATACCAATTTTTTTATCAGGTTCGTAGAGCTGAAATTGAATCGTTGATCCCATAACGACTCCTATTTTATAGTATCTTGATTCGCGGTACCATACATATGTGTTCGGTCTAGGGGTGAGCATGTTCGCGAGCTCTTTGAACTAGCTCGATAAATATGCAACTCGTATTCGCGTTTATCAAATTCGACTCAAAATTATATTGTTCGATAGTTCACGAGCTGCTTTCGAGACATAACATTTTATTAATTAATATATTTATATGTTAAATAATTAAATTTCGAGCTTTCCGATTATTTATTTTCGAGCAACATTAAGAATATTTCGCGAATATATTCGATACTTTCGAGCCTAACTCGAATTCGACCCAAAATTTTAAATTTTCAAGCTTCTAATCGAGTTCGAAATTGAATACAACAAATTCGAGCATTGAATTTTGCAGCACAATCAGCTCGATTCGATTCGTTTACTTCGCACGTCCATGTTTTCCAGAACATTATAACCTACATAAGATTAATTAAAATAACTTGAAACAACGATATCATGAATACAACGTTATGATTTTTAATTGTATTGCACAAAATCTGTAGGAGATACATTTGACTTATTATAATGTACAGACTTGCATGGCGGCATCGGTCCCTATAAAATAATCACCCATTATCTTAATATGCTCCACACAAACATTTGAGTGATCAAACACACACACACTCCCACATAAAAATGGCACCCACGGCTCCTCTTGCTAACGGTTTGTACGTGAAAGACCTTGCCCAGTCCCCCGACCTGAAATCTGTTCCTTCTGAATTCACTTTTGCTAATGACTCGAAAGGATCCAACTCCGATACGCTCCCGGTCGTCGATTTTTCGATGCTCGTCTCTGATAATGCTGATCAACGGTCCAAAGCCCTCTTGGATCTTGCCAAAGCCTGTGAAGACTGGGGATTTTTTGTGGTCTGTTGTCGAACTAATTAACCAGATTCACTTGGATCTTTTGTCATGTGATAAAAAATTTGCTAATTTTTCAAATTAACAATATTCTCTGCAGCTGATAAATCATGGGATCCCGGAAACTCTGATGGAGGCCATAATCGATGCTAGTCTGGAGTTCTTCGACTTGCCGGAGGATGAAAAGCGATACGAGGCTAAGAGTGCGTCGGATCCCGTCAAGTCAGGTACCGGCACCGCCAACGCCGCAAACCACAAGATTCTCTTGTGGAGGGATTTTGTGAAATCCTATGTTCATCCTCGTTTTTACTGTCCAGACAAACCGCGGCGTCTACGGTAATAAATTTACAAGATGTCGTACCACACTACTTTCTTAAATCCATTATTTAACTGGAAAATTGTGTTGGTTTCTTCCAGAGACATTGTATCCGAATATTCCGAAAGAAGCCGATCGGTTCTGAGAGAACTTCTGCAGGGAATCAGTGAAAACCTGGAACTGGAAGCAGGGTCCATGGATGAAACTCTGAACCTGGATTCTTGCTTTCAGTTGTACGCTGCAAACTTTTACCCGCCCTGCCCGGAGCCGGATCTAACAATCGGAATCCCTCCACACACCGATCATGGTCTTCTAACATTTCTGATCCACAATGGAGTTGCTGGCCTTCAAATACAGCACAAGGGGGAGTGGTTCCACACAAATTCTCCGAAAAACTCTATTTTGGTGAACACGGCAGATCATCTTGAGGTAAACTATTATCCTTCAAACTTTATGTAAGGTAATACAAGAGAGCAAAAGTCTCTTATTGATATTTATATTATCAACCAGATATTCAGCAACGGAAGATACAAGAGTGTGAAGCATCGGGCAGTAGTGAACACAGAGGCGACCAGGATCTCTGTGGTCCTGGCGAATGGTCCGGCACCGGAGGTGGTAGTTAGCCCGTCCGTGGAACTGGTGAAACGGGACGGCCGTGCCTTATATGGTCCAATGAAATACATAGAATATGTGGAGACGATGCTGAGCAATCGATATGATGGGAAAGGGAACTTGGAATGCTTGAAGATCCAATGAATAGTGACACCATCTAGCTTCTTGTTAGTTAATTATAGTGTGTAATTTTTAAATAATTGCATGATGTTCCGATCTTTATTATGGGATATCTGTAATATCCGTTCGATTTTATTATATTGGCAGCTTTATATGGTATTTTCTTTCACGTGAACTATTCCGACGACTATATAGTCATGAACAATGGAATCTAATTTTATATAAAATAAAAAGAAACTACTTTTCCTTCATGATTAAGTTGGACCTAACATCTATAACACCAAATAGATTATGATAAACCTAATATACTGTAGCGGATGATAAATTAATGATGATGTCATAATATATAATTTTAAAAATTATCAGCAGAAGTCCCGAGATTTGAGAAGTATAGAAAAATTGTACTCGAATTAGTTCTTATTAAAATCATTGAAGATTCATGATTATTTATTTCAAAATGATGACCATTTTTGAATCAAAGAGAATAGGTTGATATACCCATCTACCGCCAACCACGTAAACAGTAGCCACAGTGGACTGTTGAACAGTGTGGCCAAATCCAATAAGGCTTTTACTATATTGATTAGTTCCAAGACGCCTTTTCATTGCGCTAATGAATTAGTCTTCTTTCTTGAAACTTTATTAGATTAATAGGGAAGCAAATATATTATGCTTTCTGCAATAATTCAACTAGTAAACCTTTTGAGAAGCCAAATTAATTTTAGCGTATTTAATAATTTGAAATCATTTGATTAGGACAGCGTTTATATTAAAAAAATTCAAAAAGTTTTCATCGTAATGTGTTTTTTCCTCTTCTTTCCACTTATCACCCTTTGTTTCTCTCTCCTCTATTTTCAAAATTTCTCCATCGTCTCGTCGCCCCTACGCTGTCGTACGTCGTCGAAACTCAAAAATAAAGACATACTTAGAAAGTGACACTTACTTTTTTTAGACCATTTTTGCCGCCCGCCCTTTCACATGCTCTATGGGTCGTTCTCGCTGGAATCTATCTTATAGTGTGATTTTCGATGTCTCATATTGAGATTACTGATCTCGAGATGGGCTACAGTGTGCCTGTTTGTGAACATGGTAGGTAGCACAATTGGTTTTATTTCAGACACTAAATATGTAAACCCAGATATTTTAGAGGCCACAAATTAGAAAGTTATGAGATTGATGGATTACAGTGCTATTTTATTCAACTCTTGATTCAAATGAGTTTCAGATTTCAGATATGTAGTGTTTAGCTTTTTATCATATAAGAGTTAAATTTCAGATTTCATGTTTACGTAATTTCAGCCTTCAGTATTGAACAGATTTCAGATGTCAGGAATGCAATTTGCAGTAGATGTCTAGTCAATTCCTGCAAGCCAATCGAATCCTTTGTTTTAACTAAAATCGTTCGGTTTCCATATGCATCATTTGGTTTAAAACAGAGTACACTTTTAGGAGATTTGAGCATCTTGATTAAACGTGTTTATTTCCTTAGACATTTTAAATCATATAAATAGGATGATAAGCTGCTTCATGCATCATTATCTTCAAAAAAAATTAGTTCAAAGCGGTGCTCTCTCTAAGAAACCGAGCAAAAGTCTTTTAAAGATTTTCGAAGGAGGCGATCCGAGTGTTGGTGATTTGCTGAATTTCTACTGTGATTTGTGTTCAAGAATTCAGGCAAGTAAACTCTGTTTCTTGCTCACTCAGTGAAAGCATATATTCAGTTCTGTTTGCATGTTTATATGAGATTTTAAAGTATGGAAGATAACTTCGGTTGTTCTTCAAAACCAGAAAAAGTTTATGCTCTGTTTTTATGAAAGGTACGATTTTACTGTATTTGATTCAGAAATGTTTTAGAAAATGGTTTGATGATGTTCGTCCAGTATATTCTTTAGAATTCTAAAAGATATATCATCAAAGTAGCTTACAAGTAGCTTATTCGATTATTTCCAGAAATTACTTGAGATATTTTGAATTCTTCATACGAAGGTAACCATCGTAGTTCATGTTCTTCCACACGGTTAAGTCTGAAATCTGGTTCTTATACCACGACTGATATTTCTTTGTTGAAAATATTTCAAGTATAGATTTCAGCAGTTGCATTGTTTCTCCATCAGCTGTTGTATTGTTTTGTCATCAGCTGTTGCATGGTTTATGTTCATTAGCTGTTGTATTGTCTATCATCAGCTGTTGCGTTGATTCGTGTTACTGTTGAACTATCTGTCGTCAGCTGTTGTTTTGTTAATCATCAGCTGTTGTCAGCAGTTACATTCGTTCATGTATAACAGTTACTTCGTTGGCACTCATCTGCGGCCAGCTGTTGTGTTGTTTTCATCAGCTGTTGGTTCTCAGCTGTTGCATTATTTCGTTGTCAGTTGTTGCACTAGTTGTATTCAGCCGTTGTTTTGTTCAGACGTCTGAGGTATTCGTTATTTGTTCAACGTCTGAAAGTCCTTGTTTAAGTTGCATTGACATCTGAGTTGACCAACCAAAGTCTGAATTGTTCTTCCTTGTTGTGATGTTTCTGTACCATCAGCTGTTACTTGTTTACTTCCCTATTCTTCTTCAATTGATACAGAAATTCCAGAATTTGATTCCTTGTCCATTTCCTCTTCATTCGAAAGAATTATTCGATTCAATTGACAGATTCAAGTAGAGCTTTTATTCAGTTTTCATCTTCTCAAGTTTTACAGAGAAATCCTTTGAAGTTCCAGAACATCATTTAACATAGAAAACCAGTAAATCGTACAAGAGAGAAAGAAAACAGATTTACGAAAGAAAAGAAAGAGCAGAAGTGTTTTAAGAAATGTTTTAAGTTATGACAATAAAGAGGGTCCCAAGAGGAAGGGTGAGTGCGCGGCTGACGAACCGTATGCCCTTTCAACAGAGGAAGGATCAGGTGTACAGGTCGACGGATCTGTATATCCCTTCACCATGAGCCATAGTGCTAAAAAACAGATTTACGAAAGAAAAGAAAGAGCAGAAGTGTTTTAAGAAATGTTTTAAGTTATGACAATAAAGAGGGTCCCAAGAGGAAGGGTGAGTGCGCGGCTGACGAACCGTATGCCCTTTCAACAGAGGAAGGATCAGGTGTACAGGTCGACGGATCTGTATATCCCTTCACCATGAGCCATAGTGCTAAGAGACTGATATCAGGAGTTTGATCAAACGAATTGGACCAAATGTTTAAAGTGTTGTCATAATTTCAGAAAATGAAAGAAGAGCGCAAGTGTGATTTTAATCACAGCTCTAGAGAATGTTTAAAGAAAATGTTTTCAGAAATTGATTATGTTTTATGCTTTCAGTTTCTTCTAGATCCCTCAGTTATGTATTGCGCTTGTTCATTCTAAAGCGTATTCAGATTTCAGATTCCATTTACAGTACCAGATTCCATTACTTGTATTGCATGATTTCGTTCCACCATATTTTACCTGCTGAGCATTTGGCTCAATAGTTTTCATTGATGCAGGTAATGAGCAGTAGGAGGCTGGATGGGGAGTAGCTGATCGGATGATGTGTTTATCGTGGACGTCTTCCATTTCTTTCCTATCAGACGTTGTTTTGGTTATACAGATATTCAGTTGTGTCATCTTTGTATTGTAACAGATTTCTAGTACAGTTAAACAGTAGAAGTCTGTTTAGCCCTTTTATATCAGATTTTGGGTTCCAATGCAACACTTGTTATTTTTATCAGATGTTATTCCGCGTATATTATTACGATCATCTGAGGATTTAGTTCCGTGTTTTGTACACCCTTGCAGCTGATTTTTCCTCGTTGGTTATGAAAAGTGTTACCAGATCTTGATTCTACTTCCGCTCACGTCAATGTTTCGTTCATTTCGCATTTCAGCAGTCACGAATTGTGTTTATTCGTAATTTAGTCCAGAATTTTAGTAACGACTTTTTGTTTGTTAAGATCGAAATTTTTGGGTCTTTCAATTTGAACCCCAAATTTCTAAATTCCTTTTTAATAAAAGTCGGGTCGTTACAAAAGAGAAGACACGCCAGAGCTTATTCAGAGTTAGTTCATCTAAATTGGATACTTATTCTAGACGTCGTCTCCCAGATAAAATATGTATATAATATGGAGTTGCATTTGTACTGGAGAACGTCTGTCCTGAGTAGTTATAATAATATATTTATCGAGTTTCGTCGACTCTCTTATGTATATTGGTGTGATTTATTATTGTGTTTGGTTGGAACTGGACTATATCGTTATGTTTGTTGAAAATATATAAGTAATTTTCAGTAATTTTTCTGTTATATTATATTTATGGGGTGGTCATTCGTAAATTTTATTGACCCTGTTAAGAAAAATATTTGAAGTTTTGGTGATAACAAAATCAGCTAAGAGATAAGTTGGACAGACTAGAACGGACTTAACATTATTGTCAATCAGATCAGATCAGAAATAAGCTGAATAAAGTCAATTCAGTTTTGGAACATATGGAAGAATAATTTAGATTAGATTTGAAGTGCAGAACAGATCAGCTCAAGGATTCAGTATAGAACATAACATATCAGTTCAGGATTCGGTCTAGAACATACTAGATTAAAATAGCAGATCTTATTTGGAGCTTCATGCAATCAGATCACAACAGAATTCGAAGCTTTGACTTGAGAGAACAGATAGTTGACATAACTCAGGATACAATAAAAATGTGTCAGAGTTAGTATTGCATGATGATTGCCCATTTCAAACATAAAAGAGGTCCATTATTGAAACAGTAAGAAGCATAATACGAGAATTAAATGAGCATTTATTATATAGAGATGGATTCGGCTGAGTCTAATGTTCAAATTACCGTTTTGAATCGAAAGAGTATAAACGGAGAAGGATTTGAATCAAATGAGAAGAGATGACAAATAATATACAGTAGCAAAGAAGATCACAAATCAAGAAATTTGTTTCAATCTTTGCCATAGAAGATTCTCAGCTTAATATTGTTTATTCTTTAGATCTTCTGTATCGTTTTAGCTTAAAGCTGAAACATATAGGCTGCTTTTATCATTATTACTAAATTTTTGTAAACCCATTCAAACTATTGTATATAAGAGTGTGTACTGTTAAGAAGTTAGAAGTTCAGATCCGGTGCTGCACGTCTGAGTAGTTTAGGATATCATGCATCTTATTCAAAGTCTTTTAGTGAAAAATCCTTCAATTTTGGAAGAAGGGAGACGTAGAAGTTTTGTTTCGAACTTTAGGAAACAAATCTTTCCTCTCATCTGATCTCAGTTTACACATTTATACATATAGTTTACTGTTTAATTGATTTTATTCTGTATAATTTAATTATTTCTCAGGAGGGGGTTGGAGTTACTCGGTGCATCCCCAATGCTCTCCTCATGAGTGTGCTACCTCAAACACCACTCCACAACTCCACAAGATACAATGGAATACAATACAACAGGCTGTCAAACGAATCTCAAAGCCCAATATGAATACATATGCTCGATGCCATGTCATAACGATGAAATCACATAACATTATGTAAAACAAGCAATAGTACACTGCATGCAAAAAACATAACACATAAATCAGACTCTACGAATGTTTACACTCTCTATCTGTGACGCCCGAACCCACGGGAATCACGAGTTGGGGTAAATAAAAATTTTCGAATAAAAATAATGGCTGAAAGACAATTTGTTATAAGCTGTATTTCTTATAACTTTGAAAGAAACTGAAAACATGAAAACAAAGTCTAACAGACACTCGATTGCGCGCCAACTACTGGAAACATTTGCGGAAAAACAGACATTAATATAATTGCAATTACGATTTACAACAGCTGATATTCTATATAAATGTACAACTGTTTCAACTGATCTAATACAGTACATACTAAAACAAAACAACATCAGCTATGACACGGAAAACGTCGGCATTGGACAAACACACACCACCCAGCAGCTGATTCAAGTTTCACCCTCTGTCTGCTCTCCAGCTGTCGTACCTGCACCATTTAAAAGCTAGTGAGCCTAGGGGCTCATCAAGTAAAACCTGAATAATAACAAGTTCAAATACGCAGGTGGACCTCTGATCAATACATAAGCTAAATGAACATCAATGATCAATATCATTTTCTTTCGTAAACATTTCATAAACTTAGAGACAGGGGATAATAGCCCAACTCTCAACATCAATATCATTTTCATTAGATTTACGGCTCAGAAGCTCTCCTTAGGTCCGTGTTGCACCTGATCAAGTGACTACTGATATCAGCCTTAGCCTTTGGCTTCTTTGCGTTAGGGCAATCGACATATAGACGACTGCTCACCCTTCTATTTATGGGAGGGCAACTGATAGCTGCTCACCTCACCCATTATGACCATCTGTTATCTTTGTCATAAATCTTAAAATAAGCTTTTGTTCCTTTAAAATTCTTTCTTTAAACTTTTTTTCTTAAAATCCTCGGGTTCCATCTTTTAAAAACTCTTGCTTCCACTTTTAAAATTTTACTGAGTATCGAATTCAGCTTTTGGAAACATATACCAGTCGCAATAAATATTGCAACTGCTGATTTTACGAAAACAACGCAGCTGCTGAAATTTGACTTGATATTTGTAACATCAAAACAACAACTATGCTATCAGCTGTTGCCTATCAAACCAGACTTTATACTGATTCAACTAGCATCTACCGATTACATAGCTATCAAATTCTGATATTACAACTACAGAAAGAAAGAACATTCATAAACATTCTTGGATTAAACTCGAATCCTCATTACTTTAAAACATTATTTTCGAACCCATCTTTCTTTCCTTCTTTCATGCATAAATCATTTTAAACATGAACTTTAAACATACTGTAACATATAGGCAAGAAGACTCAGAAAACATCAATATATGCTTGAAATGGTGAGTCAGGAATCAGCTTTTACTTGCCTTAAACGAAGCTTTGTAACAGCAACCGATTTCTGCAGAAATCTTCTCCTTTAAGCAACGCACGAACTTCTCTTGTCAAATACTTTGAAGAATACTAAAGATTTTCTTTGAAAATGATTAAGATCTTGTTTTCAAAACAGGGTTTTATATGAAAGGGATTAGTGGCATGATACTTGTGAAATTAAGCATGACACACTTATAAAATTTAGTAAAATTTCCTTCCACGCATTTTAATTTGTAAAACACCAAACCTTTTTCAAAAGAAATCATTTGTCCTCCTTAAAGATACTTTCAATCCTTAAAAACTGTTCGTGCATCACCCTTGGAGTCATTCATCGAAACCAGTTGCGTTACATCTATTTTTCTGAAATCATTGAAATCAGACAATGCATAACATTTTCAACATGTCATTTTAAATCTATAAAATGAACAAAATGCATAATGTGGTCCTATGGATTTTTGGGGCGTTACAACTCTACCCTCCGTACTGAAATTTCGTCCTCGAAATTTTCGTACCAAATAGATAAGGGTAAAGCCTATGGATTTTTGGGGCGTTACAACTCTACCCTCCGTACTGAAATTTCGTCCTCGAAATTTTCGTACCAAATAGATAAGGGTAAAGACTTAGCATATCAGCTTCTGTTTCCCACGTTGCTTCTCGCTCCGACTGGTTAGTCCATTGTACCTTAACCATAGGAATGCTGCGGTTTCTTAGCCTTCTAATTTCTCGGAGGAGAATTCTTTCTGGTCGCTCTTCATAACTCAAATCTGGTGCTAATTGGATTGGTTCATGACTTAGCACATACGAAGGATTGGGAACATATTTCCTCAAAGCTGATACATGAAAAACATTATGTACTGCTGACAGCTGTGGTGGCAGTGCTAATCGATAGGCTAATGTTCCTATCTTCTCCAAAATTTCTTACGGTCCAATATACCTTGGACTCAATTTTCCTTTCTTTCCAAAACGCATAACTCCTTTCATTGGGGCTATTCTCATAAATACGTGATCACCTATTTCAAAATTCAGTTCCCTTCTTCGATTATCTGCATAACTTTTCTGTCGACGTTGAGTAGCTTTCATTCTTTCTCTTATTTTTCTAACAGCTGCTGCTGTTTGCTCCACAACATCTGGTCCTAAACCAGCCCTTTCACCAACTTCATCCCAATGAAGTGGTGTTCTACACTTTCAGCCGTAGAGTGCTTCATAGGGAGCCATTTGAATCGAAGCTTGGAAACTGTTATTGTAGGAAAACTCTACCAGTGACAATTTCAATCCCAGTTTTCTGAAAAATCCACAATACAAGCTCTAAGCAAATCTTCTAAAATCTGAATCACCCTTTCTGATTGTCCATCAGTCTGGGGGTGAAACGCAGTACTGAATGTCAGCTTTGTACCCATAGCTTTATGTAGACTTTTCCAAAATGCTGAGGTAAACTTAGGATCTCTGTCTGATACAATAGAAACTGGAACACCATGTAGCCTCACTATTTCCTTAACATATAAATCTGCGTATCTGCACCTCATATATTGTTTTAACTGGTAAGAAATGAGCAGACTTAGTGAGTCTATCAATTATAACCCAGATGGAGTTATATCCTTGAACAGTCCTTGGTAATCCAGTTACAAAATCCATCGCTATACATTCCCACTTCCATTCTGGAATAAGCAGTGGTTTCAATAATCCAGCTGGTCGCTGATCTTCAGCCTTCACCAGCTGACACGTCAAACATTCAGCTACAAATCTAGCAACATCCCTCTTCATTCCTGGCCACCAATACAACTGCTGGAGGTCCTTGTACATTTTCGTACTTCCTGGATGTACTGAATATGGAGCTGTATGAGCATCTTTCAAAAGATCAGCTCTTAAATCATCTACTTGAGGTACCCAGATTCTGCCCAAATTAGAAGCATCGGTGTAAATTACAAATTTTCTTTCATCAGTTGGCATCGTCAACACAGGTGCTTCAATCAATGCTTGCTTCAGTTTGTCAAAACTGTTTTGACATTCAACTGTCCAGTTATATTTCACCTGTTTTCTTGTTAACGTAGTTAAGGGAACAGCTATCTTGGAGAATCCTTGGATAAATCGCCTCTGTCTAGATGCATATGATATTACTTTACGATCCTGCATCAACACAGCTCCTAGTCCCAACTTTGATGCATCGGTATAAATTACAAATATTCCTTCATCAGTTAGCATCATCAACAAGGTGCTTCAATCAATGCTTGCTTCAGTTTGTCAAAACTGTTTTGACATTCAACTGTCCAGTTATATTTCACCTGTTTTCTTGTTAACGTAGTTAAGGGAACAGCTATCTTGGAGAATCCTTGGATAAATCGCCTATAATATCCATCTAAACCCAAGAAACTCCTTATCTCAGCAACATTCTTTGGTACTGGCCAGTCGCGAACAGATTCTACTTTAGCTGGGTCGACTTCTATTCCATCCTTAGAAATTATATGACCTAAGAACGATATTCTCTCCAACCAAAACTCGCATTTTCTGAATTTAGCAAACAACTGCTTATCTTTCAAAATCTGGAGAACTGTTCTTAAATGTTGAACGTGCTCATATCTGGTCTTAGAATACACTAACATATCATCAATAAATACAACTACAAACTGGTCCAAAAATGGTTGAAAGACCCTATTCATTAAATCCATAAAAGCTGATGGAGCATTCGTAAGTCCAAAGGGCATAACTAAGAATTCATAATGGCCATACCTAGTTCTGAAGGCTGTTTTATAAACATCAGATGCCTTAATATTTAATTGATGGTATGCAGACCTCAAGTCGATCTTAGAAAATACTACTGACTCTCTCAACTGGTCGAACAGATCTTCTATCCTAGGTAATGGATACTTATTCTTAATCGTCGATTTATTCAGCTCCCGGTAATCTATACATAACCTCATACTTCCATCCTTTTTCTTAACAAATAAAACAGGGGCTCCCCAAGGGGCAGTACTTGGTCTAATAAACCCCTTCTCCAACAGATCTTGTATCTATTCTTTTAGTTCTTTCATTTCTGATGGAGCTAATCGATAAGGTGGTCTAGATACTGGAGCAGCTCCTGGAATTAAATCAATTGAAAATTTCAGCTCTCTATCTGGTGGCAGTCCCTGGATATCTCCTGGAAAAACCTCAGGGAATTCATTTACTACCTCTACGGCTGACAGCTGGCGTCTATCAGTCGCTGCTAAGGATGATATAATTCGAGGAATTCTATTAACTTGTTTGGCTAAAAACTGAAATGAATCTTTCTCTGGTGGGTTGACAGCTACTGCACATAGTTTAAAGTCAATTACTACCCCATACTTAGTTAGCCAATCTATTCCCAAAATCATATCAAATTTTGGCATCGGCAATACAATTAAATCAGCAGTAATCTGATGCCCTTGAAGTTTAAGTTCTAAACTCCTAAACAATTTGTGCGATACCAGCTTCTCTCCTGATGGTACCGATACACAATAGCCTATCAATACCTGCTCTGGCTGGATGGGCAATTTCTTAACAAACTCAGCAGAAATGAATGAATGTGTAGCTCCTGAATCTATTAAAGCCAGAGAAGGAAATCCAGCTATCAAAATTTCACCTGTTACTACTGTCGAGTCTGGATGGGCTTGTTCAGCTGTCATTATATAGGCTCTGCTAGTCACCAGCTGCTTGAACTTTGGACAATATTTCAAAATATATCCGGGCATTCCACATTTATAGCAGACATTTTTTCCAAGTCTGCATTGTCCAGGATGGTGCTTGTGGCACTTAGGACATTCTGGCCTGTTATTACCAGCAGGAACAGAGCTAATAGGTTGAATCGGTAGAGGCTTTTGCTCCTGAGGCCCCTGCTGGTTCTTATTTTGCTTCTTAAACGGCCTCTGATCCTTCTGCTGAAAGGCTTGTCGCTTCTGCTGCCTTTCCTCATCAACATCTTTCCAATCTCTTTCAATTTGCAAGGCTCTATCCACTGCTTCTCTGTAGGTCCTTGGCACAGATAGCCTAACATTCATTTTGAACATCGGCTTCAATCCTTCCACTAAGTGACTCAGTTTCTCCTCTGGGTCACTTCCTATCAATGGCACAAAATAGCACCATCTTTCGAACTTCCGCACATATTCCTGTACGGTTAAACTTCCTTGTTTGAGGGTCAAAAATTCCCTCTTCAATTCAGATCTCTTTCCAGCCTTAAAGTATTGCTCAAAGAATATTTGTTTAAAATCTTCCCAAGTAAGATTTAACAAATCCACAGACAATTTAGCTCCTTCCCACCAAATCATCGCTTCCTCTCTTAGCATATAGATAGCGCACCTGGGCCTATCTAAATCAGACATCTGAAGGTACTCAAAAATAACCTCCATGGATTTGATCCAGATTTCAGAACTAACGGATCAGTAGTACCACTAAATTCCTTGGGTCTCTGTTGTCTGAACTTCTCTTGGGAATCATCATTGCTTGGTCCCCTGCTGCTGCTTGATTGGCCATTTCCTCTGTTATTTTGTTCTACTAGCAGCCTTAACAGTTGTGTGATATTAGCATATTTATCACTATCAGTTTCTTCTAATGGAATACTTCGTCTAGTTCTTCCTCTTCCTGCCATTCTATATTCTATAGCCCGTAATCCACCACATACATATATCATAACATGCTAAATAATTTAAAGACAATGCTCTGAAAATAAACTCACAAATTAGAGGAACAGACGATGAACTCTGATTCAGCTGACGGTGCGTGTGTTTATCTCAGGAACGTTGCTCTGATACCATGTTGTATCACCCGAACCCACGGAAATCACGAATTGGGGAGTAATTAAAAATTTTTCGAAACAAAAGAAGGCTAAAAGATAATTTGTTATAAGCTGTATTTCTTATAACTTAAAAGAAATCGAAACACAAGACAACTCAAAGACTAGCAGATACTTATTTGCGCGCCAACTACAAATGAAACCAGTCGTAAGAGAAACCAGTCGTAATGAATAGGAACCAGCTGAAATGAATACTAACCAGTCACAAGATAGGAACCAGCTGAAATGAATAGTAACTATCTGTTGACAGCTACAACTTAAGGAAACGACGTCGTTAATTTGAACCAGTCGTAACAATAATCGCTAACAACGCGATTTGGGAATAAGTGTAAAACGATGTCGTTGCTTTAAGAAGCTGACGTAAGAAAGTTTGATAATAAGAATAAACAGACGTAAGAATATCTGTATCAGACATGACTACGAATAAATGAAACGATGTCGTTAGCGCATCAACCAGCCGCAAGAAAAGCGCTAACATACGTAAAACCAGACGCAAGGATTTTCGTTAAATAACCAGACGCAAGGAATAATACCAGTCGCAATGAACAATGCAACTACTGATTTTACGAAAACAACTCAACTGTTGAAATTTGACTTGATATTTGTAACATCAAAACAACAACTATGCTATCAGTTGTTGCCTATCAAACCAGACTTTATACTGATTCAATTAGCATCTACCGATTACATAGCTATCAAATTCTGATATTACAACTACAGAAAGAAAGAACATTCATAAACATTCTTGGATTAAACTCGAATCCTTAGTACTTTAAAAAATCATTTTCGAACCCATCTTTATTTCCTTCTTTCATGCATAAATCATTTTAAACATGAACTTTAAACATACTGTAACATATAGGCAAGAAGACTCAGAAAACATCAATATATGCTTGAAATGGTGAGTCAAGAATCAGCTTTTACTTGCCTTAAACGAAGCTTTGTAACAGCAATCGATTTCTGCAGAAATCTTCTCCTTTAAGCAACGCACGAACTTCTCTTGTCAAATACTTTGAAGAATACTAAAGATTTTCTTTGCAAATGATTAAGATCTTGTTTTCAAAACAGGGTTTTATATGAAAGGGATTAGTGGCATGATACTTGTGAAATTAAGCATGACACACTTATAAAATTTAGTAAAATTTCCTTCCACTCATTTTAATTTGTAAAACACCAAACATTTTTCAAAAGAAATCATTTGTCCTCCTTAAAGATACTTTCAATCCTTAAAAATTGTTCGTGCATCACCCTTGGAGTCATTCATCGAAACCAGCTGCGTTACATCTATTTTTCTGAAATCATTGAAATCAGACAATGCATAACATTTTCAACATGTCATTTTAAATCTATAAAATGAACAAAATGCATAATGTGGTCCTATAGATTTTTGGGGCGATATACTATCCGTACCTCGCAGCTGCATAACAACAATACCTCGAACTAAGCACATTGGCCGAACAGATCACACCGACGCCTAGATAGATCACACGAGCTGAAGACAATAGATAGCGGCCAGAAGTCCAGTGCCTAACAAACAGGATGGAGAAATCACGAAAGAAGTTCCAAAGTCTATTAACCGGACGGGGAGCTTACAACCGACCTCGGAGTATCCTAAAACCCAAAAAAAACTACAACAGATCACTACCTGGTTAAAAACCGAAAGAAATCAGCTTGGGAAATCTTGTCGGAAAACCTGACCAAAAGAAGTCAGCTCAGACATGCTCAATTCAACACCACAGATAACGATACTACTCTCAAATTAAATCTAAGGATGAAATCTACCACTTACAGCTCACGTTTACCTAAACTGAAGAGCCAATCATTCGGAAGGTGCAAAAACCAACATGCGTTAACTGTCGTCGTGCTCCTTTCTCCGGCCAACCTCGGACCTCAAGTGGTTGGAAAAAGATAGATTTGGATAGGGGATTTCAATGGAACCAACCTTGCTCCAAACTAAGAAGCTGATCTCCGGCTATCGGGAAAAGTATGTGGGTCTTCAAGGGGGTATCAACTCGAGCTCTCAAGAACGCACGATATATTGTCCAAAGAAAATGGCCAATACTTGAGTTTATAACTTAGTAAATATTTTAAGTGCCTCGGCATTAAACCTTGAACTAATCTACAATGAAAAAATATCAGCATGTACCTCTAAGCTGACTGTTAGGATCAAGCGCTTACCACTAGGCCAAAAGTTATAGCTGTTAGCCAAGGTGCAACTTTATTTCCTTATAATATGGCAGCGCAGAGTGCACCTATTATGTGCGTTAGGGTTGGGCTATTAGGCCCATGAGTCAGGAGAGGTGCGTGTCTAACTGCTGGTGCTGTCTCAATTACCTTAGAGATCAGTCTTACCATTCCCATAACGTCAGCCCTATCCCCAGCAGAGATAGTATTACCCGTTAAGATCTGGCATCACACTTTTACAGCCCACATGGCCAACCAGATCAAGCGACAAAACGTCAGCAGCTTTACGTACGAGAACTTCCCAGGAGGTCACCCATCCCAGTATTATTCTCACCCTTGCACGCTTAACTCAACAATCCCCCCCCAAAGAAGTATAGAAAATGCTTCTTGAGAGACTCGAACCCCTGACCTCGCTCTTATATCGATTGTTAGAATCAAGCGCTTACCACTAGGCCAAAAACTATAACTGTTAGCCAAGGTGCAACTTTTTCTTATAATGTGGCAGCGATGAGTGCACCTATTATTTGCGTTAGGCTCGGGCTGTTAGGCCCATGAGTCAGGGGAGGTGCGTGTCTAACTGTTGGTGCTGTCTCAATTGCCTTAGAGATCAGTCTTACTCTTCCCCTATCATCGGCCTTATCCCCAGCAGAGATAATATTACCCGTTAAGATCTGGAATCACACTTTTACAGCCCACATGGCCAATCAGATCAAGCGGCGCAACGTCAACAGCTTGATGTACGAGAACTTCCCAGGAGATCACCCATCTCAGTACTGTTCTCACCCTTGCACGCTTAACTCAACACTGACCCCATTTTGGGACGTCAAAACCTTCTCTAAGCTGACTCCCATCTCCAGATAGCTTATACCAAACATCACACGCTACAAAATCAGCACAGCACCAACAGGTCATCCTAGCACTACTGGGTTAGCATAGTACCATCAGATCTGATCACCCAAGATTTTCCACTTAGATCAGCTCAGCGCTCAGCTTGCACCCAAGCTGTTCCACTCAGATCAGCTCACGCCCGATCTGATCCACTCCAAGTTGATTAATCAAATCCGATATTCCAGAGCCTCACAATAAAATTCCAGACCATTAATTCTAAATATGATAGGTTCACTCCGTTCAGTGAATTTTAGAAGTCATACTCTCATTCTCCCTTCCACCGTACTCAATACTTTGAGTTTAATATCATTTCGGAATTAGAAATCAGTACTTGTGTGACCCTCAATGGCTCGGAAGTACAGCTAGCCGTGGGCTCACAACTCCTTTTGACTCGGAGAACATATTCTCTGAATTACTCATTGAACCATGGTAAAGAGTCTAGCAACATCTCCCCATGATACCTTTAGGTATCACTGATATTGCATGCAAGAACCAATACGTAATGGTTGATGTATAGTATGGTCCCTTCATCTCAAATACCCTGACCGACTCAACGACCATTGGCAAATTTAGAGTAGCTACAGATTCGAGTACCATGCAATATATATTGGAGATCAAATAGTGACATCTCCTGTGCGACTGGGTAAACCCTTCACTCTTGTGCTCTGGACAGAGGTTTTTCACACTATTATCTCCACAAATAACATAAGATATCCACACACTAGATCGAGCGGTGAATTCTCGACAACAACATGCATCTGGACTTCACCCAATCTTGCCACCTTATAGAATCGAGCGCTTGCCGCATTACCAAAAGCTATAGCTGGTGGTAACGGTGCAACTCCAATCTTTTAAAACCGTATAGCAACACAAGCACCACGATTCGATCGCTCTACCTAGCAGGAGCAATTATTGTACTCCAAACAATACCCCTACCAATAATTACACTTCCTTGCACTATAGCTGGTGGTAACGGTGCAAATCCAATCTTTTTTAAACCATATATCAACACAAGCACCACGGTTCGATCGCTCTACCTAGCAGGGACAATTATTGTACTCCACGGTAAAATAGTCAAAGTGAGTCCCCATTCATGTAGATTCTCAATGATGTTTCGAGTAGAAGGACTAATTGTGTACAATCGAGATATCTTACTTTGTTGGATTTGTTTCCACATATCAGAATCTAAGTTTTGATTCACACAAAATCTGTTTCTATTGTACTAACGCTCTACATGACATGCGCATCTTTCTAAGACTGGATTAGACGTAAAGATATTCAAACTGGAACAGTGAGGGAACGCCTGAGCTGTACTGGTCGAAGATATCTAGCTGGAACAGTAAGGGGGGAACACCAAGCTGTTTCACCAGCTTGGAGTTGAAACAGCACGAAGATCAAGCGCAGAGAATGAAGAGAAGAGTTGAAGCACATAATGTTGAAGTGTAGTACGGCTCAAGCGCAGATCAAGTGCAGAGTACAAGTGCAGTGTTCAAGTGTCGTTGCATAGACATGCGCAGTGATCAAGTGCAGGTCAGATCACTACGCGCAATAATCAATTCATCATATAAATCGAATTGATTATTATAACAGTGTGCTTGCTGATAATTTGGATGAGGTGTCTGAATGGATTAAGTGGACAAGCAAGTAACACTGGGACTCCTGACGAGAAGAATAGAACCCAGCTGGTTAAGGACAAACCAGCTTGAAGTTATGAGGACCAGCCGGGAGCAGACAAACCAGCTGGCCGTATGATATCCGTGAGAAACTTGATCTCACAGATATATCAACCAGCTGGTTGGCAATCAACTGGGAATGAAGCAAAGCTGGAGCCTCGAAGCAGCTAAAGATCAGGAAAGAACGGAATAAGCTCAGCTGCAGACAAAAAGAGGCGCAGATGCAGAAGTTGCTCTAGAACAAGATTAAAGATGAAGAGCAACCAGCTTGACAAAGAAACAAGCTGAGAAACCAGATCTAGACAAATCAATCTGGTCAAACAAAGCAGTTTGAACAAATCTATGAAGACCGAATTAATTGGTTCAAACTGATTTGATTTGTATTGTCCACATCAGGTACAAGAAAACAGAGCTTGAATTGATCAAAGGCCAGAATTTCCGATGAAAAGAGCTCAAGTCAAATAAATCCTGCAACGCATTAAAAGCCAAATGACACAAAGTACAAATGCGTCAGAAGACTTTTCAGAACGGATACAACTTTGTGTCTAACGGACAAATCTGCTAAGCGGCTTTATATATCAGGCACAATAAAACAGAAGGTAGAGCGCCATAGCAGAGAGAGAGTGTTGTGCATATCTTAAAAGCAAAAACCAGAAGAAAGCACAACCATGGGATGATAACAGATAACCAGCTCAGACTAGGAGCTCTTCCCAGTGTTTGTGAGATTTAATGATTGAGAGATTATGCTTACACTGTAAATCTCACACACACATACATTCACTCATATATACGAGATATGGGCAAAAAAGATTAGAGTGTATGGGATTCAATACTCTCCATTGTAGTCTTTGGACAGAAACGTTAAACAAGTCTAGTTATCTTTCGCACTGAGACGTTAAAGAAGTGTGTGTAGTCTTTCGCATTGAGACAGTAAAGAAGTGCCACCTTTCTCACTGAGACAGTAAAGAAGTGCGTGAGGCTCAGTGTGCGGTGGTTGATGCTAGGAGTTCTTGCGGCTGCGGGTCGTAGGAGTGGGTTGCAGTGAGGTCGTTGTAATCAAAGTCTTCTAGTGGATCCTTCTCGTTGCGGAAGAAGGGGAGATATAGGAGATTGAGCTCCGAACTTCCATAAACAAATCATCGTATTACTTTACTGCTTTCTGCATTCATACATACGCATCTCATATTTACAACTGTGCATAAAACTTTTTTAAAAGGGCCTTCGAAACTAAGAGTATAGTTTGAGTTATTTCCGCATGATTTATATTCATTACTCAATCTGTATCTCGATGTACACGTATTCAAGAACACTGAGCTATTGCAGATCTAGTTAAATAACCAGATCGCTTGCACTTTCATCGAGCTGGTTGGAACAACCAGCTGGAACCAAGATCTTGCACTGCGCTGGTTTAAAGCAGAGCTGGTTCCATTATAATGCAGTTCGGTTTGAGTTGCGTGCTGGTTTTTCAACTCTTATACTTTTAAATGCACGTAACTTAAGGGGTTGAGGTCAAGGATGTGTGAGAGCCAATGTGAGCTGTGGCGGAGTTCACGGACATCACCCCTGGTAAATCGATCCTAACATACTTAATCCAATCGACAAATGATAACAACTTGGAAAGTCGGAACGAGGGTTGTTCAATAAATCACCAGGTCACTATCCATCGTGCATCCTAAGAACATCTACACGTCTCCTACCAATGTAGCATGGTACTTCGCATCGTAGATGCTATCTCAAACTCGGGTGCCCCTTATCCTTGTTTCGGACGGTCCAATTGACTAGGAACTTATTTAGATGTACAGTGACTATTAGATGTGCTTCATAATAGCCATCAAATTTACTATTACATCTAACATACATCATAAACATTTAAGATCTTTATCCAACAAGCTTGCATAATAATAATAGAGATAATGAATGCCATGAAAAATGTAAATTATATGAATGAATAAAGATCATTTACAGCAACAGTCAAAAAATTCCACTGCCAATAGTTAGCTATCTGGACACCTGCTCTAACAATATCCCATTTTTCCTATAGCCAATCCTATAGCCAACTAGTCATTAAACGCAGTCTCATTGCCTCATGATGTTTTTCAAACAAAATGGCTTTGTAAGTGGATCATCAATGTTGTTTATAGAGGTGGCTCTTTCAACAACAATAACTCCTCTTCCCACAATTTATCAGATAATGTAGAACTTTCTCCATATATGTTTGGATCGCTGATGAGACCTAGGCTCATTTGTTTGAGCAAAGGAACCCGTGTCGTCACTGTACATCGGGACTGGACCAACTCCTTCAGGAATTACGCCCAAGTCTTGGCCTTAGTTTCTCATCAAACAGCTTCCTTAGCAGCAACTGATGCTGCAACGTGTTCAGCCTCAGTGGTCGAATCCTCATTGATGTTCTGCTTGGAACTCTTCCAATGTACAACACTTCCATTGATCATGAATACAAATCCAGAGGTCGAATTTGAGTCGGTATAGTCTTCCAATTTTAATTCTCCACCCCCATAGCTATGAATGTGAGAACAAAAGAAAAATAAAAAAAGAAGTCGAAAACGTGTGAAACGGTAGCATTAATGAATATTATGGCTAATTAAAGTAAATTAAGGTCGTTAAGGCCTTAAACACCCTGCCTTACCCTCACCATCCATTCTCCCCTATAAATACCCATTTTGGCCTAAGAGTTTCACACACAAAATATTTTTTTAAAGATTTTTTCAATCATTCTAGAGTGAAGGAGCTACTAAAGTATTGTCCAAGTTCTGCCAAGTTTCTGGAGGAGTTAAAAGTAAGTGAGTTTTGCTATGTATATCCGTTTGAAATAAGATACATATATTTTTCATACCATGTTCTATTTTGCAATTATCATTCGAGCACTTGTTTCGTGTCAAATTCATGTTATAATCTTTGCTCTGTTTCTAGTACTGTTATTACTGTCGTGATATAGGTCTACAGAATTCTGCACTCTGAATCATATGATATGATTAAGGCCTCGCCCCTTTAGAGGAGTAAAAATTAGGGACTGATTAGTAAACTTTAGAAACGAAGTAAATATCGGTGCTACTTGTCCTCTGCTATGTGTTCTTGATGTCCTTCGAATTTCGTATATATTGTTAGGATTAAGCACTTACAACTAGGCCAAAATCTATAGCTGTTAGCCACGTGCAACTTTATTTCCTTATAATATGGCAGCATAAAGTGCACCTATATGTGCGTTAGGGTCGGGCTGTTAGGCCCATGAGTTTGAGGAGGGTACGTGTCTAACTGCTGGTGATGTCTCATTTCCCTTTAAGTCTTACCCCTTACCCTACCATCGGACCTATCCCCAACAAAGATAGTATCACCCGTTAAGATCTGGAATCACTTTCACAGACCACTTGGCCAACTAGATCAAGCGGCGCAATGTCAGTAGCTTGACGTACGAGAGCTTCCCATGAGGTCACCCATCCTAGTGCTTTTCTCATCCATTTACGCTTAACTTAACATATATGTATGTATGAGGTTGTTATGCTCGAATGATTTCCTCCACTTGCTGAGTGTTTCTCCAGCCTCTTATTTTTCCCCACTCAGATAAGAATGAAGAGCAGATTGAGGAAGAGGAACAAGAGATGTTTTGTGGCTGGTGAAGATGCATTAAGTTTTTTTTTTTTTCGCTTCCGCATTTTCATTATTCCTGTTGTAAAAACAATCAAGTGATTATTTAATAGACTGGTTTTTTATCTATACTACGAGGCTTAATGTTTTACAATATATAATTGTTAAAAATATCGCCTATGTCATGTGTCTCGATCTCGAGGCGTGACAATGAAAATATTCTTAGTTCTTCTCAAGTACTTAATGTAGGATCGAGCGTTGTCATTTACCAAAAGCTATAGCTGGTGGTAACGATGCAACTCAAATATTTTAAAGCGTACAGCAACTCAAGCGCCATGATTCAATCGCTCTACCTAACAGAGATAATTATTACACTTCAACAATCTCCTTCTCAATAAATGCACTCCTTGCAATCAACGGGAATCGAAACAACGACCTTGGATCTGATACCAATTATAGAACCGAGTGCTTGCCGCTTTACCAAAAGCTATAACTGATGATAATGGTTCAACTCCAATCTTTTAAACCGTGCAGCAACACAAGCACTACGGTTCGATCGCTCAACCTCGCAGAGGAAATTATTGCACTTCAACACTTAGGATATCTTTCATGGCCTTCCAATGCATTTGATCGGGGTTGGCTTGATATCTGCTCATGAAGTTCAAAGCATAGGCGACATAGGGTCTAGTAGATATCATACAATACATTATGCAACCTATTGTCGACACATACGACACATGTGCCATATCTATTCCTCATCGGTCTTTGGAGACATCGACTTGGATAGAGTAACACCATGACACAGGTAGATGTCCTTTCCTGTCTCCTCCACAGAGAACCTCTTAAGTATGGTGTCGATGTAGGTAGCTTGGGTGAGTCCGATCATCATCTTCGATCTATCTCTGTAGATATGAATTCCCATAATATAGGATGCCTCACCTAAGTTCTTCATCGAAAACTTACAAGAAAGCCTCCTCGAGGATAGGTCCAAACTAGCTTAGCGCATAAGCGGTTGAGTAAAATCAAGTTAACTCTAGGTAGGTTGGCTACCCGAGCTGTTGTCAATAGAAGTGGCCTCATTGTACCGAGCTGATCGGTCTTTTGATCGTACTCGGATAGAGCTACTATCAGAGATTTTTTAAAAGGAAATGAACTTTTCATTCCAAGAAGGTATAGCTTAGTGTGCTGAGCTGATCGAGCTTGATAGAGTGCTGAATTGATCGGCCTTATATACTGTGCTGAGCTGATCAAGCTTGATAGAGTGCTGAATTGATCGGCCTTATATACTATCGAGCTGGTCGGACTTTGTATCAATGGGAGTTGGACTTATTGTTCCGAGCTATTCGGGCTTAGTGCCAACGAGATTTGGGCTTATTGTGCCGAACTGATCGGGCTTAGTGTCAACGAGAGTTGAGCTTATTGTGCTAAGATGATGGGGCTTATATGCTGCCGAGCTGGTCGGACTTAGGTATTGACGAGCAAGTCAGGATAACAAATTGCCAAGCTGCTTGAGATAACAGATTTGCCAGCAGGTCGGGATGACGGGTTCCCGAGTAGGTCAAGATAATAGATTCCGGATATGTCGAGGTAACGGATTCCCAAGCATGTCAAGATAATAGATTCCCGAGCAAGTTTGGATTTACAGGTTGCCAAGTTGGTAGGGCAACCTATTCCAAAGTGGGTCGAGATAACATATAACCGAGTGGATCGAACATGGCGCCAACAGCGTTGGGCTTTGTAGTGCCAAACTGGTCGGGATTATAAGTTTATTTTAACAATATCCAGATAAGTATGTAACATGAGGAGTTGAAAGCATCTTTTGATCAAGTCGATTTGTGCCAGAAGACAATTTTTAATTAAGTATTTGCGAAACAAAATGAGAGTTGACCTAAGTTTAGCGCTCTTCTGTTGTCGAATGATGTTCTAGTGTCATTAACCTCTTCCTAGTACATCAGTATTTTTGCGGAGGGTCCGTGTAGATATGGATGATCGACGTCTATTTTCAGCCATCAGCTGAGCAGTTCATGCTGCTGTGAGGTCCTCGTGCTTGGGTCATAGGGGGTAGTTGCCAGCATTGTTACTGCTGTTATCTCCTACCTGCTAGAACCTGGTCCTTATACGTGGTATATTTTGTTTCTTCTATTTTGTCGTTTCCCACAGATGGCGCCAATTGATGTAACTGAATTTTCCCTGGCCAATGAGCTGCCACCAAGTCAGACCGTCAGGTCGAGAGATCGGAAGGTCTGTTCTCGGGGAGTAAGCTGAGTGAGATCTATTGGAGCTGAACTAGGAGGAATTTGCGTGAGCGAGTTACCAGCAGCGAGATATCACCAGGTCTTGGCCACAATACAACAAAGCTCGAGGGGTATGAGAGGACACGTCGGGAGCTCTGTCCTCGGGGGAGGAGCTGGACGTTCTTCTTGTAATGACCTACGACCACAGACACGGGTCAAAGAGCATCGGGAGTCATCCCGAAGGCCTCTGATACTTACGTCAGCTCGGATGATCGAGAAGATATAGATAATACAGAGAATGCGTCTGCTGAATGTGTTGTAAAATGAGAAATATCTGGGTATTTATAAGAGAGCAAAGTGGTTGCGTGTGTACTACCTGAGTAATCATGAGCAGGGATGGGCTTAGCAGACCTCACGTGTACATTACCCTACCACCTGTACGCAAGGATGAGTCTTGCAGCTTTATTGGTGCAATAATCATGAGTTATTCAAGAGGGCCAAAATGTTGTGATAGGTCACTATAATAGCAGACCTCTTGCCTTGAGGTCGTATCGGCAGACTGTACTGTGCAGACTCGTCACACCTCGAGATCCTGAGGTGTGCCGGAAAGACTGTCCGAGGTGCATCGCGGGTGCCCATGGAGTATCTTTTTAGGCGTATGTCGACCAAGGAATGTTTAGACCGTTATCCCGAGGTGACGTGCTCGATCAAAGAAATGCTCTCGAGGACCGAGGTGACCGGGCGGAGCCAAGATGGAAGGTTAACAGTATCGTTTTAAGATGAGTTCTTTCATCGGGTCACGAGATGAATTAGCGAGCCAAGAGAATATTTTGTTCTCCTCATGGCAGAACCAAATGGCCTTCTTATCCCTCTCTTTGCACGCATGCCATGAATTCAGATTATCATTTATCTCCAGATAAAATATTAGTGATCACACGCTAATGCCCACAACCTGTTTGATCAGCTGTCGCACTTAGGTACCAAAAGTGATATTGTGGTCAGAATTTTCGTTTTGTCAATTGTTAGAATCTGAGATTTTAACTTGGAAATGGCCTCTAGATATTTGCAAAATTGTCTTTTAGGAACTAGACGTTTAATCGTGGGGAGCAATGGAGTGTTGCAGTTGCACTCAAGAATTGTCTTTTATCACTCCACAGAGGTGGAGGGCGAAGAGATTTCACCATTGGAATGGTGTGACAAGGCCTTTCTGAAGTTGAAGAAATTGAGCCACACGCTGAAAGAAGTTGATTTAATTGGTGGCAGGCTAGTGAATATTAACGATGATTCAATAATTATAGATGAAGCTTTGGAGCGCAAAATGCATGCTTTCAAATCAATTGTTAGGGCCTTCATTGGGATTCCTTTGATGCAAGAAACGATGAGAAATAATTTAGTGGCTTCATTTGGCAACCAAGATCAGTACAGAACATTTCCACGGTTTGGTAAGCCATGTGAAAGAGAGAAACTTCGAGTAACTTCTTTGACGAAAGTTGCCGACATTTTGAGCATTTCCGCGCAGCAAAGGAAGTTGGTCAGGCATACCATATGCCCGCAGGTTACACAGCATCGCATATGGATGGGTTCGCTTCAGGAGATACTGAATGGATTGAAATCAGATATCGATGTTCTGATTCATTGCCACCGTCCAAGTAAAGAGATAAGATTGGCGCAGCAAATAGTTGTTGGCTCTCTTAAGTTTCTCCAGTCTTTTACATCTTATGATGACCCTGAGTCTACCTCCTGGATGCGTCCCAGGCTCATAAAACAAGATGTGGATTCCATCGAATCTCGCAAATGGGAGGATCTTCTCGAGATGTCCACTGATCTCATTAATTGTTTGGATGATCAAAAGGAACTGGCTTTCCATGTTTCCAAACTCATGGTAATGAAAGAAGGGCTCTATCAGATCAGGGACGTGGTGATAGATAAGAACATTGGATATAAAGAGACCCGGCACCAGGAATATGTGGCGCAGAAGACGCTGTCGAGGTCATTAGGTCACTCATCGCAATGTTTATTTACACTTCTGCTGTACTACCTATATGGCAGTGTTAAAGATATTGAAGTGGAAGTTCGTGGAGGCGTGCATACGGTTGATGGCAGCAGCAACATGTGCTTGTATATGGGTAAAATTTTAACATCAGATGAGGAAAATGTCGTCTGGAACGGGGTGAAGCAACTGGATAAGGCTCTTGGCCTGTTCAAGTTTGTATGGGAGACAGCAAAAATGAAAGGTGATTTGGAGGTGCAAGGCCATCTGTGGTGTGTCGGAACTGAGAATAGGTCAGTCTCGTATCGAGGGATCGTGTACTTCATACATGGTATACATTTAAGATGATATTGGCGCCCACATGAAAGGAACTTGAACTTTCTTAATACTTCAGTTTGTGCGTCGAGTTGCTTTTGCAATTTCTGAATCAGGCCAAGCAACAAGGATCGTGAAGCAAAGGAATTTAGTCACCTTCTTCGGAGGGTTGTTTCTATTAGTCTAATTCTTCTAAAATTTGTCCAGAGTCGGGGCAAAAATAAAGACAAACGATTTAATAGATTTTTTACGGCAGCACACAAGCTACACTAAGTATGTAGAGATTTTTTGATAAAGTTGTTTATGAGTGTCCGTTATGCTATTAACAATTTATTAACATTAATATAATAATTATTAAACTGTGGAAAAGCTATTAAAATTCATGTTTAAGTCTATAAAGTTTTCGACATGATCTCCACGTAAATATCACATATCAGCAAAATCAAATACTCAAAATAACTCTATATAATATCAACAAACAAAACAAGATAATCTAATGTCAACTAAGCAAAAT
Organism: Dorcoceras hygrometricum; assembly: GCA_001598015.1. NCBI lineage: Eukaryota > Viridiplantae > Streptophyta > Magnoliopsida > Lamiales > Gesneriaceae > Dorcoceras > Dorcoceras hygrometricum. The sequence continues at coordinate 416,506 of KQ991137.1, read as the reverse complement.
AAAAACAAATCGCACCAAAATATATCATAGAGCCGACGAGACTCGATAAATACATATTACAATTACTCAAGACCTTCCACGGTATAAATACAATTCCATAATATGTACATATACTATATGGGAGACAACGACACGAATAAATACCCAAAACAGATAAACAAACTCTCAAGTAGCTCTGACACTTCATGATATCTCTTTCTAGAGCCTGAAGTAAAACCGCATACCTACTATGTCCACACACAAAAGACACGACAATCCCATTGGGATCATTAATTCTAGTATGAGACATCAAGAAAATCACACGTAATACATAGAAATGTAAAAATGTTGTGCATGAATATGATGCATATACATGTACAAGATATTAATAATATGATATAAAAACTTTAAATTTTCATATTTGAGTAAAATGATATCTAGCTAATTATAATATATTACACAATATGAGGAACCAGTCCATTGAGATATAATATATCATTCGGTCGATATACAGTCCTGCATATCTTCAATTAAACTTAGAAAAGTAATTCAAAATCTCGAATGACGTGAAATGTAACCTAAGTCTCCAATAATATATACTAAGATGTATTAATGTTGTCTACATCAAATATTTTTAATTACTAATGCCGAGCACACGTTGCACGTTAATTAATTTTTCAATGGACCATTACAATCGTAAATATCATATTATTAAGACATGTTCAAGGGAGTGACGAAGTTGATCACTTAATTATATATACTATCTACCGTTTCTGCGAGAGCTTCATACTTGTAGATTTTTTTAGATAATTGATTGTGGATTTATCTCAATTTATATGAAATTATGGATTATGCTGAAAATATTTGTAGTCAATTTAGTTGTTGAGTACATATTTATCAAAAATATTATTTGGATAATTTGTGACTTTTTAAAAAATATTTTGTAAATATATAACATGTATTTGTACTTCTGTTAGCTAACATATTCAATAGTTTATGAGATATAAATAGTATCGTCATTTGAAAAATTAATTTGTGTAGGGATATGAGTACTATATCAATTTGAAAAATCATCACATGATGAGATCAGACAGCTAATAATACCAACAGATGATAATTTTATATTTATGGCACAGCTTCTTTACTTTCTAAAATCACAGTCGCCATCATTATACAAAATCGTGTGTTAAAATTATATAGTTTTATATACAATATATACGAACAACTTAAAATCATAAAACAACAATTATTTAATATATGTAAATAAATTTTAACTTGATATTTCGAGCACATATAATCAATTTTTCATAATATTCTTGCAATAATCTGAAAAAAATTATCATTAATTAACTTGATTACCCCACAACTCGTAATTTTTTTCTTGAAAATATTATTTATATAAAACTTGCAAAGAATAAAATCGCACGCAGAATCATTTGGATAAACTTGCACATAATTAATTAAAGTCTAGTCTAGACATAACATTAAACTACCTGCATATAATTGACTTACATAGTTAATGAACATGCATTTCCCCGAGCGGCCCCTATATATGAAACTGCACCAGTTGTCCACAATAATGCACACAAACTAATCTTAGGAAATTAAATGGCACTCACAGCCTCTCGTATCGACGATTTGAAATCCGTTCCTTCCGAATTCACTTTCGTGCACGACTCGAAAAGCTCGAGTTCTGATTCGATCCCAACCGTCGATTTTTCACTGCTCGTCTCGGGTAACGCTGATCAACGGTCAAAGACCCTCCTGGATCTCGGCAAAGCCTGTGAAGAGTGGGGATTCTTTGTGGTATTGTATATTCTAAAATGAAATTCACTTGCATGGAGTTTATATTGATGTGCATATTGAAAGAGAAGTCTTTTTAATTTGTTGATGCTTTTTAAGCTTACGGGTACAACCTATATATAATACAGTGATTGTTGTGTACGGATAAGAAATTAAGTGAATAAATTCTTTGCCGGATTCAATCTTCCTTAATTTGCTTTTTCTTGATGATTTCCTTATCACATATGAGCTAGCTAGCATCATTTCTTCTTGTTAGTAAAAAAATTTCACATGATATTTTGTAGTTGATAAATCATGGAATACCGGAAACTCTAATGAAAGCCGTGATTGATGTGAGTTTGGAGTTTTTCGACTTGCCGGAGGAGGAGAAGCGGCGGTACGAGGCCAAGAGTGTGTCGGATCCAATAAGTGCCGGCACAGGCATAACCTGCAATACTAGTTCAAACCACAAGTTTCTCTTGTGGAGAGATTTCGTCAAGTCATATCTCCATCCTCAATTTTATTGTCCCGAAAAACCTCAACGACTACGGTAAACTAGACAATAAATATATTATCAATCGTCCACTTGATATATAATTAACAAAACTGTATTGTTTTTTCAATATTATTAAAGTTTTGACTCTTATATTTCATTTTCTTTCTTTGTTGTTGTATTTTTTTTTCCCCAGAATTGATTGCTTGCAATTAATCTGTTATAGATGGAGTAAAAATCTTTGACATTCACATGCTTCTAATTTACCATTAATTTTTTAATGGAATTCGTCCCTTCCAGGAATATTATGTCCGAGTATTCAGAAAAGATTCGATGGGTTCTAAAAAAACTCCTCCAAGGAGTATCTGAAAACCTGAATTTGGAACAAGAATCCATGGATGAAGCTCTAAACCTGGATTCCTGCTCTCAACTGTATGCTGCAAATCTGTACCCGCCATGCCCGCAGCCTGATGAAGCAATCGGGATCCCTCCACACACTGATCATGGCCTTCTATCATTTCTGATTCACAATGGAGTTGCTGGCCTTCAAATACAGCACAATGGAGACTGGTTCCACACTAATTCTCCAGAAAATGCTATTTTGATTAATGTCGGGGATCAACTAGAGGTACTTCTGTTTACATAATATATAATGAACTATATCAGGTGATCATCGATGGAATTGATTGAGCAGATATTTAGCAACGGGAGGTACAAAAGTGTGAAGCATCGGGCTGTAGTGAACACTGAGGCGACCAGGATCTCGGTGGTCCTGGCAAATGGTCCGGCACCGGATGCAGTTGTGAGCCCATCGGCCGAATTGGTGCGACGCGACGGCCGTGGTTTTTATGCTCCGATGAAATACAAGGAATTCATAGAGACAAAGTTAACCAACCGTTATGGTGAAATGGGAATCATGGAACGCCTCAAGATTAATCAAGACGGACGGGAATAGAGCATTCATCTCTATATGCTACATTTGGATGACTGAATAATGATAAGCTAGCTCTTTAATTTATGATGGGGTATTTGTTATATGCTGGTTTTTGTCTTAATAAGCATTAGATATTCTGCAGATGGGAGAGCCTAACCATAGGAGCTGTCTAGCTACTTAAGTATCTTGTTGGTGTGGTTTATAAGCTGGTGTATTCGGATCTATCTTGTTGGAGTGGTTTATAAGCTAGCTGGTCCGCCTTCTTATCTTCGATTTAAAAAATATCACCTAGATAAACCTAGAGTAATCTCAATTATACGAGAGTATATCGAGAGTTAAGTTTGTATGTTTAGATTGAATTGGGATCTTCATACAAAGACAATAAACTTGTGAAGTCTAAAAGTTTCAATTTATGCAATGGATAAACTCTAATTGAAGTGATTTTTGTACAAAGTGTTATATAAATCAAAGTCTTCTAGTGGATAATTCATTCACTCGAAGAAGTAGAGATGTAAAAGATGTTGTGTTCGAACTTTTATAAACAAATTGTGTGTTTACCTTATTACATTCGGTCATGATTTTTTCATATGCATTGTTGAATCATTTTGATAAAATACTTCAACCAAACTGCTTTTGCAACATCGCTTGAATATTTTTCATATGTTTTACAAATTGCATAAATCGGTTTTAGAGGATTATATCAAGTATTTTCCGCTTGATATAAAAATCAAACTCGATATAATCTCTCAATGCTCAATTTTAAAGAACCAACGTTATTGTAGCTATGTGGCGTAAAAGTTTTTTTATAAAGGTTATCCCCTTTTAACAATTTGTTCGATCCTATCAATATAACATTTATTTATTTTTATTAGTATACATTTATTCTTGAAGCATACAGGGTAAATATAGTTTATATAACATTAGCATGTCAAACAGTGTTGTGTATGTAAAATAGTGGACAAGGCCATCTCCAACCGATAACTCTATTTTAGTGTAATTTATGCACTAAAATAGTGCTGTTTTTGTACTAAATACATATATATCTCCAACCCACTTACTTCAAATCTCCAAAAGGTATATTCTCATAATATTTCTTTAATTCCTATATATTAATGTTTCTTAATAGTGTAACAATATAATTATTATTAATATTTTAATTATTATTTTAATAATAAATTACAATAATTTGGTATAAATTAAGAAACGTAATTAAATATTAAAATAAATCAATAACTTCAATATATAAAATTTAATTGAACAATGTGATTTGGAGAAGTTATATCTAATTGATTTATTATTCTGTTAATTAATTAAATATGTTTAATCAATAGAAACATTAAATTCATTTAAATATTAATTTATGTATATTCAATAAAAAAATTTTAATTGAATTAAGTATTAATTTTGATATTTTATAATTACTTCATATAAATCTATTTTTTTCAATAATTATTTAGTATAGTAAAAAAAGAGA
>KQ991137.1:397487-410780 GCA_001598015.1 Dorcoceras hygrometricum | reverse complement strand
AGTGCAGTTTCTGCACTAAATACATATACATCTCCAACCCACTTACTTCAAATCTTATACCAAAAGGTATATTCTCATAATATTTCATTAATTCCTATATATTAATGTTTCTTAATAGTGTAACAATATAATTATTATTAATATTTTAATTATTATTTTAATAATAAATTACAATAATTTGGTATAAATTAAGAAACGTAATTAAATATTAAAATAAATCAATAACTTCAATATATAATTTAATTGAATAATATGATTTTAGAGAAGTTTGATCTCATTGATTTATTATTCTGTTAATTAATTAAATATGTTTAATCAATAGAAACATTAAATTCATTTAAATATTAATTTATGTATATTCAATAAAAAATTTTTAATTGAATTATTTATTAATTTTGGTTTTTTATAATTATTTCATATAAATCTATTTTTTTCAATAATTATTTAGTATAGTAAAAAAAGATAAAAGAAAAGATAGAGATTTGACGTAGTGCAAAAAACTGCACCAAATTTGGTGCAAAATATTTGGTGTTGCACCAAATTTGGTGCAAAATATTTGGTGTTGCACCAAATTTGGTGCAAAATATTTGGTGTTGCACCAAATTTGGTGCAAAATATTTGGTGTTGCACCAAATTTGGTGCAAAATATTTGGTGTTGCACCAAATTTGGTGCAAAATATTTGGTGTTGCACCAAATTTGGTGCAAAATATTTGGTGTTGCACCAAATTTGGTGCAAAATATTTGGTGTTGCACCAAATTTGGTGCAAAATATTTGGTGTTGCACCAAATTTGGTGCAAAATATTTGGTGTTGCACCAAATTTGGTGCAAAATATTTGGTGTTGCACCAAATTTGGTGCAAAATATTTGGTGTTGCACCAAATTTGGTGCAAAATATTTGGTGCTGCACCAAATTTGGTGAAATGGTGCAGATGGTTGGACTTCATTTTTCAGCACCAAAATAGTGTAAAACACCATTTTGGTGCTGGGTTGGAGACGGTAAAAATCCATATCCTCTAGTTGGTATATTTATTCTTCATGTAAACTAAATTGAAGAAATAATGTATTAATATGTACAAAGAAATAGAATACAACTATACATTATTTCAGATAATTGTCAAAACAACTATTAATCTTTTATTTTTAAATAAGAATTGTATTTTCAAAATATTACAATATTGGAACTATTTAGTCAGCAAAAAAGTTACCAAATAAGCCAAACTTAGTTTTTATAATAATTTCTCACTGAATTAATAAAATACTATTCCGTCGTACGCTTGAAATAATCATCTAAATTTGACAACTTTCTTATTTTCAAATTAATATCTTCTTCATATATTTTAAATATGAGTGATAGGTCATCTAAAAATAAAATAACCTAGTTTCAAAAGAAAGATATATTCCTCTAGATAAAGATAAAGACGATTCTAGTAGATCAAAGTTTTAGAATTGGATCGGACACGATTATAACAAAACCACATCGATTGAGTTTTTAATGTTGCTTAATAAATGTAATTCTTAGTCAATGGTAATTCCACAAAAGTTCAAATAATGAATTCGAAACTACAATTCTTAGATTAAGGAACACCACCGTTTAATAATATATGAAATCACCACCGTTTATACCAACCAACAAGGTGTTTCCTTCACCGTTGGATCGTCTCAGATTCGCGCGAATAAAGAAGAAACGGCGGTTGTTTACAGGGTCACGTTAGCCCAAGTGTACAGTGAATCAGTGTGAACTGTACGATACAGCAGGAAAAGTACCGCACTGCTTTGCCCTTTTCCTATTTGTAGAAGCCTTCATGTTGTACCTTTTTTTCGTTCGTTCGCTCTCTAGATTTTCCGATTGGTAGCGTGAATGTCTGTAAATATTACCAAATACGTATTCTTGATCCCTTATCAGTCTTGTGGATCTCGTGGTTTTGATTTTTCCTGATTTTCTCGGGGAGAGATTTTTGGGATTTGATTCAGGATTTTCCTAGGGTTTCTTCTCTGCATTGATTATCGTAATAATTGCGGGATATTTTTAAAATCGATGGATCAAGTTTATGTGTATAACGTCTCGATCGTTTTCGTGAATGCGTCGCTAGAGAAAAGATACAAGAAACCTTGTACATGTGCAGGTAAGAGATCTCGGGACTTTTTGGGACTTCTCTAGTTGATTGATTTTTGAAGGGAACTGTCTTTTTTTTTTTTTCAATTTCTTGGATTCAGGATATTCGGCTCGATTGCATTAGGTTTTGATGCGAAAATTGTTGGATGCGTAAAAATTAGGGTGCTTATCGGTTGCTACCTAACTAAGTGGTTGATTGCGTTTAGACTGATCGGAATTAAAGAAATTAGGTGAAGGGAGACTTCGTTGCTTGAGTTTTGAGATAAGTATATTCAAGAGATTCAGATTATACTAGAATTTACTTTGATTTTGAGGTTGCTTATGGTTTCACCAAGGTCGAAGAAGTTAGAAGTTTCGATCTTTTAATGGATTGCCTTGGGAAGAAGAGGAAAGGGGTCGAAATCTCAGCAGAGTGTGAAAAAGTTTCTGTGGAACAAACGCAGTTGGCGATTCTTTGGTCACATTTGTCACTGGAAGATTATTCGAGAAGGAAAAGGAAGTGCAAGGAAGTAGTTGTTTCAAAAATTATTGATTCATGTAGAAGTGTTGTTAATGGAGTCGCCACTGCCCCGGCCTGTGGGACATCAAGTTTGGAACATCCAGGTAGAGGTCTTAAGAGGAAAATTGGATGCATTGATACTGCTACTCGGTTGGGCAGGAAGAAGAAGATTGACCAGGACTATGAATTGGCTAAAACAATAGGAAAGGGAAAGTTTGGGTCGGTGGTGTTGTGTAGGAGCAAGGCAAATGGGGAGGAGTTTGCTTGCAAGATTTTGCGCAAAGGAGAGGAGATTGTGCATCGGGAGGTGGAGATAATGCAGCATCTTTCAGGTCACCCTGGTGTTGTGACATTGAAAGCAGTGTATGAAGATGCTGAATCTTTCCATCTAGTTATGGAACTTTGCTCTGGGGGGCGTTTACTTGATCAGGTGGCTAAATGTGGCTTATATTCTGAGCAGAAGGCTGCTAACATAATCAAAGAACTGATGCTTGCTGTTCGATACTGCCATGAGATGGGGGTTGTTCACCGGGACATAAAGCCTGAAAATATCCTTCTTACAACTTCTGGACAAGTTAAGCTCGCAGACTTTGGATTAGCTGTCAGAATTTTGGACGGTAACTTCAAATAACTCGTTATGATGCCTGTTCTGTGGGGGTAAAATGTGTTGTTTATATAATGTGACGAATGTCTTCTTTCGTGCTGTTATATTGGGACTTTGAAGCAGTCTTGTAGTAAACTAAGGATCTGATTTAGTTGACCCTTGCCATGTGAATACCACTTTGGAGATTATTCTGAAATGAACATTTGAATGTCTGCGAGGTTTATCCTTTTGCTTCAATAATAAATTTGTTCTTTATATTTAGCTTTCCCTAATTTCATGTGTTTTGCATGTTCCTGTTTCCTACAAACATAGGATGTCTCTCTGAAAACTAGATGTGAACTATTCTTGCCGTGTCAGACTCTGGAGTGCAAGAATCAGCTAGTATAATTAACACTCCCACCCACCCACCGGCTCTCTCCTTCTCTCTCACCCACACACAGAGCGGGAGATTCTGTACATAGTGTTTGACTTGACTGTCCATAGTAGGACGACTGCTGGTGCAAGAGAAGATTGAGGAAAAGGAATAAGATAGGCTTCTTCCAAATCGTCTGAGAGTGGACAAAAAAGGAAACAGGTTGTAGGACATTGCTGTACTTGCAAGAAGTCATAGCAGAGAGTGAAAGGCTAAATTTACATTATCTCTGATCTACTACTTGTAAATGGGCCAATAAGATCATACGAGTTTATGGAAAATTTTCACTTTTGCGTGGAGTGCATCTATGTGTGATCAATTGCATCATCGACCGAAGGGTTTGTGTTGGAGTAATTGGTTTCCTGTAACTTACATGACTAGTTTGACTCACTTTGGGTGTATGCATGTTTAAAAAGTAATCTGAAAGAACCTACAATGGAAAATTAATCCCGTGAACCTTTTTGAAAAAGGAGTTAAATGATATTTTTAGGCGATGGAACATTTATGCGAGGCATTTTTCATTACAGGCCAGAGCTTGACTGGTGTAGTTGGAAGTCCTGCCTATGTTGCCCCAGAAGTCCTCGTGGGTGATTACTCGGAGAAGGTTGATATTTGGAGCGCTGGTATTCTGCTTCATGCACTTTTGGTTGGTGTGCTTCCATTTAAAGGAGATTCCTTGGAATCTATGTTCGAGGCTATCAAGAAGGAAAAACTAGATTTTAGTGGTGGTATATGGGAAACAATATCTCAACCTGCTCGTGATCTGCTCTCTGGAATGTTGACTCGAAGTATCTCAACGAGGTTTACTGCAAACGAAGTTTTAAGTAAGTGATTTGTTTTAACAGTTCTTTCACTGAGATATTGTTTGGGAAAAATAGATAGTGTCTCACAAGGTGTAGGTTAGCTTGCTTTGGTGCGGAATTTGTTTTTGGACTCACTTATATCTATAATATCAAGAATTCTTCATGTTGCTTTATTTCTCATATGAACTATAATTTATTTCTTTGGTTTGGGCATGATATTGTCCCATGTACTTTTTGGAAGTAGATCATGAATAGATGTGATGGGATGCAAGCTTCAGATAAGTGTTTTAAGTGAATCTTATAACATATATGGTTCACCAGCGTCCACATTTTTTGGGTTGGAATCTAAATTGGAGGAAAGTAAATTGAGGGTCTCACATTGCAGTTTTGTTATTAAAAACCTGTTGTCGTTTTCTTATGCTCCTCCCAAATTTTTGCCAATGGCAACTGAAGAAACCTTTTGCACTAAAATGAATCTGTTCTGGCTAACTAAAAACTTTCTTTTTTCTCAGGACATCCGTGGATTTCATTCTACACAGAACCAACAATTAACACCCTAACTCTCAAAACAAAGATAAAGAACCATTCGAGATCCACTTCGAGGCACCTAACATCTGATAGATTAGAGTCAGAGAGAGACCGAATAATGTCCTTCAACCTTCTCAATGACGACTCTGATCCAGCTTTAGCTTCTGGTAGTTCTACTGAAATAGGTGAAGATGACAATGGACTGGTTGACGTTCTAGCAGTGGCAATTTCACATGTTCAAATATCTGAGCCAAAAAGAAGCAGGATATGCAGCCCCTCGAGACCCATCCAGCAGGAGTGTTCCTCTAACTTGAAGAGTAGCAACCTCTGTACAGCATTTTGACTACCGTGACTGTAACCTGGTGATGCATCTCGCAGTTTTATATATAGCGGGGATTGAAGATAACTTAAAGGTTGTACGCTGAAAAGCAGTGAATAAGTCTGTCTGTGTCTGTAGGGATGCAATGAACTAACTTCTTCTGTACATAATCACTGAATTTAAACTTCACTTAATTTACTGCTAATGAACATATTTTGTTTGTCATCTGCTTAGTTTGACCAAGTAATGATGTCAAGATGACAATTTCGATATGGTGTGCCTTTGATTGGTCGCAGGCATTCAACTACATATTTGTTTTCTATCGACATTTTATATGATATGCAACTAAAATGGTTTTCAGGATTTACTGTCATAGATCTCATTGTCTAGATCTTATGGAATTGGCTGCAATCGATCGTCTCTGTGAAGCCATGTGTTATATCGGGTTAGTTTTCTGATTTTATTTGTTTCTTGCATCTTCTAGCAGAAGTTGACCATGTATTTAAAATGATGAATGAGGTCATGTATTTTGTGTATTCGTCAAAACCAGTATTTTAGGGAAAATGGAGCTTGAAATTTGTGGGTTCTTATTTTCATGTGGGCGATGTTTTCTTCTCCCTCCAACTTTGAGTGCCTGGCAATATCCCCCCTCCTTAGTATTGTGTCTTGGGCCCAAATCAGAAATCTAATATGCTAAATTGGCTCCAAGGAATAGATTTGACCCTGAATTATGTCTGTTCGAACATTTTGTGCGGCGCAGTGTTTACTGATATGAGTACGGGTGCATTCGGTTTGATTTAGTTGAAACTATGGATTTCAAGTACTTGTGCTATAGGATGTCCTAATGCTAAATTGGTTCCATGTTGGATGTCATAGAAATAAGTACATGCCTCGAGTGTTTCTCATACCGAAACCGTTTATCAAATTACAACTTTTGTGATTTTGTTAAATATTGCTTTCTCTTCGTGCTTTCGTGATGTGTGATATATTAAGACCGGATCATTCGTGATATAACCAAGACACAGCGATGGCACTATTTGAGTTGAGGAGTTAATCTGGTAGCTTATTCGACATGGATATATATATTAATTGTGGTAGCTTCTTCAACATGGAATTCGACTAGCATCTTTCGACTAGCATCTTTTATATTCCATGTCGTCTAGCATCTTTTATATATATATATATATATATATATATATATGTATATTTGATATTGTGGCACCTGTGTGGCCACTTGATGTGACAGCACCACTAAGTGTCACATCATCAGGTGCCCACACAGATAGGGTTGGGATCTGGTAGGGTCCCGTCCCGTAACCCACTTCCCCGATTCTCATTCCGAAAAGAATTGTGATTCTATTTTATAACCCGATCCCATATTCGAAAGTATCGGGACCCGAATATTCGGGAACCGGTATTTTCGGGATCCCATAGGATCGGGAAGGGATATCCCGAACAAGGACAAGCACATGCATAAGCACATGCGATGTGATATATAAGTATCGAAAACTAAAGTTTTAATATTTGAAACAAGTGATACGATTTCTTGGTTAATCAACTAAACAATTAAATTCAAAACAAAAATAATATATGATATTGTATTATTAAACCACAATATCAAAGATTGAACTTTCACTCGGTGGTCTTTGAAGCTTGCGCTTGAGGAGATGTGTTACTTTTTCATGTGTACGTGAGTACATATAACCAACATATGTTATATAAGAATATTTTGCATAAATAAAATCTAAAATATACAAAGCATCGATTATCCATTATAAACATAAAATATTAAGTATCGTTAGGGGTGTCAAATTCTAACCCAATCCGAATCCACCCGAAAAAAATCAGGTTCGGTTTGAGCCATTTCGGGTTGGTTCGGGTTCGGGTTCGGGTTGAGAGTTTTTTTAAAAAAATTTATTCAACCCGACCCGAACCCACCCGATCAACCCAAATTAACACTAAAATACACTCCAACCCGATAACCAAACCGAACCCACCCGAAAAAAATCAGGTTCGGGTTGATTCTGGTTCGGGTTGGGTTCGGGTTGGGAATTTTTTTTTACTTTTCACCCCAACCCGATCCGAACCCACCCGATCCACCCGAATCGACACCCCTAAGTATCGTTACATCAACTTACCCAACTCATAAATTACTGAACTATATTCTCTTCATGAACATCAATGACTAAATAAAATAAATGCATTTCTATTAAACAACCTTATTTTGATACAAAAAATATAAAATATTAAAAAATATATATATATTTTTATTTATTTTAACTGATAATAAAAAAGAAATTTCTATTTTTTATATTAAAAAATTATTATTTTTTATTATTTTAATATATTTCTGGTCGGGTCGGGAATCCATCGGGAGAGCGAAATACATCCGATCCCATTCCCGATACTTATCGGGTCGGGAATTTTCCCGAAAATTCAGGACGGGATTTTTTGGGGTCGGGATTTTTCGGGTTGGGAGTGGGTCGGGATTCGGGTTTGGGTCGATATTTTGAGGAGCTGGTGTAAAAAGCAAACATTAATTTAAAATCCTTTCTACTTACACGACTTTCCATTAGTCATTAAAATTTAGCAGTCTATAAACTAGATGAATTCTTAAAATTCCCATATTTTTCTACACAAACTATTATCTGATCTTCAACAAAGCTTTACTCGATATTTAGCGGTCTATAAACTAGATGAATTCTTAAAATTCCCACTGTGATGTAGGTGTTTTTACCTAGAAAATAGAGGTGTAGAAAATAACTAAAGAAGCTTCTGATTTGTAAGTTAATTGTATCACATATCTGAATTTTGCGATATATAACACAATGTGTTCGTTAACGAAAAAATTAAACATGACATACTGTTATTAATGTTTTTATGATTAGTAATTTGTGTAATGCATTTCATATACAGAAAAAGATAAAGTCTAGAGAAAGAAAATGAAACACCAACTTTTCTTTCATTTTTTAGAAATTTAAGTGCGGAAAATTTTTTTTCGATATAACTCAGTAAAGTAAAATTCCATATGAATTCAAAACTCAGTTGTAGCAATCGAAGAAATAAATTCATCATAAATCATTTAAATCGTGTTACAAAACTTCAACTTAAAAATATCTTTCTCCACAAAAAAAAAAACCATATTGAAACCTATACATAAACAAATATTTTTCTCCAAACATCAGCGAAAAACTCAAGGTCGCTCGGAATGTGCGAACTGTCATCCGCTCAAAGGTCCTGCCCCTCGGTCTCAGTCACCATGTCATCTGCATCAATCAAATGTAATGAGGATAGGGGCTCAACAAGTACAAAATGAAGGATAACAAATACTAAGTAATACAAGCACATGCATTAAAATAATTGTACTCAAATAGTTTTTTTCAAACTTTATATGCATAAGACAACATTAGCTCAAAATATTTTCCTTAAAATTCATGCATAGGCAATAAACTCGTAAATGAAAGGATTTTCTAGTGAACTTTGTTTCTCGACGGTGGTCCCTCAACCTCAAGTCGCCTGATCAAGCTAAATAATACCATGGTACCAGGTTGGAAAGGCACCCTAGTACTTATCTGGAGTCCAATTCTGTCAAGTGTAAAGGCACTCCAGTACTTATCTGAAGCTCAATACGTGTCAAGTTGACATGACCAAACGGAACGTCTCCCGACCACTATATCAGTCAGTTGATATAGCCAAACAGAACGTCTCCCGGTTACCATATCCGTCAAATTTAGAAACATCACAGTCAAGTCCCATCATTCAAATATTTTCATCATATACAAAAAATTCTACCTCAATAAAAGTTCTCAAAACCTCAACAGTAATACTTTCCTTTTTCCTCAAAGATTTACGTAAACTTCATAATGAAGAAACTTCTTAAAACTGCTCAAACATTATAAAATAACTCAAATTCATCATTTTAAAATTTTCATGACAGCGGGCTGCCCTAGAACTCAAAACCCGATCTGAATCGCAGATAAGCTCGTGCTGATCAGCTCGGATCGCAAGGTTCAGCATTCGGTAATCCCGAACAATGTGTACCACGTTGTTCAGCTCACACCTAAGCAAGTCAGCTTAGGCGGCTAGATCATGCATTCCCTTCTCAGCTCACACCACTCAGGTCAGCACGTCTTCCAGATCAGCTCGGGGCTTCGGTCCAGATCGCGCACTGAAAGTAGCTCAGAGCACTCGATCAGTTTAGAACACGTAGATCAGCTCGTCCACTCGGATCATCTCGGGGCTTCAGATCAGACAGCACACTGAAAACATCTCAGATCACTCGATCATTTTAGGGTACGTAGATCAGCTCGCAACCCAGAACAACTTGGGATTCTCTACTCAGCTTACGACGTTCAACTCAGCTCGCGGGGGTCAACTCAGCTTAGGACGGTCAATTCAGTTTAGGACGGTCAACTCATATTGCGGGTCAACTCAGCTTAGGACCTGACAGCTTACGACTCGACCAGCTTAGGACCTGAAAGCTTATGTGTTAAGCTTATGGTCACAGCTTGCGCTCAAAGAAGGAAAAACAGTTTACGACTTAACAGGGGAAAACATCTTACGCTCAGTAGGATCAATACATGGCTGGGACAAAACCCCAATTACGTCCGACCTCTGGCCCCTCTCCCTCGACATCCAGAATCCCTTAGTCCCTGCCCTGATCTGAACGATGCTCAGCTTAGCCTCAACAGCCAACAAACCCTCGAATCTTTTCCACACAATTTTCTAGGCAGCCTCGTCACGTTTAATAAAGAAAAATTATGTCACATAACATCAATTCGTAACTTCAATATCATCAAAATCGAAAGCTTAAGAAAATATCCACACAGTAATATGAATGAAAGGTTCATTCAAAGGAGATTTTGTACTTGCCTTATATTGAGAACTTACAGACAAGTGTCACGATGCTGGACAGGATGAAGAATGCTGGGAACGCCACTGGTTTTTGCTCCGGAAAGCTCTGAGCTGGTGGGGAGGGAAAAGAGGGATGCGGCGCTACAGGAAGAACTAGGGTTCTCTCTTTTTTTAAAAATAGTGGTGTGTATGTGTGTATACAAGAGCCGAGACTATTAATTAAATAGAGGAGAGATTGGTTGTTTAAAATTATAATGCTATCCAAAGAATTAAAAGTGCTACTCAAATTCCTATCACCCTCCTTTGTATAATTTCAAAAATTTGGATAAAATATGAGGTTAAAACTGGGTTAAAACATAGGTTTTTTAATATTTAACTACCAATAAATTTTTCAAAACTTAAGGGATAGCCTCAAAATTTATTTCATAAAAATCACTTTTACCTGATGTTCTCATCGTCTCCATTCTGACCTCGTAGCACCTGTACTAAAATTCTGAAAAGGTACTCATCATAAAATAATTTAAATAATTAATATTGTAATTCAAAGAGCGAAGTAAATATAGCTATTAGATTAAACGAAAATAATACTAAGGCATGCGATTTCTAATAGGGAAAATTTCTAGGATTTACAATACTCTCCCTCTTACTCGAATTTCGTCCCCGAAATTCGAAAACTTACCGAAGAGTTCTGGGTAGCGTTCCTTGATGTCAGCCTCTACCTCCCACGTAACTTCCTCCTCGGAATGAGTCAGCCACTGGACCTTGACCATGGGAAAATTAATATTGTAATTCAAAGAGCGAAGTAAATATAGCTATTAGATTAAACGAAAATAATACTAAGGCATGCGATTTCTAATAGGGAAAATTTCTAGGATTTACAATACTCTCCCTCTTACTCGAATTTCGTCCCCGAAATTCGAAAACTTACCGAAGAGTTCTGGGTAGCGTTCCTTGATGTCAGCCTCTACCTCCCACGTAACTTCCTCCTCGGAATGAGTCAGCCACTGGACCTTGACCATGGGAATGGTCCGATTGCATAGCTTCCTATCCTGTCTGCCTAAGATCCATATAGCTCACTCCTCGAAAGTCAACTGTGACGATAGCTGGAGCGGCTCGACACTCAGCACATGCGAGGGGTCCGGCACGTATTTCCTAAGCATGGAGATGTGGAATACGTTGTGTACGGCTTCTAGGCTTGGGGGTAGGGCTATGCCATAAGCTAACGTCCCCACTCTATCTAAGATCTCGAAGGGTCCTATGAATCTGGGTGCTAGCTTCCCCTTCTTTCCAAACCTCAACACACCCTTCATAGGAGCAACCTTCACAAAAATGTGGTCTCCGACTGTGAATTCTAACTCCCTCCTCAGATCAGCATAACTCTTTTGTCGACTCTGGGCAGCTCTCATCCTATCTCTGATCCTTGTCACCGTGGCTGTCGTATGCTGAACTATCTCAGGGCCCAGTTCTGTCCACTCACCTACCTCGTCCCAAAGGATGGGCGATATGCACCTCCACCCACCTCATAAGGTGCCATGCCGATGGAGGCCTGATAGATGTTGTTGTAGGTGAACTCTACTAGAGGTATCTTGGCTTCCCAACTACCCTGAAAGTCAATAGCACAAGCTCGCAGCAGATCCTCTAGTACCTGGTTCACTCTCTCCGTCTGCCCTGTCCATCTGTCTGGGGGTGAAATGCGGTGCTGAACTACAGCTTCGTCCCCAAAGAGGCGTGAAGACTCCTCCAGAATGTTGATGTGAAATCCGTATCTCTGTTCGACACAATCGATATTGGTATCCCATGCAGCCTAATGATCTCCCATAAGTACAACTCTGTGTACCTCGTCATAGTGAATGTGATCTTCACCGGCAAAAATTGTGCCGTCTGGGTGAGTCGGTCCACAATCACACATATAGAATTCAATTCCCTAACGTTCCTCGGCAATCCTACAACAAATTCCATCGAAATGTTCTCCCACTTCCACTCTGGAATAGGGAGTGGTCTCAGTAGTCCAACAGATGTCTGATGTTCTGCCTTGAACTGCTGGCAAGTCAAGTACTTGGACACAAAATGGCTGATATCGTGCTTCATGCCTGACCACCAATACAACTACTGTAGGTCCCTGTACATCTTCGTGCTCCCTGGGTGAACCAAATAAGGTGACGTGTGAGCCTCTGTCATAATCAACTCTCTCAGTGCATCACCTGACGGAACCCAAAATCGTCCCCTAAACATCACAATCCCGTCTCCCACGGTGTAGAGTACACTGCCCTTCTCCTCATCTCTCAACCTCCACTTCTGTAGTTGCTCATCACTAGCCTGGCTATCGCGAATGCGATCTAGTAGAGTGGATTGTACGGTCACCGAATTCAGTCTAGGAGCTCCCCCTGCAGTATAAACCTCTAGTCCAAAGCTCTGAATCTCTCACTGTAATGGCTCTGTAACCGTCAGATGTGCTACAAGCGGTCTTCCTACTCAATGCATCGTCCACAATGTTAGCCTTCCCCGACTTCCCCGGATGGTAGCTAATCTCACAGTCGTAATCTTTCACCAACTCTAGCCACCTCCTCTGTCTCATGTTCAACTCCTTCTGCGTGAAGAAATACTTTAGGCTCTTGTGGTCGGTGAATATTTTGCACTTCTCTCCATACAGATAGTGCCTCCGAACCTTGAGTACAAAAACGACTGCTGCTAGCTCCAGATCATGCGTCGGATAATTCATCTCGTGCACTTTCAACTGTCTATAGGCGTATGCTATAACTGTTAGAGTAGATGCCCAACTAGCCAACTTGTGGCGTGTGGGTTTTCATTGACTCTTGTACAAACGATCTTTATATATGATATTCGCATTCTTTTATATGGCATTCTTTACTTTCATTATGTGTGTAATGATTTACAATTGTGTTGAGTAAAGACCTAGATTACACTAAAGCGTATGTCAGATGTGATAGTGGGTATGACGGCTATCATGAAACACATCTAATAGTCGCTGTGTATTCTGAACATGTTCCTAGTCGATGGGGCCGTCAAAACGAGGATAAGGCCGCCCGAGTTCGAGACTAGTATATGCGATGCGAAGTACCATGTTTCATTGGTAGGGAACATTGTGATGTTCTGAGCAAGCAGATAGATAGTGACCTGGTGATCTATCGAACTACCCTC
>KQ991137.1:374362-397352 GCA_001598015.1 Dorcoceras hygrometricum | reverse complement strand
AGCGATTGATATCGTCATTTGGACCCGGGCCCGTTGGACCGGCCCAAGTCCAACTTTAAGTCTATATATAATTAGGCTTAATTAAGAGACTTCAAGGAATAAGTTCATAACCCTAAACCTAAATCAGCCGCCACCCTCCCACTCCTCTCTCTCGCCGCCGCCGCCGCCACCGGCCAACTTCGCCGGAATTTCGTTCCGGCCTAGTTTTTCGTGGAGAATCCGATCGTGCTGATCTCGTCAGGACTTCTAGTGCAGTCTGACGAAGGAGTCTCGGATCTGGTCGTGGACCGGATTGACGTAACTACCGCAATCAACCGAGAAGCGCCGGGTTCTTGAAACACCGGTTGGAGCCAGGCACAAGTGCCAGAGAGGTAACTCGTTGAAACACCCTATGTATGTTGATGCATATAGAATTGTTCTTAATCGTATTGATCGCCTCCCGGTTTATAATTTTTGTTCTTCCGCTGCCTGACCGGGGGGCGGATCCGGATCCCCAACAATAACTCTGTCATCCTGCGACACTGCGCCTAGGTCTAGACTAGATGCATCGGTGTAGATCATGAAGTTACCTTACCCTGACGGTATAGCTAAGACAGGCGCTGATATGAGGGCTTGCTTCAAAGTATCGAAACTGTGCTAGCACTCTGAGCTCCATATATACTTGGCATTCTTCTTCATCAACGCAGTCAAGGGCACTATGATGGAGAAAAATCCCTTAATGAACTTCCGATAGTATCCTGCTAATCCAAGAAAAATGTGGACCTCAGAGGCATTCTTTGGCACTGCCCACTCTCTAACTGCCTCCACCTTGGACAGATCAACTTCTACACCTCTGGGTAAAATAATGTGACCAAGGTATGTCACTCTCTCCAGCCAGAATTCACACTTGCTGAATTTTGCATATAGCTTCCTCTCTCTCAGCACTCTTAAAACCGTCTGCAGATGCTGGCTGTTCCCTGTTCCTCGAATAAATGATAATGTCATCAATGAAGACGATGACAAACTGATCAAGGTACGGCTGAAAAACTCGGTTCATGAGGTCCATGAAGACCGCTGGCACATTACTCAATCCGAAAGGCATCACCAAGAACTCGTAGTGACTATAGCGAGTCTTGAACGTTGTCTTATGAACATCTACTTCTCTCACTTTTAGCTGATGGTAGTCAGAGCGAAGATCTATCTTGGAGAATATCGAAGCTCCCTACAACTGGTCAAAGAGATCCTCCGCTCGAGGCAATGGGTACTTATTCTTGACAGTCACTGCGTTCAACTCTCTGTAATCGATACAGAGTCGCATACTACCATCCTTATTCACAAAAAGCACAGGCGTGCCCAAGGGGAAACACTAGGGCGAATGAACCCCTTGTCTAGTAGCTCCTGAATCTGTTCCTTCAACTATTTCATCTCGGTAGGAGCAAGATGATATGGTGCCTTATAGATTGGCACAGTACCTGACAGCAACTCAAAAGAAAACTCCACCTCTCGCTCCGGTGGAACTCGAGCGATGTCCTCGGGAAAAACATCGGCGTACTCTCGCACTACATCCACGTTTGAGAGCGACCGGCCCTCCGGTAAGGCAATCACCGTAAAGCTGACTAAGAATGACGAGCATCCATTATCAATGAGCTTCCTCGCCTGTAAGAACGATATGAGTCGAGGCTTCCTCGTGCATCGCGCTGCCGTGAAAACAAATGACTCCCCTACAGGGGACCTAAGTCGCACCGTCCTGTCCTGGAAGTCAATTACTGCCTGGTAACCAGACAGCCAGTCCATCCCAAGAATGATGTCAAACTCCGGCATCGGGAATATGATCAAATCTGTAAATACTGTACAGTCCTGCAATACCATCTCGAGGTTCCTGACGATGCTGGCTGTATGCAACTCCTCTCCTGATGGGATCGTTATTTAGGATATTATTTTTGAATTTTTGTTAAGTTATATTCTAACTACCAACTGATAAGGTCTATCGAAAAATATTTTATAATATATAGGTATTATTTACTTACACTCTAAATACACATCGATCCTTGACATGCTTACTAACGCAGTCTCAAAACTTCCTATGATAATCTCGCTTTCTTATTTTCAATTTGCCGTGTATAAACGTTAATAATTGATGTGGGGTCTTGGAGAATTTAATATGAATGTTTCGTTTCATTATATTTATGGTTTTTGGATTGAATGTTTAATTTTCATTTGGTGCCTAATAAACCACATCGTTATTATTTAATATATGTATTAAAATATAGAAGACATGCCGCAAACAGGGACAATAGAAAAATATAAAAGTTTTTCTAATAATATAATATGCTTAAAGTTTCAACATATATATATCAAATAATTCATAAATTCAAATAATTCACAAAGATATTTTCTCTCGTTTTTATTTCTTTCTCTCATTTTGCTGAACTCTTACAAATACAATGTGGTAATTAACGAAGATAAGCAACATTTAACGAAGACAAAGTTGTGCCATTTTTAAGCTGCATATTTTATGACGTACACACATCGTGAAAGTTTTACGAAATGTTAAGACATGAAAGAAAAGAAAATATTTTGAGGGATTGAAGTGGTTTGTGGCAAGTAATGATGAGTGGAGTCGGGATACCTGGCCCGATGAACCTCTGTTAATGTTATAATGAACTTATGGATCCATATGTTCACGACATGGTGAAGTGGCAGCATGGAGGTGTTGGGAATCCCGAGAAAGGTCGAGTGAACCGTATCTCCGCGTACGTTGGTTTTTATGATTGATTAATCGTTAATGTATAATGGCCCACACATTATGGATACGACTCGTACGACTTTTATGTTATGTCCATGCCTCATTATGCTATGATATACGACTATGCATTGTTATGACTGGCTTCTAAATCATGATTTACGATTATTCATGTATGCATGTTTTTAAATTATTTTACGATATTTATATGCTTGCGATCGTTATTATGAGATAGAGCATGCTGGACCTTTAGACTCACTAGATTTAAATGGTGCAGGTGATCCTGCTGTTGATTTTATACCGACTGGAGGTGAGGACCTCTGACCATCCGCTGCAGCTAATACCTCGTGACCACTCCAGATGCTTTTATTTTATTAGACATTTTTAGATACAACATGTTTTCTTTGATTTTTAAACCCGAGTGAAGGATTTATTCTTTTTGAGATATTTATTCATTTATGCATTTACAGCTACGTTGAGAAAAGATTTTAATGGTCGAATTATATTTTAAAGAATTTTTATTCTGCACTTTACTTTACAAAAAAATATTTTCTAGAGTTTGGTTCGTTTCAGCACTGCAATGGAGAAAAATCACTTGATGAACTTCCGATAGTATCCTGACAACCCTAGAAAATTGCGGACCTAGGATGTATTATTCGGCACTGCCCACTCTCTAATTGCCTCCACCTTAGACTGATCGATTTCCACTCCTCTGCTAGAAATAATGTGACCCAGGGTTGTCACTCTCTCCAACCAGAGTTCACACTTGCTGAATTTCGTGTATAGCTTTCGATCCCTAAAAACTCCCAAAACTTTCCGCATATGCTGACTGTGCTCCTCCTTGATCCTCGAATAAATAATTATGTCATCAATGAAGACGATGAAAAACTAATCAAGATACGGCTGAAATATTCGGTTCATGAGATCCGTGAAAATTGCTGGAGCATTAGTTAATCTGAAGGACATCACCAAGAACTCGTAATGACATAGTGCGTCCTGAAATCCGTCTTATGCACATCAGACTCCCTCACCATCAACTGATGGTAACTAGATCGAAGGTCTATCTTTGAGAAAATCAAAGCTCCCTATAAATGGTAAAATAGATCCTCTACACGTGGCAATGGGTACTTATTCTTGATGGTCACTGCGTTCAGCTCCTTGTAATCAACACAGAGTCGCATGCCGACATCCTTCTTTTTGAAAAATAGAACAGGTGCGCCCCATGGAGACACGCTCGGGCGAATAAACCCCTTATCCAGCAACTCCTGGATTTGATCCTTTAGCTCATTCATCTCGACAGACACAAGATGATACTGTGCCTTAGAGATCGGCACCGTACCTAAAAACAGCTCAATAGAAAATTCCACATCTCACTCCCATGGAACTCCTACAATATCCTCGGGGAAGACATCAGCATACTCTCATACAATGTCCACGTTTGACAGTGACGGACCCTCCGGTAATGTAGTCATCATAATGCTGGCTAAGAACGATGTACAACCATTGTCAATGAGCCTCCTTGCCTATAAGAAAGAGATAAGTTGAGGGTTCGTCCTGCCTCGTGCTGCAGTGAAACAAATGATTCCTCTGTAGGGGATCTAAGCCACATTGTCCTATCGTGGAAGTCAATTACTACCTAGTATCCCAAAAACCAGTCCATCCCGAGAATGATATCAAACTCCTATTGGCACAGCGGCGGATCCGGATCCCGCTCCCGGGGCGCAGCGGAAGAATTAAAAATTGGAGCCCGGGAATGGTCAATACACATATATAATAATTAAAAACATTCATAGAATGTTAGAATATCCTTGCTGGCGTCTAGGCGCCTGGCTCCGACCAATTTCAAGAGGAAATTGGCACTTCAACGGTTGAACAACTACGACCTCCTAATCCGGTCCACGACCGGAATCTTAATTCCTTCATTGGTTTGCACTAGAAAGCCAACGAAAGTTTCACGGACGGAATCTCCTTCCCGAGACGGTCAGAAAAAAATCCGACGGCGACGACGGCGAGGGAGGAGAGGAAGGGAGAAATATTTGCTGAATAGCTTTTGGTGTGTTTCAAATGAATACCCCAGGGCCACTATTTATAGATTTTTCATGGGCTTAAACCAAGTTAATAGGCTTGGGTCGGGCCCAGGCCCAGATGTACATTGGTTTCAAGTCTATCGCTGTGGTTTCATCATAATCCCGATCGACGATCAGATCGGACCGATCTACACATTTTACAAAACTGAGCATTATGATGTGAAAATAATTTTTCGGACCACCTAATCCAAAATAGCAGTTAGGCCCCTATAAGCTTCAAGGTAGTCATACTAGTCCAAGCTTAAGGAAATTGCATTTCCACCCTATTTAATTTTAGGAAGTCATACTTCCATCATTCCTCCTACTATACTCAACAAATTGAGATTAATTTCCGTACAGGAATTGAGAAACCAGCACTTGTGTGACCCTCAATGGTTCAGGGATACAGCTCCAAAATCATATTTGTGGACTAACCCATTGGATCATGGTAAAGCGTCTAGCAACATCGCCCCATGATCCCCTAGGTATCATTGATAGTG
Organism: Dorcoceras hygrometricum; assembly: GCA_001598015.1. Lineage (NCBI taxonomy): Eukaryota > Viridiplantae > Streptophyta > Magnoliopsida > Lamiales > Gesneriaceae > Dorcoceras > Dorcoceras hygrometricum. The sequence continues at coordinate 392,064 of KQ991137.1, read as the reverse complement.
CCTGCAAGAACCAGTCGATCATGGTTAGCGTACAGTACGGTCCTTAAAACTCACATATCCCAATCAGATCAACGACCATTGATAAATCGAGAGTCGCTAGAGATCCAATAACCATGCATACATCTTGGATATCAAATAGTGACATCGCATGTGTTACTAGTTAAACTCATTTACCCAAAACACATCTAGTACTCTGCCAGAGATTTATCACACTATTATCTCCTCAGATAGCATAGGATATCCATGCACAAGGGCGAGCGGTGAATCATCGACAACGAAGCATCGACTCCTACATGCATCGGGACCTCACCCAATCCCGCCACCTGATGACCCCAACTGAGTCGGTAAACGGGTCAAAGTGAGGCACCTATCATGTAGAGTCTCAATGACGTTTCGGGTAATGAGGGCTAATCTGTACAACCAAGACCTCGGACTTAATCCACTCGACAAATGGTAACCAATTGGAAAGTCCGAACGAAAGTAGTTCGATAGATCACCAGATCACTACCCATCTGCATGCTCAGAACATCACTATGTTCCCTACCAATGAAATGTGGTACTTCACATCGCAGATGCTAGTCTCAAGCTCGGGTGATCCTTATCCTCTTTTGGACGGTCCAATTGACTAGGAACATGTTTAGAATACACAGTGACTATTAGATGTGTTTCATGATAGCCATCAAATCAACTATCACATCTAACATACACTATAGTGCATTCAAGGTCTTTATCCAAAAATTGTAATCATAATAATGAAGATAAATAATGCCATAAAAGAATGCGAATTTCATAAATAAATATCATTTTACACAGAGTCAACAAGAACCCACACACCACAAGTTGTCTAGTTGTGCACCTACTCTTAACAACTTCGGCATCGAAAACACTATCAATCTATAAATACTCTACATCCCTACAGCATCATATCGAGATTCCAGATGATGTTGGTTGTATGCAACTCCTCTTTATATGGGATTGTCACTAATAAATGCTCCGTCAAAATCTCCCGAGCAATACCCCATCCATCGCGCGAACTTCTCATAAATGAAGGAGTGTGTCGCTCCTGAATCAAATAAGGCTTTGGTGACTACTCCTAATACAACTACCCTGCCTACGATAGATATAACGCATGCATAATACAATAATCACCCTATTCATAATGCTCATCTCGTATTCACGAAATATCGCAGGTATACTATCTCAAATTCTCAAACTTGATATTGGAATGCAAGGGTTACCTGTTGTTGGATCTGTGTTTACAGATCGGAATCTTAATTTTGATTAACACAAAACCTGCTGTTATTTTACTAACGATTTATACAAGTGTGCAGCGAACCAGATTAGCAGCGAGCTGGATGAAAGCACTGTAGCAGCCTAGCAGCAAGCTGGAACAAAGCACTGATAGCAGGTTGATTGATAGCAGATAGTAGTGTAGATTGAGGAGTAGTCCAAGTTGGAACAGTAAGGGGACGCCCAAGCTGGTCCAACATAGGATGTCCAAAGCTGGAACAGCGAGGTAACGCCCGAGCTGGTACAGTATAGGATATCCAAGTTAGAACAGTAAGGGGACGCTCAAGCTGGTCTAGCAGAGGGCAACTTAGTTGGTATAGTGAGGGGACACCCGAGCTGGTCCAGCAAAGGACAACCAGACACAGAGGACACCCAAGCTGGTTCACCAGCTTGGAGCAAGAGCAGGTCTAGAGCAGATAAGATCAAGAGCAGCTTAATTGAGAAGCGACCAGCTCAGTGACAAACCAGCTCAGACGAACAAAGAAGTTTGAACACAAGTATTGTAAAGATTGCACTTCCTAGTGTGTGAGAATCTATCTTCGAGAGATTGAGCGTAAACTGTAATCTCACACACGATTCACTCACATATGAGATCTAAGTGCTAAATTGTTGAGTTGAGTGAATCAATCAAAACTTTTCATTGTAGTCTTTGGACAGAGGCGTTAAACAAGTCTAGTTGTCTTTTGCACTGTGACGTTAAAGAAGTGTGTGTTGTCTTTGGCACTGAGACTTTAAAGAAGTGTGTGTAGCTGTTAGGACCGGTTAAACACTTAGCAGGCACTGCTTTGAAAGATTTTAAACATTTTGCGCTGCTAATTACAATATGAGGTGCAATACCTCTGGTTCTTGAACATGAAAATCAGAGCACCGGAGACAGATCTGGTATGAATTAAAATCATGCGGAAAACACCAGAACTGAATCCTAATATTTTAAAACAACTTTGCGCAAACAGATTTCTGTTAAAAACAGTATGTGAAATCTGTTTGCTATGTGCTAGTGTGATATCTGTTATGCGTGCTAAATAAATATGTAAGTGCTAAATGAATAACAGAATACAATACTCAGCATATTTGTTTCTGGAAGTTCGGACTTCAATGTCCTACGTCTCCCCTTCTTCCACCTCGGAAGGCTCCACTAGAATATTTGATCTATACAAAGTGTACAGACCCAATCCCGCAACCAGCAGTTGCGAGAACTCCTAGACTCTACCAGCCCTCGGCTGTTCACTCAGAACTTGTTTAACGTCTCTGTTCAAAGACTACATACACAGAGTTTAACGTCTTCGTGCTTGGACGGGAACTGATTTGCATTTGGATTTTGATTAACTCGCTAATCAATTTAGCTCAACTCACGAAATGTGCGAGTGAATCTGTGTGTGAGATTTTTACAGTGAACGCTCAACTCTCGAAAGATAAATCTCATACACTGGAAAGTTGCTCTACAAAAGATAATTAGAACTCAGCAGTCGACGCTCGTAGCACGCTCTTCTCTAATGGTGGTCGACTGCTTCGTACTTCTATTTTTCTTCCCTCTGTTGGTGCACTGTATTATCGCACAGTCATCTCCAACCAACAGTCTCTCTTCTTCAATGGCGTTGCCTTCGTATATATGCCTCTGTTCAAATTCAATCCGTTGGACACAAATTCTTCCCGTTTGAAATGAGTTCTGTAAAGCACCGACATATATTGTCCTTTGTGTCCTTTCTTTTGCAGGCTTTTTGTCGTCTTCAGCATTTTGAAATAAGCTCAGCAGTTGACATCCAGCTTTAGTAACTCTTCGTAATTTGTCAACTGCTTCGCTACTGGTTGATTCTTCAATCACCGCGTCTGGTTTCTTTGACGACTGGATTTTTTGTGCCTGGTTGCAACTCTTCACTACGTCTGCTTTTCCTGCATCTTGATTTCCTGTGACTGGATATGCAAAGCACTGTAGCCTGCGACTGGATGCACTGTAGCTTGCGACTGGTACATTATCTTGCGACTGGATGCATATCAACAGCTGGTTTACTGTAGCTCACGTCTGGATGTACTGTTGCTTCCTGCTGATCATTGCCATCGCAAAATCCTTCTGCTGATTCCTTAGCGCGAAGGCAAAACGCTGTCATATCTATTAATTCAAACGACATCGTTTTGCTATCTCTAACTTCAAGTACCAACTGCTGGTTGTACAGTAGCTTGCGACTGGATACTTCTTCCTGTACGACGTCGCTCTATCTCTTGCGTCTGGATCATCCATCGACTGGTTCTACTATAGCTTCCTGCTGATTGATGATGTCACTGCTGATGTCATCATTGCTTAGCGCTCCAGTTGATCTTTCTTCATCTGCTGATCATGATGATGTCACCGATGACATCATCATCGTTGGTCCACTTGGATGTTCCAGCTGGTCCACCTCCCTCTTCTAGAGCTTGCAGCTGGTTCTTATCGTTCCAGCTGGTTCACTATGCTCCAGCTGGTTCATCTTGGCCTCCGCCTGATTACGAACAACTGACTCAACTTTGGACGTCTCCATTGCTAATCCAGCTGCCGTCTAAATGATAAACCAAACCAGCTGCTGAACTTTATCTAGAGAACCATCGACTGGACAAATTCAGCTTCACGACATCTTTCTTCGATAGCTAGAATCTGTACACTAAGTAGAATTGTTAGAAACACAAAAATAGGTTTTGTGTAATTCAAAACTTAATCAGGATCTGTTTACACAGATCCATAAATATCTCCCTTTTTGATTTACACAAAACCTTAAATAATCAATGCATGATCTAACAATTCTCTCCCTTTTTGTGGGAATCAAAAAGAGATCGAAAGCTGGTCTTCCCGAATTTTAAATCAAAGCTCTCCCTACACTGTCACAACAAAAAAAACGTGACAGCAGGATTTTTTATTTTGAAATCGAAAAGCATTTTGGGAAGAACCGTATGCAACAGTATGCTATAATTTTAAAAGGACGATTGAAACAAAACAGAAGCTGATGCATAAACAGATAGCTCAAATTAATAAAGACAAAGACGCCACTCTCCCTGTCTTTTATAACATAAGCTCAAGTCATTTTTAAAAGAAATTTAGGCACCAGCTGGAATTCCGCAAAACAGAACATTTGAAAACTATCAGAGCACATGAAAAATTATTTCAAATAAACATGTGCTACTGAGTTACTTATATATGAAGAACCAGTAAACAAATAAAAGCTCAGATTTTCATTCTCCTATTTCGTCCCATGTGCTTGTCACCGAGCCTCGCTCCAGGTGATCTTATAGCACAACGAGAATAGGATCTTGGCATCCGCACGGAACTCGCGCATCCCGTGACAGTTCATCAAGAGAAAACCAGTTCTATAACAAAACATTTTCATCTGGCCTTCATAAAATAAGCTTCTCAAAACATTTAAAACATTTAAAACATTTAAAACATAGCACATGAGTTTTAAAATAAGTACTCGTTCAAGAACAACCTGCTCTGATACCAATTGTTGGGACCGAAAATAGGATCAAAAAGATAGCCAGCGCTGATTTGACAAACAGTAAAAATTTTGCGCTGCTATAAACGAGCTGCAATAGCTCAAGGTTCTTGAACATATAAAATACAAAGAGCACCGGAGACAGATCTGGTATGAAATTAAAATCATGCGGAAACACCAGAACTGAATCCTTAGTATTTTAAAACGATTCAAACAGATTTATGTGCAACATAAATCTGTTCGACTGTGCAAGTGTGATAACTGTGTATGCCTTCAAATATGTTATGCGATGCTAAAGTAATTATCCTACGTCTCCCCTCTTCCTCCTCAGAAGGTATCACTAGAAGATTTGCTGATTACAGGCCTTCTGCAACCAACCGATCACACAAGCAGCACTTGTGTGAACTCCTAGACACTTCACAATCTAACACGCAGACGCAGCTGCTGATTGTTTACACACTTGTATATTTTTCGAACTGCTTCACAAAGCCAGTTCGTTACAGACTCAGTAAAATATGACAATGAATACACGATGTGAGTACTGTAAAATCCTCTGGTTTCTCAAACAAAGAAACTCGATTCAAAGGATGAACCAGAGGATGACTTGAAGATATTTCAGTGAATAACAAAGGTTGTATTCTTCAAGTCTTTGAGCTTCGTAGAGATGAATGCAAGGAAAGCTCGAGATAATATTTTGACAGCGTGACCGCAATAGAGTAATAGCGAAGGATAATTTCTTAAATCCAGCTCCTGGTATTTATAGGCTTTGATTGCAACGGTCATAAATGCTTCAAAGGAAAATAAATCCCGTTTGAATCACTGTCAAATTTGTACGCCGTAATCACTGCTCCACTACAAGATAAAATTGCTCAGTAACATAGCCAATTTGTCTTCTTTCCATTTCTGTGCAAGCATAGAAAAATGGCCTCTGTACATTGTACTAATTACCCAAAATAGTACCTACCTTGTCTCCTTAATTCCAGGCAATTGTACGATTCTACATATCTTTTCCATTTTGAGTATACGATCGTATTTGAATCAATTTAAGCTTGCGCCTGAAATTACTTTGATAACCAGCTCTAACTCCAACATCGTTCTTAATGATACTGCGATTGGAAAAACACTTGAAAGAATTCAACTGCTGACTCATGTGTGTTTTTCCATCGACTGGTCCTTTGTAAACTAAACGACTGATTTTCTGGTGCGAAGGCAAAACGTTGTCGTATCAACTTATTCAAGCGACATCGTTTTGCTATCATTAAGTATCACTGGCTGGTTAAAATTCACTATAGCCATCTGCTGAAAACCAACTGTCTGCTGAATTACTTTAAATAAAGCATCTGCTGAAATACCAGCGATTGACTAAGCGCAAACTCCATCTGCTGAATCCTAGCGGTACTTCGAAACGCCGTCGTTTCAACTTATCTAAACGCTGTCGTTTTGTATTCTCCAACGGAATATTCTAATGCAACTGCTGATTCTCTTCAAGAACTCTTTCTGCTGATTACCCTGACTGGTTCAACTGCTGATATATAAATGTGCACTCCAACGACGTCGTTCCAACTTACTCGGACGATGTCGGTTTGATTACTTCGAATGCTGTCATTTTGCAATCCTTAGCAAAACACGCTAATTCTCAAATGCTTGCGTTCGAACCTAATACACCTGCTGAAATCAAACCATCGACTGATTGCAAACCATCTGCTGAATTCCAACGAATAGTCCAACTGCTGAAATACACCACGTCGACTGAAAAATGATCTCCTGTTAAATTCTTGTCTTATTTTGTTATCACCAAAACTAATAAATTGTGTCCTAACAATTTCCCCCTTTATGGTGATGACAAAACTTCAGCAGCCGAGATAAGAAGATATGAAAAAATAAATTGCACACGAACTGCTGGTAATCAGACTTTCATTAATCATAGAAATTGTACATAAGAGTTGTACAAAAATTGACAGAAGTCCTATCCTAAAATTTTCTTCTTCTCTTTAACAATCTCGCCTCCCTTCTCCTTCTTTCTCTATCACGTTCAGCTGCTGCCTGTCTTTCAAGAGATTCGCTGTTTCTATCAGCATCCAATACATTCTCTACAATTTGTCTCTGCACCATTTCAACCCTTTGTGCAAAGGTTGGTGTTCTCACAGCACTATCTCCGCCTGTACCACGATCTCTGATTTGGACATTCGGAGGCTGTTGGGGTCCTCGGCTGCTACTTTCCCCCTTTTTGTCAGCACTGCCCCGATGAATATAATTTACAAGCTCGCTCAATTGGGCATGAAAAATATTCTGATTTTCCTGTGCCTGACTTTGAAATTCCAGAAGCTGGTGAGAAAGAGCTTCCTTGGTTGCCTCAACATTCTGTTGAACGTCATTTAAGCGCGAAGCCAGAATGTCCACTTTGGCATTTACTTCCTGCACCTCCTTTTGAACATCCGCTAGTCCGATAAAGATAGAAGCATTTTGAGTTAGAATATTTTTGCGGAATTCGTTAAAGCGCAGAGTCTGGACATCATCAATAGTGCGACCTTCTTGGCGTGCCTCCTGAAAAAAATGGTTGAAGACTTCTGCTTGTTCGCGCAGGGAGTCACGAAGGCCTTGGTCAATCTTATGCAGCCTGGAGGAAATGCCACTTTGAGATTCATTAATCTGCTCCGATAGAATAGCTTGAAAATCAGCAAGAGCAGCAGAAAGATCTATAGAGACAGGAGGTAGAGAAGACACGGTAGCATCTAAATCTGTCGCATCAAAATGCAAAGAGGAAGAACTGTCGGCAGAATTTGGAGAGGACTGGCGCTGATCTAATGATAACTGTACACTTGGAACAACTGTTGGTCCGAAAATAGGATCAAAAAGAAATCAGCAGCCGCACTTTGTTAAAAGACTTTAAAATTTTGCGCGCTGCTGATACACTGGAGCTGCAATAGCTCGATGTTCTTGAACAACTAAAAACACAACTCAGAAGAGCACCGGAGACAGATCTGGTATGATTTAAAAATCATGCGGAAAATACCAGATCTAAATCCTATATTTTAAAACAACTCAAACAGATTTATGTACAACATAAATCTGTTCGAGACTTGCAAGTGCTAGTGTGCTAACTGTGAACGATGCTAAGTAAATGCAAGTGCTGATTTGTTATGCGTGCGTGCTGAAATCTGCTTATGCGTGAGATGCTAAAGTAAATGCTGAACTGAATCAATAAAGAACACGATACAATACACAGCAGGTTTGTTTCTGGAAGTTCGGACCTCAATGTCCTACATCTCCCCTTCTTCCACCTTGGAAGGCTCCACTAGAAGATTTGATCTTACAACTTGTGTACAGACCCAATCCCACAACTAGCAGCTGTGAGAACTACTAGACTCCAAAAATGCACACAAGCCTCAACTGTGTGACTAACTACATACACATGAGTTTAACGTCATCGTGCTTGGACGGAAACTGAGAAAATTTTTGAGATTCATTCACCAATAAACTGTGAATGAATCTCTGTGTGTGAGATTGATACAATGACACGCTCAACTCTCTGTTTTTCTCACACACTAGGGAAATGCTTCTAACAAGCTAATACAGATTCAGAAATCGACTCTCGTGAAGGCTCCTCTCTAATGGCGGTCGATTGCTTCGTCTTTCTTTTCATTTTTCCCTCTGTTGGTGCACTGTGTAATCAATGTATTTCTGCCACAGTACTGTAGTTGCACCAACGTCATCCTCTCATCATCTCGTCTTCAATGGCGCTTCTCGAATATATAAGCTCTGTTTGAATTTAGCCGTTAGATAGATTCCAAATCTGTTCTGCGCTTGTCAAGGCCAAATTTTCGTCTTTCCATTTCAGTGCAACGCTTCTCTGTAAATTGTACTATTTCCCAGAATAGTACAAATCTTGTTCCCTTGAATTAAGGCAATTTGCACGACTAAATCTCAGCCATTGATTCTTTCCATTTTGAGCGTTGATTGCTTGCAACGACTGAATATTCTTCAACAGATTGTTCAACAGCTGTTCGCTCAGCTGTTGTTTATTCTTTGTCACAACACTTCGCGCAACAGCTGTTTCTTTGTCGACTGGATACTTTGCGCTACTGCTGAAGCTTTAAATACTGTGACTGGATATCTTGCGACTGGATGCTTCAGCTTGTGACTGGATTCATTGCAACAGCTGGTTCAAAGAAGCTCTCGACTGGATGAGCTGTTGCTTGAATCTGGTTGTCCAGCTGGTTTATCAATTGCTTCGCCTGAATCTTCTTCAGCAACAATAGATTTATCTTCTTGCGTCTGGGTACACAATCACTGCGTCTGGAAATCTTTGCGTTGTGTCTGGGTCAATGAAGCTTGCGACTGGATCTTGCGACTGGTTGATCAACGCAAAGAGCATCTGCTGAACGTTAGCGTAAGAGCAAAACGCTGTCGTATCAACTTATGTAGACGACATCGTTTTGCTATCGCTATCTCCAAATATCATCTGCTGGTGAACAGTAGCTTGCGACTGGATTTCCTCCTCTACGACGTCGCTACTCTCTTGCGTCTGGATGTACAAGCTACCTGCTGATTCTTGCGACTGCTCTCTCAAACCATCTGCTGAATATGATGACGTCACCGATGATGTCATCAACGCTAAACCATCTGCTGATTCTTCAGCACGACGTCGCTTCGTCTCTTTCACTTCTTTTCTCATCTGCTGATTGCCAACTGCTGATTGTGATGACATCACTGCTGATGTCATCACAGCTGATTCCATTTCTTGCGCATCTTCTCAACTGCTGATTTACATGCGCTTGCGCTACTGCTGGTTTTTCTTCATCTGCTGATTGACATTTAGCTTCCTGCTGATCTTTCTCGTTCCAGCTCCAGCTTGCGATTCTTCTTAGCTTCTTGAATAGCGACTGTCAATAGATTCATCAACAGTACTTATAAGAATGGCGACTGCTAACAGATTCGTCAGCAGTAACTTGCGCCTGTAATCTTCTTCTTCGATCTAATTCTCCAGCGCGCTTCTCAATTCTTGTTCCAGCTGGTTCATCTTTTCTCTTTAGCGCTTGCAGCTGGTTGTCATCGTTCCAGCTGATTTATTGTGCTTCAGCTGGTTCAACTTGGCCTTCGCCTGATTACGAACAACTGATTTAACTCTGGACGTCTTCATTGCTAATCCAGCTGCCGATTCCATGAACATCAAACCAACTGCTGAATCTTTATATTGCGAACCATCGGCTGGACAGATTCTGCTACTGTTCATCTTCTTCTTCGATAGCTAGAATCTGTACACTCAAGTAGAATTGTTAGAAACACAATAATAGGTTTTGTGTAATTCAACAATTAATCACGATCTGTCAAAACAGATCCATCAACAACTGACGGAGCAATAGATCTCTGTTCACCACGTAACGCTGTTCTTTCCAAAGCAATGGAAGAAAGAAAATCTGTAATATCTGCGGTAGTCAATCTGCTGAACAAACAATATTGAATATAAACTGTACAGAATTGAGAGAAACGAAGAGCAAACACTGTGGGCGGGCGAGAATCAAAACTCGAATCTGGTACAACAAACTCTAATGCTCTGCAAAAATTGAGTGAGCCAACTGGTAGAAGTCTTTTCGAAGCACAAAATTTGACAACCTCTAAACAAATATCAGCCCATCTCTTCGTCAATGTCTTAAAGAAATTATTCACTGGTGGGAGAGAGTCATCATATTGGCGCTGGCGAGGAATTTCACTCGAGAGAATTTGCCTGGGAATTTTCACCCACCGATCAGCACATGGTTCTACTATCCAAGCACCATCAACCTTTAACATGGTTCTTATCCAGCAAGAAAAGCGAGTACTAGTGTTTGACGGGCGATAACCACGCCACGATCACGAATATCGCCTTCAAAAACTCCGGAGCAACACGGATTCTTCCATGAAAGACCATGGGCGCGTGCCTCCTTAGTCAATTCCTCCAAAATAAATAGGTGAAGATCTGAAAGCAAATCTATTACTCTGAGATCAACCGCTGAGGATCCTTGGCCAGGCACAAAGTTGGACTTCCATGATTCCAAGAACTTCCGCACCAACACCTCTCTATATTTGAGCAAAATGTACAACTTCCGTTGAATAGCTAACTGGGGTGACTCTGTTTCTCCCCATGACAAAACTTGCTCCTCTTTCTTATACATTTCCTCGATATTTATGGTTGCCAGTTTCTTCAAACTGAAAGAATTAAATAATTGAGCTACTTCATCAATTACCTTGGCACGCAAAGCCACGAGCAAGTCAATATCTGCACAAATCAAGGAATAATGCTCCTGAGCCGGATTGCCCTTAATTGGGTCTTTCTCCACCAAAATGGCCTTTCCTTTATGATCATCAGGAATTTTAGGAAGGCTGTAGAAACCAAGTCCTCTCAGTAACTTCTGGAATCTTTATCTCTTTCCCCATTATGATCTTGGTAATTTCCATGCCAGTAGAAGGCAATGGAACATCAGCTGGAATTGTCAGAAGAATGTCTTCCAGTAACTTCGGCTCATCGGCATCGAGCAAGTCATCACTTATTTTCTATACCACAGGTTCCTCCTCTGAACACTGTACCTGCTGGTCTCCACCAGCAGTGTCAACATCCATAGTTTCTGCTCCTTCATCTTTTCGAAGCATTTCATCAAGGGCTCTATCGAACCATGTTTCTGCTCCTGTACCTGACTTATCATCCTTATCAGCTGACATTGAATCCAACTGTTGTAGAACTTGATTGATAACAGTGTCGGGATCATCGACAACTAAGAAATATTTGTCAGCAGCTGCCTCTTCAATTTCAATAACTGATTCAACTGCTTCTACTGATTTAAAAACTGGTTTCTCAGCCTCGATTTCTTCATCAATATCAGCAGGAGAGGTAATTATTCGTTCATCTGCCCACTTAGTAATGAGTTCTTCATGAGTAAGATCAAACCACTGGCTCTCCTCATTTGTATCAGCTGGTTTATCCCGATCAGCAGAGGCATCAATTTTAGTAGCAACCTCCCCAACACCAACGGCAACTGGTTGAACGGCAGAGATACCTTCCTCTGCTGCTGGTTGTTCAACATGGTCCTCAACAGCAGGAACGTCAGGACATGGCTCAACCATTTGTAAAGGCACAATCTCTTGTGCTACTGCCACCATCTCCAAGGTAAAATGAGAAGTAACGGATTTCTTCTTTATTGATCTCTTCTTTTAGCCACTGCTGCTCCAACATCAGCAGCACGTCTTTTCTTTGAGGCAGCCTTTGGCTTGGGTGCCCCAGTAGCGCTCTCTGCACCAGCTTTATCATTAAGAGAGACAAATCGGTGCACAGTCTTGTCAGTGAGGATTTTTGAAGCAGGAAACTCTGAAGATTCGCCTAACTCCAGATTTGGAATATTCTCCAGCAGGAGTCTTATTTGAACAGCGAAGCCCTTGGCTTGCTTAGACCCTGGAGTCACCATTTTCTTAAAAGTGTTGAACACAATTCTGGCCCAGTTCATTCGTACTCCACAAACAATTGCTGTCATCAACGAGAACTTCTCTACTGTAATGGCGTTGAAAGACCCTGCCTTCACTGAAATAGCTTTCGCCATAATGTCGCAGAGAAGGCGAAGCTCAATTTTCATTTGATTCTTCCCTCCCGACAGACTTACCGGCTCACCCGACAAAGAGACGATGCTCCTAGCATCAAAAAATACATCCTTGGGAATCTCTGATAGATCTCCCAAGCCATCTAATGGAAGTTCAAAAGACTCTACGAACCATTCCTCAGAGATTTCTACCAACTGCCCAGCCACTGTGCTGATAATTACACCCTCTCGAACTGAAGCGTTCTCGAAGAAGTCAACTAAAGCAGCTTCATAAATTACTGCTGGGCATCCCAGAAAACCTGCAAGGTCAGAAGCCATAAGACCTTGAAACATGGACACCATACCTTGGTCATCCATGGCGAGAACTGAGTCGAAATCAACATGCTGAGAGTTGATGTAGAACGAAGAAGCCATTTCTGATGGTAGATTGTCGAAAAGAACGCCTGTAAAATCTTTGCAATAGAGAGTACGCACAAGAGGGAAATACGAGAGAAAGCAAATATGCAAGGTAAAAGAGAATGAAGAGACACACGCGGTAAATAAGTAAAGAATGCGAAGAGTTTTTGGAGAGAGAAGATTTCGATGTGGCATATCGCATGGTAACAACACGTGTCAACCATCCGTTAGCGCATACACTATTTGGAAATGATTTGAAAAATTTTCAAACTATTTTGATCGTACGGTGTAAAATATTTTCCAAAATTTTAATCAAACAAAGTACAAATATAGATAGATTCGCGCCAATGTTTATAAAGTCACAACTGCTGATTTAATATTGCGTTGTGGGTGGCAGGAGCTGGTCACATATAAGCATCAGCAGTATACATGCAACAACTGAGTATTTCCAATCGTAGCATGTTCTGCTGACGTCACGCTTATCAAATCAGCTCCTGGTTCCCCCTACGACTGATAATCTCCCAACGCGAGAGGCTTACCTCAGCCGATAATCTTATCATTCCCCCTGAACAACAGACCTACTGCTGATATAAGCAATGGCTAACAACCTGCAGTATGTGTTAGTACACAAACAATCAAGGCAATTCAAGGAGACCTAAGATGTTTCTAAAATAAGAAAACTTAGCGTCTGGCAGAGGCTTTGTGAAGATATCAGCAACTTGCTGGTCAGTCGACACATATTCCAGCCGGACGTCCTTCTTTAGCACATGGTCTCTGATGAAATGATGCCTGATGTCGATGTGTTTGGTCCTCGAATGCAGAACAGGGTTCTGGGTGATCGCAATTGCTGAGGTGTTGTCACAGAGAATAGGAGCTTCGGAAGCATCAATGCCATAATCCTTCAATTGATGTTGAATCCAGAGGATTTGAGCGCAACAACTGCCAGCAGCAAGATACTCTGCTTCGGCTGTTGACGTGGCAATTGATGTCTGCTTCTTACTAAACCAGGAGATCAGTCGATCCCCTAAGAATTGACACGTTCCACTTGTGCTCTTGCGATCAATCCTGCAACCTGCGTAATCTGCATACTGTACCCAATTAGTTGAAAGCCGGAGTCTTTGGGATACCAAAGACCCACGTTAGGAGTACCCTTCAAATATTTCAATATTCGCTTTACAGCAATGTAATGCGATTGTTTTGGCTCTGCTTGAAATCTATCACACATACAGACAGCAAACATGATGTCTGGTCTGCTAGCAGTCAAATATAGCAAAGAGCCTATTATACCACGATACAAAGATACCTCGATGGCAGTTCCAGCTTCATCTTTGTCGAGTTTGATTGTGGAGCTCATGGGAGTCGCTGCTGCTGAACTGTTTTCCATTCCAAATTTCTTCAAAAATTCTTTTGTATATTTCGCCTGGTTGATGAATATTCCATTCTCCAACTGGCGAACTTGTAAGCCCAAAAAGAAAGTTAGGTCCCCCATCATGCTCATCTCGAATTTATCCTGCATGAGCTTGGAAAATTTCTTGCACAGTTTGGGGTTAGTTTGACCCAAAAATAATATCGTCTTCACCAGCCCCAGAATTGTTCTTGTTCTTCTTCTTCTACCTGCTCTTCATTCTTATCTGGGTGGAGAAGTAAGGGGTGAGTGTTTGGGGAAACACTCAGCAAGTGGGGGATACCATTCGAGAAAAACAACAAATATATATCCATATTTACCAAAATTCGGAACAGAGCATAACAGAGCATAACGGAGCATAACAGATCATGACAGAGCATAACGGAGCATAACAGAACATGACAGAACATGACAGAGCATGACAGAGCTTGACAGAATAGCACTGATAATAACTTCGTCTCTATGGTTTACTGATCAGTCCCTAATTTTTATACCTCTAAGGGGTCGAGGCCATGTGGTTACACCAAATAACCCAGAGTGCGGAATATCCCGTAGACCCATATAACGACAGAGATATCAGTGCAAGACAGGACTTGGACGAAACAGAGATCTGACGTGAAACAAGTGCTCGAATAGTAGTTCAAACCGAAACTCGAAATGAAAATTACATATGTATATCAAACGAATATAATACTTAGCAAAAGGCCACTTACACTTTAAATTCTTCGGCCGAAACTCCGGTAGTACGAAATCTGGAAGACGACTTCTGCTGAACTTCGCACAATTTCTCGCAGGATTTCAACGAGAAATCTGATAGCAAATGTCAGGCCTCGTGCTCACAACAGATAAACACATGCGGAAGCTATCAAAAAGGGGGTAAAATTTTCGCTTTTAGGCCCGACGGTTTAAAACGTATAATTAAAAATAGAGCGATACTCAAAATAGATCCCTGTTTAAAATCAACAAGGCGACCTGCCAAAAAAAATAATAGCAT
The DNA here is from genome assembly GCA_001598015.1 of Dorcoceras hygrometricum. NCBI lineage: Eukaryota > Viridiplantae > Streptophyta > Magnoliopsida > Lamiales > Gesneriaceae > Dorcoceras > Dorcoceras hygrometricum. Next base: position 376,956 of record KQ991137.1, on the reverse strand, counting down.
ACAGTACAAAGGAAACATGTATCAGACTCCAAACACTGGATACAAGGACAAAGCACAGGGCATCCCCTGGCATAACACTGATACATAATATACGTATGCTATATGCTACTGGGACACACTAGCCACCTCCCGGGGCACCACCAGCTGGGTTAAAACCACGACCAGCTGTATTACCTGGGTTTCCTGCAAACACACAAACACGGAAACAAACCAAGCCCCGGAGGGACATGGGGTCAAACCCCAGTACGGAGAGCAACTATACAACAGCAAATAACAGCAAGAATAAAATGTAGATGCTATGCATGATATGCTGGACAACAACTGATGACTCCAACCGAGAATGGACGTCAAAGAATCAATGCATAGCTCAAATGAATCTGCAACAGATAGTGGCCACTGGGTGTGTTCCAAGTGTGGTAGCTAACCACTCGCCCAGACACACACCCGAATACTAGATGCATCAACAACTCGGGCTGCTGTTGCCCCACCTATGAACTGTGGTAGTTAGCCACTCGGCGCATAGGGGCAACATAACCCAGCAAGGAAAATGAGAGTGCGGTATTGCCGCTCGCCCTCGAACCTGGTAAGAAAACAGAACAACAACGAAGCAACGATGGCTAAAGAAAGATGAAAATGCGTGTATGCACATGCTGGACAACAACAAGCATATCAACATATGCGCAACAATAACAAAACCAGCAACATACACCATATAACACACGGCAAACCCAAACCACAGCCTCAACAGGCAACAAAACAGGGCAGCCAACAGATAGCCATCTAACAATTCATCTCTCACAATTCACCCAAGCTGTCACCTTGCTGAAATTACAAGCTCAACCCGTACCTTAATTTCCTCAAAGAACGAAGCAACTCACTGCCTGCACAATCTGCCAAGATATACAACATACAAATCTCAGCCTATACCCAAAAACTCACGGCCAAAACAAAACCAAACACACGGCTGGGAGCTAGAACTCAACCAGCTAACTATCATCCTTAAACATCTTAACAGGAAACTAAATTAACTACTAGGAACGAGATCTCCAAGCTAAAACTCGAAGGCTACCTGCGCGCACAACACACGAACAGGAATAAGTTCTGCCTCCTAACGATCTCTCCCTGGACAACCCGTAGCTTCCAAGATCGGTATAGGATGAAAGAGCTCTACAAGAGGAGTCCAACGCTGCCTCAAGCGCAAAGAACGGTGACCGGAGTCGACTGGAATCCACCGGAATAGCTCACGGTGAACAGTGCTAGGTTTCGAAGCGAAGAACGAAAGTTGGGAAATATTTCTCTAAGTATGGGATCTGACGAAAAGAAACGAAGCCAACGTTTCTAATTTATAAGCACGAGAGATCTGTTCAATTAATCCCCCGACCAAAACAGATTTCAAATACTCAACAGATCTCGCAAAACTAATGCAGGCGCTAAAACATACAAAAATCCCCCAAAACGACGTCGCAACACTTAAAAAGAGAGGTCTGGCCTAAATCGCTGAAATCTGGAAACACGCTAACACAAGCCAAAACCCCGGACAGATCTGCTTACGCAAGCAAATCTGATATCAACACATAACACGCGCAACACAACGGATCTGATTACGTCATCAGGTCTGAACTTTCGAACGCCATCTAAACTAAAACAGATCTCTTCTCCCGCGTTCACTAAACGGCGTCGCACCATAGAAAGCACGCTGAACAGATCTCAACCAAACTATCAACAGCAACGCTTACGTCAGCCATACGACGACAACACACGATGCTGACGTAATAAGATCTGCCCACAGATTTTCGCCCGCAAGACTCAAAGCAGTAATGCTTACGTCATCCATGCTAAGCAACCACGAAATGCTGACGTCATCAAAGCTGCTTACAGATCTCACCAAAATCAAACAGATCTCTCGAGCAGCAACGCTTGCGTCATCCCCACTACACAATTACGCGATGCTGACGTCATCAGATCTGCTGCTAAATTTCACCAAAATTCGAAAATCTCAAACTTTCCAGAATTGGTCCAAATGCTATTCTCAACTCGAAAATGCAACCCAAACATTCGAAATGAAATCTGAACCACCAGAATTCACCTAAAGCTCGATTAATTCAACAATTAATCCTTTACACCAATTCAGGTCTCACATTTCTCCCCCACTAAAAAGGATTTCGTCCTCGAAATCAAACAACAATCCAACTACTAAAACACAGTAGCAAGATACAAACAAGAACTCGCCTAACACGGGCCAAGAGTTCAAGGTAACTGAGCAAGCAATTTACATAAACTAGGGAAGAAATACAACTAAAAGCTACAAACTACTGGAAAATATAGCCCAAAGGCTATTCAAACAGATGCGGCCACTCGCGCTGCATCTTTTCTTCCAGTTCCCAAGTAGCTTCTTCTCTTCCGTGCTTGCTCCACTGCACCATTACCAACGGAATGGTCTTATTCCTCAACTGCTTCTCCTTTCTGCCAAGGATTTGCAAAGGATATTCCTGATAGCTCAACGACTGATCTAGCTCAACCTCGTCAGTTCCAAGCACATGAGACGGATCTGGCTCATACTTCCTCAACATCGACACAGGAAACACATCGTGAAG
>KQ991137.1:338046-367084 GCA_001598015.1 Dorcoceras hygrometricum | reverse complement strand
GAACTTTTGCGTGAGAGTTTATTGCTGTGAATTTCGAAGCGGTGTGGGGAATTCTGCGATTACAATCGGTATTTATAGGTGGCTAGGAGGGGGAGTCGAGCGTCCGCCATTAAAGGCCTTTAATTCCTCATTACGTCGACTGTTACAAAATCAATCAACGCAGGCATTGATTTGGGTGAGTAAGTCGACCATTAATCCCCTAAATCGGCCGTTACAACGTGAATTCTGCCTTGTACGCGTGAGAAATCTCTTCAAATTTCACTGGTGAAGTTTCCTGTACAAACATCTTGCTTCGCGTCGAGGAACTTCTGAATTTTTCGTGGAGAAGATGAAGTCTGCGTCGCTGTTAAATTTGCTGCTGAATTTTGTGTTGCTGCTGAAATTGCGTCGCTGAGTAGTCAGCTGCTGGATTTGTTTTGCTAACAGTCCAACTGCTGAATTCTTTGTTGGTCTACGCTGGTTTCTTTTCAAACTCAACGAATGGTCCTTAGCGTTAAGTCAAAACGTTGTCGTGTCAACTTATTCAAGCGACCCCGTTTTGATATCATTGAAAAGTACCTACTGATTATCTTAAGTATTGTACCTGCTGATTCACAATAACCGTAGCTACCTGCTGATTATCTTTAGCGCGAAGACAAAATGCTGTCGTATCGACTTATTTAAACGACATCGTTTTGCCATCGCTAACTTCCTGTACCAACTGCTGGATTTAACTAATCCAAACGACATCGTAAGGGTTCCGTCAGCATCGCTTCTACCTGCTGGTTCTCCAGTCGCAACGCATCACTCACAATCCCCTCGCTGCTGGTTCCAAAACGCATCGTTTCAATTTAACGAAACGACGTCGCTCCACTTCTTCGACTGTTTTCCCAAATCAGCAGCTGGTCACTCTAAACTCGTGCATCTGCTGATCCATGAAACGACGGCGTTTCACTCTCGCGCCATCAACTGCTGAATTTCGACCACCTGCTGATTTTCGACCAGCAGAGAATTTTTTTTTTATAGTTGAATTTTCGGGTTTTCACAGATCCCCTAAGAATTGACACGTTCCACTTGTGCTCTTGCGATCAATCCTGCAACCTGCATAATCTGCATCACTGTACCCAATTAGTTGAAAGCCGGAGTCTTTGGGATACCAAAGACCCACGTTAGGAGTACCCTTCAAGTATTTCAATATGCGCTTTACAGCATCTCGCGCCATCAACTGCTGAATTTCGACACCTGCTGATTTTCGACCAGCTAGAGAACGTTTTTTTTTTTTATAGTTGAATTTTCGGGTTTTCACAGATCCCCTAAGAATTGACACGTTCCACTTGTGCTCTTGCGATCAATCCTGCAACCTGCATAATCTGCATCACTGTACCCAATTAGTTGAAAGCCGGAGTCTTTGGGATACCAAAGACCCACGTTAGGAGTACCCTTCAAGTATTTCAATATTCGCTTTACAGCAATGTAATGCGATTGCTTTGGCTCTGCTTGAAATCTAGCACACATACAGACATCAAACATGATGTCTGGTCTGCTAGCAGTCAAATATAGCAAAGAGCCTATAATACCACGATACAAAGATACCTCGATGGCAGTTCCAACTTCATCTTTGGCGAGTTTGATTGTGGAGCTCATGGGAGTCGCTGCTGCTGAACTATTTTCCATTTCAAATTTCTTCAGCAATTCTTTTGTGTATTTCGCCTGATTGATGAATATGCCATTCTCCAACTGGCGAACTTGTAAGCCCAAAAAGAATGTCAGCTCCCCCATCAGGCTCATCTCGAATTTATCCTGCATCATCTTAGAAAATTTCTTGCACAGTTTGGGGTTAGTTGACCCAAAAATAATATCGTTAACATAAATTTGAACAAGTAAGACATGGTCATCCTTAAAAAATTTAAACAACGTCTTATCAACTGTGCCTATTGTGAATTGATGCTCAAGCTCTGATACCACTTGTTAGGATCGGTTAAACACTTAGCAGGCACTGCTTTGAAAGATTTTAAACATTTTGCGCTGCTAATTACAAGATGAGGTGCAATACCTCTGGTTCTTGAACATGAAAATCAGAGCACCGGAGACAGATCTGGTATGATTTAAAATCATGCGGAAAACACCAGAACTGAATCCTAATATTTTAAAACAACTTTGCGCAAACAGATTTCTGTTAAAAACAGTATGTGAAATCTGTTTGCTATGTGCTAGTGTGATATCTGTTATGCGTGCTAAATAAATATGTAAGTGCTAAATGAATAACAGAATACAATACTCAGCATATTTGTTTCTGGAAGTTCGGACTTCAATGTCCTACGTCTCCCCTTCTTCCACCTCGGAAGGCTCCACTAGAATAGCTCAACTCACGAAATGTGCGAGTGAATCTGTGTGTGAGATTTTACAGTGAACGCTCAACTCTCGAAAGATAAATCTCATACACTGGGAAGTTGCTCTACAAAAGCTAATTAGAACTCAGCAGTCGACGCTCGTAGCACGCTCTTCTCTAATGGTGGTCGACTGCTTCGTACTTCTATTTTTCTTCCCTCTGTTGGTGCACTGTATTATCACACAGTCATCTCCAACCAACAGTCTCTCTTATTCAATGGCGTTGCCTTCGTATATATGCCTCTGTTCAAATTCAATCCGTTGGACACAAAGTCTTCCCGTTTGAAATGTGTTCTGTAAAGCACCGACAGGGATTGTCCTTTGTGTCCTTTCTTTTGCAGGCTTTTTGTCGTCTTCAGCATTTTGAAATAAGCTCAGCAGTTGACATCCAGCTTTAGTAACTCTTCGTAATTTGTCAACTGCTTCGCATTGGTTGATTCTTCAATCACTGCGTCTGGTTTCTTTGACGACTGGATTCTTTGCACCTGGTTGCAACTCTTCACTACGTCTGCTTTTCCTGCGTCTGGATTTCCTGTGACTGGATATGCAAAGCACTATAGCCTGCGACTGGATGCACTGTAGCTTGCGACTGGTACATTATCTTGCGACTGGATGCATATCAACAGCTGGTTTACTGTAGCTCACGTCTGGATGTACTGTTGCTTCCTGCTGATCATTGCCATCGCAAAATCCTTCTGCTGATTCCTTAGCGCGAAGGCAAAACACTGTCGTATCTATTAATTCAAACGACATCATTTTGCTATCGCTAACTTCAAGTACCAACTGCTGGTTGTACAGTAGCTTGCGACTGGATACTTCTTCCTGTACGACGTCACTCTATCTCTTGCGTCTGGATCATCCATCGACTGGTTCTACTATAGCTTCCTGCTGATTGATGATGTCACTACTGATGTCATCATTGCTTAGCGCTCCAGCTGATCTTTATTTATCTGCTGATCATGATGACGTCACCAATGACATCATCATCGTTGGTCCACTTGGATGTTCCAGCTGGTCCACCTCCCTCTTCTAGCGCTTGCAGCTGGTTCTTATCGTTCCAGCTGGTTCACTATGCTCCAGCTGGTTCATCTTGGCCTCCGCCTGATTACGAACAACTGACTCAACTTTGGACGTCTCCATTGCTAATCCAGCTGCCGTAATGATAAACCAAACCAGCTGCTGAAATTTATCTAGAGAACCATCGACTGGACAAATTCAGCTTCGTGACATCTTTCTTCGATAGCTAGAATCTGTACACTAAGTAGAATTGTTAGAAACACAAAAACAGGTTTTGTGTAATTCAAAACTTAATCAGGATCTGTTTACACAGATCCATCAGTATCCTTTCTCACTGAGGCAGTAAAGAAGTGAGTTAGACACAAACAGCTTGCGAGATGGTGTGCACTGGTGTTGCTAGGAGTTATTGCGGTAGCGGGCCGTCGGAGTGGGTTGTAGAGAGGGTCGCTGTAATCAAAGTCTTCTAGTGGATCCTTCCCATTGCGAAAGAAGGGGAGATGTAGGAGATTGAGCCCTCAACTTCCATAAACAAATTCGCAGTGTTTGATTCTTTATTTACTGCATTTAAAAGCTTTCTACATCTGTACGTATACATGTCTTAAACCAGATTTTATGTTTCAATTTACAGAGGGTATTTCAGGTTTAATTCCGCATGATTTTTATCATACCTGATCTATCTCTCGGTTCTCAAAACCTTTCAAGAACATGAGCTATTGAAACTCAAGATTTATATAACCAGATCGTATGTTCGTTCATTTAGCTGGTTAGAACTACCAGCTGGAATTAGTATTGCACTGCATTCGTTTAGCGCTAAGCTGGTTCCACATATATGCGATCCGGTTCCCTGTTGCATGCCGATTACCCTCAAAAAAATTTTAAATGCACGTAACTCACGGGGTTGGGCTGCGTGAGAGCCTACATGAGTTGTGGCAGAACTCATGAACAACCCCAATTTTTTGATCCTAACAATTGGTATCAGAGCAGATTGTTCTTGAAAGAGCATTTTAATTGTAAATTTTTAAGGTTTTAAAATGTCTTCAGCTCTGATAGTCTCTCTGTGCTACAAAATCGTTTTAAGAATTTTTCAAAAACTCAGTTTATAAAGATAGGGGGAGTAATGTTTATTGAATTGCAGAGCAGTTTCTCGAAAGGAAACTGTAGCAATATCTGTTCCGATGAGCTGACAGATTGCGCGAGATCTGTGGACGCCAAGATCTCTAGGTTTGGCGAGGCTAAAACTTAGGGAAAAATGGAAGAGGTTCTGTAGATTGAATTCTCTATTACTCCTCTGGTCTAAATAGATGAGATTTTTCAGTGGCACAAATTCTGTTTTTCAAATCTCATACATGCATTGGTTTTCAACAAACTGCCTCCCTAAAATGTTTTATTTTCGAAAAATAAAATCCCGTGCTGGTAAGGGGGAGCTTTGTTTTAAATATTAAGGGGGAGACAAGATTTCTCCCCCTTTTTGATTCCCACAAAAAGGGGGAGAAATATTTTGAATCATTATTTCGTGCATATGTTTATTCAGGTTTTGTGTAAATCAAAAAGAGGGAGATTGTTGGATCTGTGATTACAGATCAGAATCTTAATTTTGATTAACACAATACCTGCTGTTATTTTACTAATTATTTGTAAAAGTGTGCAGCGAACCAGATTAGCAGTGAGCTGGATGAAAGCACTGTAGCAGCCTAGCAGCAAGCTGGAACAAAGCACTGATAACAGATTGATTGAGAGCAGATATCAGTGCAGATTGAGGAGTAGTCCAAGTTGGAACAGTAAGAGGACGCCCGAGCTGGTCCAACAGAGGATGTCCAAAGTTGGAACAGCGAGGGGACGCCCGAGCTGGTACAGTATAGGATATCCAAGCTAGAACAGTAAGGGGGCGCTCAAGCTGGTCTAGCAGAGGTCAACTTAGTTGGTATAGTGAGGGGACGCCCGAGCTGGTCCAGCCAAGGACAACCAGATCGTAGAGGACACCCAAGCTGGTTCACCAGCTTGGAGCAAGAACAGGTCTAGAGTAGATAAGATCAAGAGCAGCTTAATTGAGAAGAGACCAGCTCAGTGACAAACCAGCTCAGACGAACAAAGCAGTTTGAACACAAGTATTTTAAAGATTGCATTGTATTAGTTCAAACTGGTTTGCTTCGTCCTGTCCACATCAAGTACACAATTCTCGTATTCAAAGTCAGCAAAGGCTGCAACATTAAATGTGGACAAAGCTCAAAGTCTACAAAGCCTGCAGAAGCATTAAATGCAAAGGACACAAAGTACAACCATTCCAGAACCTTTTCAGAAGACTTATCAACGGTTGGGAAGATGTGTCCAACGGGCAAAATCTGCACAGGTCTATTTATATGAAGAAGACGATGAGCAGACGAGAGAGAGTAAGGCGCATACAACAGAAGAAGAGCGCAAAAAGAAAAGATCGAAGTGTTGTGCGAACCAAAATGTAAAACAGCAAAATGCACAACATAAGCTCTGGGAAGACATTGGTGAAACCAGCTCAGACTAGGAGCACTTCCCAGTGTGTTAGATTCTATCTTCGAGAGATTGAGCGTACACTGTAATCTCACATACGATTCACTCACATATGAGAGCTAAGAGCTAAATTGTTGAGTTGAGTGAATCAATCAAAAACTCTCCATTATAGTCTTTGGACAAAGACGTTAAACAAGTCTAGTTGTCTTTTGCACTGAGACGTTAAAGAAGTGTGGGTTGTCTTTTGCACTGAGACGTTAAAGAAGTGTGTGTACCCTTTCTCACAGAGGCAGTAAAGAAGTGAGTTAGACACACGCAGCTTGCGGGCTGGTGTGTAGTGGTGTTGTTAGGAGTTCTTGTGGCTGCGGGTCGTCGGAGTGGGTTACAGCGAGGGTCGCTGTAATCAAAGTCTTCTAGTGGATCCTTCCCACTGCGGAAGAAGGGGAGATGTAGGAGATTGAGCTTTGAACTTCCATAAACAAATTCGCAGTGTTTGTTTTCTGTATTTACTGCATTTACAGCTTTCTGCATCTGCACGCATACATGTCTTAAACAAGCTTTTATGTTTCAATTTACAGAGGGTAGTTCAGGTTTAATTCCGCATGATTTTTATCATACATGATCTATCTCTTGGTGTTCAAAACCTTTCAAGAACATGAGTTATTGCAGCTCAAGATTTATATAACCAGATCGCACGTTCGTTCATTGAGCTGGTTAGAATTACAAGCTGGAATTAGTATTGCACTGCGCTGGTTTAGCGCTAAGCTGGTTCCACATATATGCGATCCGGTTTCCTGTTGCGTGCCGATCTAACCCTCAAAAATTTTAAATGCACATAACTCACGGGGTTGGGCTGTGTGAGAGCCTACGTGAGTTGTGGCAGAACTCATGAACAACCCTAGTTTTTCGATCAAAACACATGTGATCAGTGTGGTGTACGGGTCAGCCTCCTCTGCCTGCATTACATATACTCTCCATATCGCAAGATGCCTCAACTGTGGGCACTGGAAGGACAGGTGGGCAGTCTGCTTGCACTTGAAAAAGACTCCAGCTCTCATTAAGCACTTCCCAGCATGTTGGAGTCCGAAGACTGATAGATGGGTCTCTCCGATTGGATCCCAAGCTTCGGAGCCTGCTGACTTTGCGGCCCTAGCCTTGTCGCTGGCCTTGTCGTTGGCCTCATTGTCCTGATGAGTCAAACCATTAACGAGTGCCTAAGTAAATTACTTATGAAATAAATTTGTACTAACCTTGGCCCTGACTTGGTGGCCCAATGAACGGCCTGTTGGCTTGCGACAGTTGATGAGGCTGAGGCTGGAATGTCCTCTTCCTCTGTGCCTCCATATGTATGTCCTTCATTGTCAGCTCTAACCTGAAGGTCCTCCTCAATGCAGTGGCATAGTCTGTAGGATCCTCCATCAATACATCCTTGCGCATGGTGCGGCTCAAGCCATCAAGAAAGTGTTGTACATTTTTGGCGGGATCATTGGCAATCAGGGGCAAAAAGTGACAGCCCGGATCAAACTTCTTCACGTACTCATCCACAGACATATCTCCATGCCGAAGGTTTCGGAACTCCCGCTTCAGTCTCGCCTGATCAACAGGTATGAAATAATTGTCATAGAACATCCTCTTGAATCCGGCCCAATCCAGCAAGTCCAGAGCCACGGTCTGTTAGGATAAAATTTATAGTTTTGGTGATAACAAAAATAAGAAAAGATTTGGACTTAACGAAGATAATCGAATAATATTTTCATAAGATATCAAGTTGCTGACAACAGTTATCAGTTTGGCTTTGAGATTTATTACCAGGTTACAGAGTTGATTTGATTTGGGTTCTGAGTTTTGGGTTATCGGATTAGGTATTCGGGTTATCGGGTCAGGTATCTACTGTTGGAAGTGTTTTGAAAATGTTTGTTGCTGTCGACAGATATCGCTATTGGATCAGTAATGGTTGCTGAAAACAGACTTGAAGATTGTATTAGCAAAGATATCTACCAACAGACATCGTTATTGTATCGGGGAAGTTTTCTGCCAACAAATATCGAAACAGTGCTAGAGATGTTTGCTGACACCAGATAACGCAACAGTATTTGTTATTGGAACAGTGCGAGTAACGTTTGCCATCAACAGAATTGGTAACAGTAAGTTCAACGGGACATCGTTTGCTGTCAACAGATATGAGCATAGTAGAAATATCAGATATCATGACGTCACCATCAGATATAGCTACAATGGTTGTATAACAGATATGATGACGTCAGCTACAGTAGAGTAACAGATATGATGACGTCAGCATTGCTGAAATTGCAAATGGTCAGATATGTTTACCGCGACAGATAGTCACTGTTCAATCGTCTTCAAGAAAGAACTATCTGCCAACAGAAACGATTTCAGGAGCAAGCATTAAGTTGATTCAAATTCGATCGTATACTCAATTGGAAAAGATCGATGGCCATAACAGAATCGTACAATTGCCTGGAATTAAGGAGACAAGATTGGTACTATTTCTGGGTAAATAGTACACATTGGCAGAGATCGTCACAACGGGATTGCACATATATGGAAATTATATATTACCATGTAGTGTAGCAGAATTGACGGCGTACGATTGTCAGTATTTCAAAAAGGATTTTGTTGCCTTATCAGATTTTATCGACCGTTGAGCGAAGACTATAAATACCAGCAGTTTTGAATCGAAGTATACATCTCTCGCTATTGCTATTGCTGAAACCCTGCCAAATTGATTTCTGAGCTACTTGCATTCTGAAGTTATCTTTCAAGCTCTCAAAGACTCGAAGAACCTTACGGTTCAAATCTTACATAGATATACCTTCGAGTCATCCTCTGGTTCACATTGTTGAATCGTGTTTCTTTGTTCAGAAACCAGAGGATTTTACAGCACTCACATACGTGTATTCATTGTTGTAATCATTTGATTGAGTCTGTAACAAACGTGCTATCAAGGCCGTTTGAAAATATTACAAAGTGTTGTAAACCAGCAGCTGCGTCTGCGTGGAAGTTTGTGAAGTTTGTGGAGTTGCTAGGAGTTCATACAAGTGAGGCTTGTGTGATCGGGTGTCTGCAGAAGGATTGTGTACATCAAATCTTCTAGTGATACCTTCCTGAAAAGGAAGAAGGGGAGACGTAGGATATTTATATCCGAACTTCCAGAAACAAACTCTGTCCCTCTATCTCTTTACGTTACGCATTTACTTATTGTTTACTGTTCACAAATTAATCGGCTTCATTCCGCACTTTTTAGTTAGCCGAGAGGTTTGCATTCAACTGAGATACCTCAAGTCTGGTAACTCGGACTTGAGTTAAGCAGCACGTGTAAAACATTTTGAAAAGAATTTGAAATAGAAAAATCGAAGGAGTTCATTCAACCCCCCCCCCCCTTCCTGAACTCCTGTACTTGTTTTGATCCTATTTTTGGGACCAACACGGTCTTCTCTGCTCCTTCCCACTAGAAGGTAGCAACCTCCTTCAGCTGAAAATAGCACAGCTGACCCAGCGTCATCCAATGCCATGTACCTTAATATAGCTCCGGAGATCTGACCCATTCCTCAGCATCGAATGGATCGGTGGAGCCCGAGAACTCGGGAGGTCCAATTTTCCTAAACTTCTCATACGGAAACTCCGTCCTCTCTGCCTGTGGAGTTTCGGCATTCTGTCTCATTAGCTGAGCAAGCCCCGCTAAAACCTGCTCACTAGAACTCAGAGGTGGTGGTGGTGGTGGTTGAGTAACTTGGCGTCTAGGAGGCATTTGCATAAAGAAATTTCACTACTTAATCTCATCATGCATCAGGTAAAACAGGATAATACAGATATGTTGTCTCATAAATTAAATAACTCGATACTCTGGAATAAGTAATGTCAAATAGTAGTACTAGAGACTAACATCTAATGCAATCAAACACTAAGACTTAAAGGCTTCGAGCCGAGACTCCATGAGTTTCCTGCAGTCAACTATATACACAACCCATATCAGGACCTTGCTCTGATACCAACTTGAAACGCTCTAGTTACATTTTCCAATAAAATATATGCGGAATTTTTTTATATAATGAATAATAACCCAAGTAAAATATCACAATATAATACAAATATGTAAAACTTCTAGAAGTTTAAAAGATTTATAGAATTAAAGTATCAAACAAAATTCCAACATCTTTCAAAAAATCTCCAAATAAAACAACGCTCATAAATTTTACGCGACTAACCTCAAAATAATTCCCTCACGGCTAGTTTAAATCAACTCAACATATTTAAACTGTTTAATCAACTAGTGTGGAAAAATAGACTACTCATTTAGAACTTTTTCCAAAAGACGCGAGGTCGTTGCGTGTGTGCTACGCCGAAATGCTATTCACTTATGGGTATTTCCCCTCGATCTCAGCTTCCGCAGCATCTGCACCAATCAAAATAGTGAGTTTAAAGACTCACCGAGTACAAAGTTTTAGATAATCAGTACTAAAAATACACTCACATGTCGAAACAAAATTATACTCAAATAATTTTTCTTAAACATTAAATGCATAAAAATATTAATTTCTTGAAATTCATGCATATAAAATAAACTTGCTAAAAGAAAGTATTTTCTGGTGAAATTTCGTTTCCAGACTGTGGTCCCTCAACCTCGAGTTGCTTGATCAATCTAATTAAATATCATGGTACTAGGTTGGAAAGGCGTCATAGTAATTTTCTAGAATACAGTCCTGTCAAGTGTAAAGACACTCCAGTTTTTCAGAATCTCATTACGTGTCAATTTGATATGGCCAAACGGAATGTCCCTCAGCCACCATATCCATCATAAATAACCACATCCAAGGCCCACCATTCAATAATATTTTTCCTCACCTCAAACCTCAAGCATCAAATCTTTCCTAAAAACGTCAACCTTTTCATTTGCTCCAGAATTTTTCGTAAAATTTCATAAAATTTGCTAAAACATCTCATTTAAAGCTTACAATCATCAAATAATCAATTCATGACAGCGGGCTGCCCCTAGGATTCAAAAACACGACTTGACAATTTACGTTCTAACGAAACGCAGTTTGAGCGACTAAACTGTAAAAATCATAAAAATCCATTTCTCAACCAAACCACTTTTCGTTTTGATCTACATGACCCTAACTCGACGATCTAACTAGGGAAACCAACCAGACTCAGAAATAATGACCGAAGCGACCAACCGGACGTCTGCAAGTTCACTGTTCATGCACAGACAACAAACCAGCATAGGCACGGACCAGCCCTCGAACCCGACCACTTTTCTCGACCAAGGACACAAATATACCCTCACTCAGCCCCTTAGTGACCCGTAGACTCAATCCTACCCAACCTAGACCAAACCATAGACCACAGGATACAACCCTAGCCACCAAACTCACACCATCATCCATCCCATGCATAGATCGGTCCATGGCGTGAAAAACTCCAGCCAATTCCAATCCCTGCCCCTTCTATGACCACAACAGACACTGATCCCTGCCCTACATCGATTCATGAACACCAAACCTAGCCTTCAACCGATCTACACTCCTAGAACCCTAGATCCTCGCGGCCACTCCCTTCCCTCGCCTTTGTCTCGATTCAAGCCCTAAGCAGCCCTGTCATGCTATAACGATTTGAAATAAATAGTTAAATCATCAGATGGGGTTTAAAAACAATAAAAAACAATGATCACATCGTCCATACAAATATATGAATGAAAGGTGCATTCCAAAGGATGTTTTGTATTTGCCACTTCTAGGATAACTTACTACCAATGCTTCAACGCTTCATGGAGAGGAAGAACACCGGGATTTTCTTCAGAATTTGCCTTGAAAAAGCTTGAGCATCAATTGGGTTGAAAGGGGGGGCGGCCTTCGGTGTAACATCCCGAAATCCAGATTACGTAGAAATGAGTGCATGACTAGGATGAAAATATTTTTAGATGATTGCCTTATTATATGATTTATTTATTATTTTATGCTGCATGGTATGCATGTGCTATTTTTCAGCCTGCTTGAGCTATGGACGTGTAGACGAGATTAGGGTCGACCGGAATAAAAAATGAGTGCATGACTAGGATGAAAATATTTTTAGATGATTGCCTTATTATATGATTTATTTATTATTTTATGCTGCATGGTATGCATGTGCTATTTTTCAGCCTGCTTGAGCTATGGACGTGTAGACGAGATTAGGGTCGACCGGAATAAAGATAATTGAAATTTTTAAGTTATGAGATTTTAAGAATGAATTTATTTTATTTTAAGCAAATATTTTTGAAAATTTGGATTTTTATAATTATTTTGGAGGGGAACCCGTTATTCGCCTACACGGGCTGGTATTTGAGTTTTAAGGCACTTTAAAATTTTAGGAGGCCTAGATTTCGAAACTTTATAATTATTAAAGCCCAAGTATGAGTTTTTAAACACCTTTTTATTTAAGTAGAGGGGCATGCTTGTATTTTTCATCATTAAAACAAGAAGGGTCATTATAGGCACACTCATTATTTCTTAAACACAAATTAGATTCAAACCTAGCCTCCAATACATGCACCAGCCATCTTCTCCCCTCCCCACACACACAAAATTTCGAAAATTCCAGCCATAGAAGGAGCTTGGTGATCCATAGCCGGTTGCGCCCCGATCTCGCATCTACAACGTTCGTACCTCGCAGATCCACGTTTCCTTCAACCCAGGCATGTGATATCAATTCCCTTGATCACCATTTAAATCATAATAACCTGTTTTATGAAAATTATGCATGAATATTGTGTGTATGCCTCGGATCTTTACCTCTATGTTCATAGTTCATGCATGAGACTCACTGTCACGCCCCGAGACCGGTCCTGGACGTGAACACCGGCGATGTTTAATAATTATTCATTACCAAACATCAAGCCTCAT
The DNA here is from genome assembly GCA_001598015.1 of Dorcoceras hygrometricum. Taxonomy (NCBI): domain Eukaryota; kingdom Viridiplantae; phylum Streptophyta; class Magnoliopsida; order Lamiales; family Gesneriaceae; genus Dorcoceras; species Dorcoceras hygrometricum. Next base: position 354,317 of record KQ991137.1, on the reverse strand, counting down.
AGTGCAGCTCAAAAACCAGTCTATTATATAATCAAAATGATTGTCTTTACAACTGAAAATCGGAGAAATTTAATTACAGAGTGCGGAAGCGGAAATTACATTAAAGAAAAGCAGAGTCTTCACCAGCCCCAAAACAGATCTTGTTTCTCTTCTTCAACTTTGTTCTTCATTCTTATCTGGGTGGAACGAAATGAAAATCAGGGATTTCGAGATTATTTCATGGACGTAAGCTGTAAGGATTTGTTGACCCGAAGAAAAAGATTATGATCGAGCCAATGAATGAAAAATCAACCTGGTAAAGGATTTCTTCTGGAAAACTAACTCAAACAAATCAAAGAAATCTAGTTAGTGAACTAAAAGTCTAAAAGTTTATCTGAATGCCAATAAAGAGACATGAAGTCTGAAGAAGACAGAAGAAGTCTGAACAGAGAAGTCTGGACTGCTAAAAAAATGAAGTCTGGAGAAGTCTGATCAAGAGATGCGATAAGAAGATTGAAGAGAAGTCTGAAGAAGTCTGTCAGTAGTGAGGTAAAGAAGTCTTCAGAATAAGTCTGAATGTGAGAGCAAATCAGAGAAGAACTGTAGTGCATCAAGAATCAGATTGAAGTTTATATGCAATCAGATGTCAACAGAAGGTGAAGCGAAGAAGTTGAATCAGAGAGTTAAGGAGAAATCTAATCAGAGTCTAGCGTACAGAGAAGAGAAGAAGGGAAGTTGTACAGTAGAAATCTGATAAACAGGGGAAGTCTGATTGGAGTGCAAATAAGAGGAATCTGGATTCACATGCGAAGAGAAGGTAAAAAATCAGACGTTGATGCGAAGAACAGAAGTAAAACAAAAGTGATTCAGATGTTGAACAGAAGATGTTTTCCAGACGTTGAATAAGTTGTTGCGCTAAAATGAAAATGAATCAGATGTTGTGCAAAGACAAAGATGAATCAGTTGTTGCGCAAAGAGAAGAGTATTTCAGCAGTAGGTAAAAAAAAAGGCAAAAGCTGATATCAGACGTGCAGAACAGAGGCAAAGTGAAGTTGCGCTTCAGCAGAAGCAAAGCAGTTGGGGTATTTCAGTTGTAGATGCAAGCAGATGTTCCAAATATTTAGTCAGTTGTTGGGGCAGTCAGTGGTTGAGACAGCAGAAGTAGAAGCAAAGATCGAAGATGCGACCAGAAGCTCAATAGATGACAAAAAGGTTTCAGTAATTGAACAGCTGAAATAGAAGATGTGAGCGAACAATTGACCGCTGATATCAGTAGTTGGACAGGAGAATAAATGGATATCAGTCGTTGATCACACATGAAGATAGGCAAAAGCTTACATCAGATGTTGCTTAGTTGGAAAGACGAAGAGAGGATGATATCAGAGGAACACAAAGAAGCGAACATCTTTCAACGGGAAGAAATTTGTGTCCAACGGACTTATTTGAATCAGAGGCTCCATATACGAGAAGATTTGAAGAAGTAAATTGATTGATGAAGAATCTCAGGAATTCAATAGGATGCAATGGAAGATCTCCGAATAAATGAAAATTTTCCGGAAACAAAAGATCCTAAAAAAAATCGAATGACGCCAAAAATTTTCAGATGGAACTGAACCTTTCGATTTAAATGAGAAAATTCGAATGAAATGAGCTTTGTGAATAAATAGGAAAGTTTGGAAGAAATTGAAATTTCCGGATCAAATTGAAATTTCAAAAAAAATATGAACGTTGGAATGAAGTTGAGATTTCCATAGAAAATCACTTCAGGAAGAAATTTAACTTTCTGAAAAAAATTGATCTTTGTGTAAGACTTATTTCTTCGGATGGAATCAGAACTCTTTCTGCTAGAACTTTCCATCCGGATTATGAACCTGGTTAGCTCTGATACCACTAAAATGTCACGCCCCGAGACCGGGCCTGGACGTGAACACCGGCGATGTTTAATAATTATTCATTACAAAACATCAAGCCTCATAGTGCAGCTCAAAACCAGTCTATTAAATAATCAAAATGATTGTCTTTACAACTGAAAATCGGAGAAATTTAATTACAGAGTGCGGAAGTGAAAATTACATCACAAAGAAAAGCAGAGTCTTCACCAGCCCCAAAACAGATCTCGTTTCTCTTCTTCGACTTGTTCTTCATTCTTATCTGAGGGAGAAGTAAGGGATGAGTGTTTGGGGAAACACTAGTGGGGGATACCATTCGAGCATAACAAATATACATATACATGTACTGAATAACAGATTTCAGAACAGAGCTTAGACAGAACAGAGCATGTCAGAACTTAACAGAGCATGTCAGAGCTTAACAGAGCATAGCATAGCATAACAGAGCATAGCATAGCATAGCATAACAGAGCATAGCATAGCATAGCATAACAGAGCATAGCATAGCATAGCATAACAGAGCATAGCATAGCATAGCATAACAGAGCATAGCATAGCATAGCATAACAGAGCATAGCATAGCATAGCATAACAGAGCATAGCATAGCATAGCATAACAGAGCATAGCATGACAGATAGCATAACAGAGCATAGCCTGACAGATAGCACTGATGATTACTTCGTGTCTATGGTTTACTGATCAGTCCCTAAGTTTTGCTCCTCTAAGGTGTCGAGGCCATTAGTTACACACAGTAACCCAGAAATCCGAAATATTTCGTAAACCCATATAACGACAGCAAAGATCAGTGCGAACGGAGTTTGACACGAAACAGAGGTCTGAACGAAAGGGTGCTCGAACAGTAGACGAAAAACTGAACTTTCGAAATAAATATATATAATATGAAACGAATATATTACTTAGCAAAAGCCCACTTACCTGCTTACTGCTCAAAACCTGAGAAACATGGTGGCAATGCTTGATTTCTTTTCTGGTTGCTACTTGATGTGGATCACGAATGTAGAGATCTTCAGACGTTGCATACTTATGAAAATCACCGATATTTCATAAGTGTCTTCGGTATACGAAACTCTCGGATTAAGCTCAAGGTTGGTTGGCTTGTTCACAAAAGGAGAAAAAGAAATTGTGAACGAACAATATTGGATTTGTAAGTCATCTGAATCCATATCGGGTCGGTGAATTGAAGCTATAGTTTTATCGCAAATGATCGATACAATAGAATTGAAAAGGTATTTCGATAAAAATCTAACCTTTGGATCAAGATGAAATTTGAACAGAGTATGTGAAACATGATGAAATAACTTTTGAACGGTCAAGATCATTTTTCGAGAAAATGTGAAGCCGTTTCTAAGTGATGGACAAGAGTTGCAGATTTCTCGTATGGAATCTGTACAGAATTATGGAAAAGGGGTTTAACACGAATCTAGCCGTTGGATTGGAATGAAATTTGGACACCATATTCAGAACATAAAGAAGTAACATCTGAACGGTGAAGATCGGAAATATAGGTCGTTTAAAATCAGTTTAGGATGATAAACAGAAGCTGCAGTTTCCTCACATGTAATCTGTGCAGCATTCTTGCGAATTTGATTCCCGGAAATTTAACCTTTGGATCAGAATAAAATTCTTACCTAGTATTCAAAACATAGGGAAGAATATTCCGGACGGTGGAGATCGGATTCTAAGAAACGAGCAGTGGTAATAGGTTCCGGACAGTGGCCTTCAAATTGTGGATGGAATGCTCAAAGCTTCAACCTCTTGTTTTCGAAATGGTGCAGCCTCTTGCACGAAAATCTCAAGGTTTTCTTGATGTTTGTAGAGTGACTTTCTTCATCTTTGAGGGGTGTATATATAGGAGAGGTTGGGGAGACTTTAAGGGTCACCTTTTATGACCATTAATCACCAATATTTATGGTCATTATTAGGCATTATTAGGCTAAATAATGGCTTACTTATGGTGTGATTTTAATTAAGAATTCAAGACATTGATTTGGGTATTTTAATTAGCCATAAATCCTCCTAAATCGACAGTTATAATCGTGGCATCTGACCTGTAAGCGACTGCCGAAGTTCGTGAGCAAAATCTGGATTTTCGACGTGAAGTCTGAGTTTCGTGGAGAAATCTGAATTATGAAGTTTCGTGGAGAAGATGAAGTCTGCGTCGGGGATTTTCGTGTAGAAACTGTTGGAATTCGCGAGCTAAAATCTGAATTTTCGCACCCGTCGACTGGTTACGCAAAATACCACAAAACGCGAGTATCGCTACCCACAGCTGGTTTTTCCTGCGTCTGGTTTTCCTGCGACTGGATATGCAAGACACTGTAGCCTGCGACTGGGTACACTGTAGCTTGCGACTGGATTCTTTGTCGACTGGTTGCAACTCTCTGTAGCCTGCGACTGGATCCACTGTGGCTCGCGACTGGTACATCATCTTGCGACTGGATGCATAACAACAGCTGGTTTACTGTTCCCGCAGCTGGTTCCAAATGCAGCGTCTCTTCGCAACTGTCCGAACTTCACTCTTATTTGCGTCACGTCTGAATCAATCTTTGTAACGCAACGTCTGGTTTTTCGTTCCTTTGCAATCCATTCGACTGGTAAAAAATCTTGCGATTGGATTGATCTTCTGTCTTTGCGCTACTGCTGAAATCATCGTTGCGTCTGAATTTGCAAACACCAGCAGTTGCATAAACTCCTGTGGCTGGTTCTTCAACCCATCGACTGGTCGCCCTATCTAAGCATCTGCTGAATCCTATAGTCAACACTCACAAACGTTGACTAGCACGTGTCGCTTCCTCAATCATCCTCAAGCTCAAGACATCGTATACCAACAGATACAACGCGTCACGCCTACGTCATTCTACCGATGCAAGCACCAGCAGGCAGCTACAGTGTTGTTGACCATCGTTGACTTCACCAAATTTGTTGCGACTGAATTCTCCAAGGATCAAAGCAACTTACGAATCAGCAGGGGACCAGATTTATTTCGAAATTCTTCAAAAATTCACGTTGGCCAACTGCTGAGTTTTGACCACCAGCTGATTTTTTTTTTCATTTACTGGAGCTGAATTTTCGGGTTTTCACACTCACGGTTTTTGACATGTTACGCTTTCTTCTCTTGAGGCTTCGGTCATGGCAATTTACAGGGGTGTTGGCTCAGTTCTAGGGGTTCCTAGGGGACTCATGGTGGTCTAGATCGAGGTAGGAAGGTGGCTAAGTGGTCGGGTGAACCAGGGAAAGCCATAGAGGTCGATGTGACGCGTCGCGCTGTGTGGCTGATGCGCCCACTTCCCTCGATCAGTTCTCCCTGGTTAGCCCATGGTTTGGACCATGGTTGGTCTCGTTAGAACCGACTGGATCTGGAAGTGGTCCATTCGGAAGGGATCCGGCATTGGTGGCCGAAGAAGGGAGATCGAACGCAAAGACCAGCAGGTGGTCGCGATGGCGCAGCATGGCTGGAGCGTCCACTTGCAGCGACCAGTTCTCCCTGGTTAGCCAACGGTATGAGCCAAGGTTGGTCTCGTTAGAACCACCTGGACCTGGGGGTGGTCCATACGGAAGGGCTCCGCTAGTGGTGGCCGGATCAGGGAGAATGCATGCAAAAACCAGAGGATGGTCGTGGCGACGGCTGCTTAGGTGTGTGTTTTGGTTTAGGTTTATTTTTGGAGAATTGGTTCGGTCTAAGTGAACCGATTTTGGCTGGTTCGGTTGGACCAGATCGGTTCTTCGGGTCCCGAGTCAAATATTTTAAAATGGGATCAAGTTATTTTAATTTTGGACCTGTTATTTTTATTAATGTGTCGAAGGTCCAATTTAAAAAAAAAAGCCAGAAGTTTCAAAATTGAGTCAAACATTTTAAATAATTTTAGTTATGCCTAATTTTATGTTTTTAGTCAAAATTATGGCTTTAGGATTTTATTGGAGTCAAAAATCGATTTTTGGGATTTAATTTGGTCAAAATCGGCTTTTGAGGTCAAAATTGATTTAAATTGCTTTTAAATGTCAAAATTGATTTTTATAAGTCCAAATTGATTTTAAGAAGTCAAAATTGATTTTAATTGGTCAAAATTAGCCTTGAGTTCATAAGCCCTTATTTAATTAAAATTAGGCAAAATGTTTAAAGGGGATGAACATTTGTTTCATCGAGTCTGTAAAGAGCGTTGTTTAGCCTAGTATTAGTGAGCCAAGCCCCGGGATCAATCCTTGACCGAAGTAGAAAACATAGAAGCCCGTAAAGGTATAATTAATCATATATGTAGTATGCTATGTTCATCGAGTCTGTAAAGAGCGTTGTTTAGCCTAGTATTAGTGAGCCAAGCCCCGGGATCAATCCTTGACCGAAGTAGAAAACATAGAAGCCCGTAAAGGTATAATTAATCATATATGTAGTATGCTATGTACGAAAATATTTTAAAGGAAAAGATTAATTATACATTAACGGGCTAACCTTTTAAATTGCATGATTTTAAGAAATGCACGCATCATAAGATTTTATGAAACGATCAGGCATGTCTCTTTTAAGATAAAACCCGAGGGATTGAAGTGATGTGGCAAAGTTTAATGATGGGAGCTAGTCGGGTAGCCGTGCCCGGGGATCCCCTGTTTTAATGTATGATTATGAGTCTATGGATCCATGTGTTGACATCATGGTGAAGTGGCAAGCATAGATGTGTGACATATAGGGATCTCGGCTTGAGGTCGGGTGAACCACACCGCCACGTACGTTGGTTATTTCTACTGATCAGTCACACGCCCACTCACATTCACGGATACGACTCCTACGTTTTTCATGTTACGTTACGTCATGCCTTATGTGTTTATATGTTACGTATGTAATATATGAAATGTATGAAGAAATGTTTTAAAATCATGCACGCATTCATGTTTTTTAACACTATTTTAGTACAAGTGTATGCTTTCATGCGATTTTATTAGTATGTACTTTGTTATGTATTACGATAGAGCATGCTGAGCCTCTAGGCTCACTAGATTTAAATGGTGCAGGTGATGATCCTGTCTATGAGTATATTCCGACTGGCGGTGAGGACCTCTGAGCGCCTGTTGCAGCAGTGCCCCGTGACCGCCTTTATGATTCAGTTTTGTCATGTTGCAGTAGATACTAGTTTTTAAACATGTTGGTTTTCAGTATGCTTTTACTCGAGGATTTTATTGGGTTGGATGTTTTTAACGTTTTCAAATATTCCTCTATTTATGCTTAAAATTTTTTGAGAAAATGATTTAGAAACGTTTTAGAAGGGAACGAGCCATTCGTTATGTTTAAATTTATTCTTCCGCACATGTTTTAAAAAAAAATTTCTAGAGTCTGGTTCGTTTCAGTTGGTATCAGAGCGGTGGTTCTGGTGGGGTACTTGCCTGCTGCGTGGAGCTCAGAAGTCGCACTACCAGTCTATGAGTTTTGTTATTTTAGTATATATGTTTATGTTTGCATGATGCATGATTTAGCCTTGCATGAGTTTTTGGCCTTAGGATTTTAAAAATAGACGCTTAGTTATGCACTTAGATTTACGTGATAAGGTTTTGGTGTGCATGATGCCTCCCAGACGTGCTATCGGTACGTAACTTAATTTCGGGGACGAAATTTCTATAAGGGGGGGAAGATTGTAAAATCCCGAAATCCAGATTAGGTAGAAATGAGTGCATGACTAGGGGGAAAATATTTTTAGATGATTACATGTCTTATTATATGATTTATTTATGATTTTATGCTGCATGGTATGCATGTGCTATTTTTCAGCCTGCTTGAGCTATGGACGTGTGGACGAGATTAGTGTCGACCGGAATAAAGATAATTGAGATTTTTAAGTTATGAGATTTTAAGAATGAATTTATTTTATTTTAAGCAAATATTTTTGGAAATTTGGATTTTTATAATTATTTTGGAGGGAACCCGTTTTTCGCCTATACGGGCTGGTATTTGAGTTTTAAGGCACTTCAAAATTTTAGGAGGCCTAGATTTCGAAACTTTATAATTATTAAAGCCCAAGTATGAGTTTTTAAACACCTTTTTATTTAAGTAGAGGGGCATGCTTGTATTTTTAATCATTAAAACAAGAAGGGTCATTATAGGCACACTCATTATTTCTTAAACACAAATTAGATTCAAACCTAGCCTCCAATACATGCACCAGCCTTCTTCTCCCCTCTCCACACACACAAAATTTCGAAAATTCCAGCCATAGAAGGAGCTTGGTGATCCATAGCCGGTTGCGCCCCGATCTCGCGTCTACAATGTTCGTACCTCGCAGATCCACGTTTCCTTCAACCCAGGCATGTGATATCAATTCCCTTGCTCACCATTTAAATCATAATAACATTTTTTATGAAAATTATGCATGAATATTGTTTGTATGCCTCGGATCTTTACCTCTATGTTCATAGTTCATGCATGAGACTCACGGTTTTTGACATGTTACGCTTTCTTCTCTTGAGGCTTCGGTCATGGCAATTTCCAGGGGTGTTGTCTCGGTTCTAGGGGTTCCTAGGGGACTCATGGTGGTCTATATCGAGGTAGGAGGTGGCTAAGTGGTCGGGTGAACCAGGGAAAGCCATAGAGGTCGAGGTGACGCGTCGCGCTGCGTGGCTGATGCGCCCACTTCCCTCGATCAGTTCTCCCTGGTTAGCCCATGGTTTGGACCATGGTTGGTCTCGTTAGAACCGACTGGACCTGGGGGTGGTCCAGTCGGAAGGGCTCCAGCATTGGTGGCTGGAGAAGGGAGAACGAACGCGAAGACCAGCAGGTGGTCGCGATGGCGCAGCATGGCTGGAGCGTCCACTTGCAGCAACCAGTTCTCCCTGGTTAGCCAACGGTATGAGCCAAGGTTGGTCTCGTTAGAACCGTATGGACCTGGGGGTGGTCTATTCGGAAGGGTGGCCGGAGCAGGGAGAACGAACACAAAAACCAGAGGCTGGTCGTGGCGACGGCTGCTTAGGTGTGTGTTTTGGTCTAGGTTTATTTTTGGAGAATTGGTTCGGTCTAAGTGAACCGGTTTCGGATGGTTCGGTGGACCAGATCGGTTCTTCGGGTACCGAGTCAAATATTTTAAAATGGGGTCAAGTTATTTTAATTTTGGACCTGTTATTTTATTAATGTGTCGAAGGTCCAATTTTAAAGAAAATAGCAAGAAGTTTCAAAATTGAGTCAAACCTTTTAAATAATTTTAGTTATACCTAATTTTATGTTTTTAGTCAAAATTATGGCTTTAGGATTTTATTGGAGTCAAAAATTGATTTTTGGGATTTAATTTGGTCAAAATCGGTATTCTGGTCAAAATCGGCTTTTGAGGTCAAAATTGGCTTTTGAGGTCAAAATTGATTTAAATTGCTTTTAAAGGTCAAAATAGAATTTTATAGGTCCAAATTGATTTTAAGAAGTCAAAATTGATTTTAATTGGTCAAAATTAGCCTTGATTTTCATAAGCCCTTATTTAATTAAAATTAGGCAAAATGTTTAAAGGGGATGAACATCCGTTTCATCGAGTCTATAAGGAGCGTTGTTTATCCTAGTATTAGTGAGCCAGGCCCCGGGATCAATCTTTGATCGAAGTAGAAAACGTAGAAGCCCGTAAAGGTATAATTAATCATATATGTAGTATGCTATGTACGAAAATATTTTAAAGAAAAAGATTAATTATACATTAACGGGCTAACCTTTTAAATTGCATGATTTAAGAAATGCACGCATCATGAGGTTTTATGAAACGATCAGACATGTCTCTTTTAAGATAAAACCCGAGGGATTGAAGTGATGTGGCAAAGTTTAATGATGGGAGCTAGCCGGGTAGCCGGGCCCGTGGATCCCCTGTTTTAATGTATGATTATGAGTCTATGGATCCATGTGTTGACATCATGGTGAAGTGGCAAGCATACAGGGATCCCGGCTTGAGGTCGGGTGAACCACACCACCACGTACGTTGGTTATTTCGACTGATCAGTCACACGCCCGCTCACATTCACGGATACGACTCATACGTTTTTCATGTTACGTTACGTCATGCCTTATGTATGTTTATGTTACGTATGTACGATATGAAATATATGAAGAAATGTTTTAAAATCATGCACGCATTCATGTTTTTTAATGCTATTTTAGTACAAGTATATGCTTGCATGCGATTTTATTAGTATGTACTTTGTTATGTATTACGATAGAGCATGCTGAGTCTCTACGCTAACTAGGTTTAAATGGTGCAGGTGATGATCCTGTCGATGAGTATATTCCGACAGGCGGTGAGGACCTCTGAGCGCCTGTTGCAGCAGTGCCCCGTGACCGCCTTTATGATTCAGTTTTGTCATGTTGCAGTAGATACTAGTTTTTAAACATGTTGGTTTTCAGTATGCTTTTACTCGAGGATTTTATTGGGTTGGATGTTTTTAACGTTTTCAAATATTCCTCTATATATGCTTAAAGTATTTTGAGAAAATGATTTAGAAACGTTTTAGAAGGGAACGAGCCATTCGTTATGTTTAAGTTTATGCTTCCGGACATGTTTAAAAAAAAAAACTTCTAGAGTCTGGTTCGTTTCATTCGGTGTCTAGGATTCCTTCTTCTTCTTCTTCTTTTTTTTTGTTTTGAAGTGGTTGTGTGTGTGACCGTTGGGGGGGGGGGGGAGGCTGAAATATGATGAGGGAAATGGGAATAAGTTGTGTTTTCAACATTGTTAGGTGAGGAAGGGAAGTTGTTAAATCAATTGTGATGAAAGTGCTAAAAAAATTACTTTTCGTCCCATATTTTCGAAAACTTTGAGTTGAAATTTGGAAGTGAAGGCTTGTTTTTAATATAACATTGGAGTTATAAAAGTGGTCATAATTCATCAATAAAAGTGCTACTTACTTTAAAAAAATAAATTCTCTAACCCTTATAAATTGCACAATTTGAAAATAGCTTTTAAAAGATAGGCTTTCAAAATTTACTAATATAAAATATCCTAAGGCATAGGGAGTGATCTCAAGAACCAATTTTATAAAAATCGCCATTACCTCGATGTTATCGTCTCCTCCTCTCCGACCTCGAAGCATCTAAACTATAATTCAAAAAGGAACTCGTCACTATATAACTTAAATAAATAATATGGCATGATCATAGAATGAAATTAGTACTACGAATAATAACAAAATACTAAGGCATGTGATTTAGGTAGGAAAATTTTCGGGTGTTACAATACTCCCCCTTAACAAGAATTTTGTCCTCGAAATTTGAAACTTACCGAACAGATCCTGGTAGCTCTCCTTGATATCGACTTCTACATCCAATGTAGCTTCCTCCTCAGTATGGTTCAGCCACTTGACCTTGACCATGGGAATAGTCCAACTGCGTAGCTTCCGATTCTGTCTGCCTAAGATCCGAGTGGCTCGCTCCTCAAAAGTCAACTGTGACGATAGTTGCAGTGGCTCGATGCTCAAAACATGCGAGGGGTTCAGTACGTACTTCCTAAGCATGGAGATGTGGAAGACTCTATGCACTGATGCGAGACTGGGTGGTAGAGCGACCCGATAAGCAAAGTCCCCACTCTGTCGAGGACCTCGAATAGTCCTTTTTACCTAGGAGCCAACTTTTCCTGCTTTCCAAACCTCATCACACCCTTCATGGGTGACCTTCACAAAAACATGGTCTCCGACAACAAACTCCAACTCTCTCCTCCTCAGATCAGCATGACTATTCTGTCAACTCTGTGCGGCCCTCATCCTATCTCTGATTCTCAATACTGTAGCTGCTGTCTGCTGTAAAATCTCCGATCCCAACTCCGCCCGCTCACCAACCTCCTCCCAGTGAACAGGGGATCTACGCCTCTTCCCATATAATGCCTCGTAGGGTGACATGCCTGTAGAGTCCTGAAAGCTGTTATTATACGCGAACCCTATTAGAGGCAGCTTGGCTTCCCAACTTCCTTGAAAGTCGATGGCGTATTCTCGCAACAGATCCTCTAGTATCCTGGATTGTACGTGTTAGTTATGGGTCATATCAGCATTGCGGCTGTCTAGGAAAACCGATAACTACATCGGCTTGCTGTACTGGATCTTCTTGGAGTGTTGGACACATATCTGCCGGTGTCCAACGTCGAGCATATAGAAAACTCTTCTGTTTGTTGTGTCTGTACTGCAAAAGTTTTTTTCCAAAAAGTGCCGTCAATGATTCCCATTTTTTATCAGTTGAACTAGCACAAACCTCATTAAATTGTCGTATTCTATTGTATTGTCTAGTCCCGAATTATTGAGCATTAGCAGGAGATAGGAGCTCTTGCTTCATCAGGTGTCTTGTTCACTGACGCACCACCACTCATTTCTTGTTGAAATTTTTGAGTGTTATCTGCTTAGGCTTTTAAAATTTTGTCTACACAAATACCTAGGTTGGAGATTGTGCTGGTGATGGTTGTTTATTGTAATGTTGGTGAGGGAATCCTTGTTGTCCTCATAGGTTCTTGTAGCTGAAATTTGGGTGATCCCTCCATCCTGGATTGTACGTGTTAGAATATGGGTCATATCGGCGTTGCGGCTATCCAGGAAAACTGCTAACTGAATCGGCTTTCCGTACTGGATCTTCTTGGATTGTTGGAAACGTATCTTCCGGTGTCCAACGGTCAAGCATATAGAACACCCTTCTGTTTGTTTTGTCTGTACTACAACAAATTTTTTTCGAAAATGCGTCCATGATTCCAGTTTTTTATCTGTTGAACTAGCACTTACCTCATTAAATTGTCGTATTGGGTTGTCTTGTCTATTCCCTAAGAATTAGCAGGTGATAAGAGTTCTTGCTTCATCAGGTGTCTTGTTCACCAACGCACCATCACTCGCAGCATCAATCATGTTCCTGTCAAACACTGAAAGGCCCTCATAAATATATTGAACCAGTGACTGGTCCGGAATTTGGTGCTGGTGGTGGGACAACTTGCACACAATTGTTTGAATCCTTTCCCAGTACTCATGCAGAGTTTCCCCATTCAATTGCTGATCTCACAAATGTCCTACCTTATATTTGCTGCTCGTGGCACTGGAAAGAATTTGTCTAGAAATTGTTGCTTCATATCATCCCACATCGTTACTGACTGCCAGAAGACAAGTAGTAAAGCCAATCCTCAGCTTTGTCAGCTAAAAAGAATGGAAAGGATCGTAGTGAAATTTTCTCCTCTGTAATTCCCTATGTTATGGCAGTGTAGACAATATGAAATTCCTTCAAAATTGTGTATCCTGTAGCTGCGGTATGAACTATCCCCGTGCTATGGTGAATGCCGATTACAAGGGATCATAATATTGCTTATGATTGATCTCCGATGAATTTTGACCCGTAAAAGAAAAAAAAAGGGAAAGGACGTTACGGGTTTTTTAGCTGTGGGTATGTCCAAGTTAGATGTAGTGAAATGCTAGCAAATATCAGGGATGAAAAAATGGTGATAATTACTGCTTTAAATTCATATTTTTTGGTGGTTGTAGAGAGAAAGAGGTTAGGATCGAATAAGGGGGTGTCTCATGAGTTCTCACACAACTCACGTACCCAAACCTTGTTCTAAAATCAAAATCCGACAGATTACGTGCATTTTTAAAATACGTTTAACAGACGGCACATAGCGGAAAACCAGATCACGTCAAGCTGGTTCCAGCAAACGCTAAACCAGCACGGCGAAAGACAGTGCGATCTGGTTGGTTAAATCTTGAGCTGCAATAGCTCAGTATTCTTGAAATGTTTGTGCACCGAGAGACAGATTGGTATGAAATAAAATCATGCGGAAAACACCCAAACTGAACTCTGAAAATCGAAATCTATTTAAACAGTTTTAAACACAGTTATAACTATGCAATGTGTATGCTATGAAGGCAATAAGCTGTAAAGAAAGAATACGCTGCAATTTGTTTATGGAAGTTCGGAGCTGAATCTCCTACGTCTCCCCTTCTTCCGCAACGGGAAGGACCACTATAAGACTTTGATTACAGCGGCCCCCGCTGCAACCCGATCCAACAGCCCTCGGCTGCAAGAACTCCTAGCACCTATGCACACCAGCCCACAAGCTGTGTGTCTAACAACCCTTCTTTAATACCTCAGTGAGAAAGACTTGTTTAACGTCTATGTCCAAAGACTACAAGAAGTCGTTTTGTTTTTGATTCACTCGGCTAATCTAATCAGCTCTCTCAAATATGTGAGTGAATTGTGTGTGAGAATTACAATGTAAACTCTTGGTTTCTTTTGTATCTCACACACTCGGGAAGATGCTCTCCAAGCCGGTTTCTTCAATGATTGTGCAGTCGATGATTATATCAATAAGACATTTTGGCCAGTGCACTAGCTCACACCTGGGCACTAGACCAGCTTGAACACCAGCTGCCACCTGGATGTTCAAGCCTTCGAATTCTGCACAATCTCTCTGTTTTGTGCCTTACTGTACTTGAATTCTTTTTCGCTCAATACTTCCTCTTTTTCTCGCACGCCCCTCTCTGCTTGTGCTCTGCGCTTGATTTATAAAGCCTCTGTGCAGATTTGTCCGTTGGACACAAAGTTGTAGCCGTTGAAAAATTCTTCTGACACTGTTGTACTTTGTGTACTTTTCCTTTTAATGCTTCTGCAGGCTTTCCTCACTTTAAGCACGTGAGCACTGTTATGAGAAGACAACACAGCAAATCGATTTGAACATCGAAAAGCAGTCTATATATAGTCTTGTGTTCAAATCGCTTTGCTTGTCGTTTTTTCCAATTCTGCTCTTGAACTTAGACAATATCTGCTCTGCTAGCCAAGCTGGTTTGACCTTAACAAGCTTGGTTCTTGTATACCAGCTTGTTTCTGTTTCGTTTTGCACTGAGCTGGTCGATACTTTATCTGTTCTACTCTTGTTCAACTCTTTTCTGCTCTTGATCTATTCTGGGCTCTGAGCTTGTTTTCCAGCTGGTTTCCTTCCCAGCTTGTTTCTTCTTTCACTACAGGAATCTTCCTCAACGATTCCTTTGGTATCGGACGGCATGTGATCTTCTGTCTTCTCGTCATCATAGGCGCCGACATTGTTCACGATCACAGACTCCTGCCTCCGCATTTCTTCTTATTCTACGGGGTTCACCTCAAGATCATCAAGCTTCTCACAGATTCGTCCTCTTCATCTTCCACAGTGAACCCATCTAAGCTGGTTTGCCCTGAGCTGGTCAAATCTCTCTTCTTCTCTTCTCATCAGTTTAACCATGATCCCTGATCAGGTTTCTCTTCCACACGAGCTGTCTGTGGATGTGCTTATCCTCTCACTACCCGCTGCATTCAACCCCTTTGTGGTCAACTTCAACATGAACAAGCTGGCAGCCATCCTTGAAGAGATGGTTAACATGCTGGTCGTGTTTGAGGGAACCATAAAGAAGGACAAGCCCGTCCTCCTTATGGGCTCCTCTTCCTCTGCGAAAAAGGGGCCCAGACGCAAGGGTAAAAAGCGTTCTGCCCCTACGAAGGAGGAAAAGCCCACTAAGAAGCCAAAGGCAAAGGCTTCCAAGCCAAACAAGTCCGAGGATGTTTGCCACCACTGCCACAAGCCTGGGCATTGGAGGAGGAACTGTAAGGAGTACCTCGAGCAGTTGCGAACTGCAAAAGGTATGTTCTACATTGAAATAAATATGTCTCTTAATTCGACTTCTTGGATACTTGATACCGGATGTGGATCTCATATCTGCAATGATTTCCAGGTGATGACAAGAATCCGACGTCTTAGAGAGGGTGAGACCCACTTGAGGCTGGGCAATGGAGCAAGAGTTGCTGCAGTGGCTATAGGAGATGTTTATTTATTTCTATCGTCAAATTTTAAGTTGTTATTGAAGGATGTTTTATTTGTTCCCGAATTAATAAAGAACATTATTTCTGTTTCTATGCCTGATAGTGATGGATATTCTTGTATGTTTGCTAATTCAATTTTCAATATTTACAAGAATGAATATTTGATTGGTATTGGGGAACGCGAAAACGATCTGTACACCTTAAAATTAAAACCAGTTCCAACTCGCGATGTGGAAACACATACAACAACAATTAAAAGGAAATACGATAGCTTAAACCCAGCACAACTTTGGCACGCTAGGCTAGGTCATATTTCTCTAAGTAGGATGAACAAGTTAGTTAGGAGTGACATGTTTGATCTGAATGAATATTTGATTGGTATTGGGGAACGCGAAAACGATCTGTACACCTTATAATTAAAACCAGTTCCAACTCGCGATGTGGAAACACATACAACAACAATTAAAAGGAAATACGATAGCTTAAACCCAGCACAACTTTGGCACGCTAGGCTAGGTCATATTTCTCTAAGTAGGATGAACAAGTTAGTTAGGAGTGACATGTTTGATCTGTCAGACATTAACTCCCTACAGACTTGTGAGTCTTGTCTCAAGGGAAAGATGACTAAACAACC
>KQ991137.1:297656-321839 GCA_001598015.1 Dorcoceras hygrometricum | reverse complement strand
CTTCCTCTGTTGAAAGGGCATACGGTTCGTCAGCCGCACACTCACCCTTACTCTGGGGACCCTCTTAGTTGTCATAACTTAAAACATTTTCTAAAACATCGTTCTGCTCTTTCTTTTCTTTCTAAAAATCTGTTTTCTTTCTCTCTGTACGTTTACTGGTTTTCTCTCGTCTAATGATGTTCTGGAACTGTAAATGATTTCTCTGTAAGGCTTGCGAAAATGAAAACTGAATAAAAATGCTACTTGAATCTGTCAATTGAATCGAATATAATCTTTGAAATGATTCGGAATTGAATAAGGAATCAAATTCTGAGATTTCGTTATCTGCTGAAGAAAACGAAGAATGAACAATAACCAACTGAGATGAACAGTACCAGTCGCAAGACTAATACCAGCTGAATGAACAGTACTTAGAAACAAGTAAAGCAACTGCTGAAATAGTGAAATGAAATACATCTGCTGGTGAACAGTACCAGTCGCAACGAATAGGAATCAGTCGCAAGACAAGAATCCAGTCGCGAGGTCTTTTAAATAAATTTAAAGTGAAACGATGTCGTAGCGCATAACTCAGTCGCTACAACCAGTCGCTACTGCTGATTTATGCATCTGCTGAATTTACGAAAGCAAAGCATCTGCTGAAATATGCATCTGCTGAATTTACGAAAGCAAAGCATCTGCTGAATATGCATCTGCTGAATTTACGAAAGGAAAGCATCTGCTGAAATATGCATCTGCTGAATTTACGAAAGCAAAGCATCTGCTGAAATATGCATCTGCTGAATTTACGAAAGCAAAGCATATGCTGAATATGCATCTGCTGAATTTACGAAAGTAAAGCATCTGCTGAAATATGCATCTGCTGAATTTACGAAAGCAAAGCATCTGCTGAATACTAGTAGTTGATGAACAAACTACCAGCTGATGGCAAATTACCATCTCTCCTACTTAACATATAGATAACCATGAAATACGAAGGTTACCTTTGTCTGAAGAATTCAAAATATCTGAAGAAATTTCTAGAAATGATCGAATAAGCTACTTGTAAGCTACTTCGATAGAATTTCTGAAGAAAACTTAAGAAATACTGAAAGAACATCATCAAACTATTTTTCTATAAACTTTCTGGATTAAAATCACAGTAAAACGCAACCTTTATAAAAACAGAGCATAAACTTTTCTGGTTTTCCTGAAGAACAGCCGAAGCCATCTTCCTTTCTTTAAAATCTCATAAAATCATGCAAACAGAATTGAATATATGCTTTCACTGAGTGAGCAAGAAACAGAGTTTACTTGCCTGAATTCTTGAACACAAATCACGGTAGAAATCCAGCAACTCCTAACGCACCGCCTGTTTCCTTTAAAACTCTTTGAAAGTATTTGGTTCGGCTTCTTGAAAGAGAACACCGCTTTGTATGATTTGATTTTTTTGAAAGTAATGATGCATGAAGCAACTTAAAATCCTATTTATATGATTTGTAAATGCCTAAGGAAGAAACGCATTCAATTCAATATGCCAAATTCTGAAAGAAGCGTGCGTCTGTTTTAAACCAAATAATGCATATGAAAACCGAACAATTTTAGTTAAAACAAAGGATCCGATTGGCTTGTAGGAATTGTTTAGACATCTACTGTAATTACATTCCTGCTATCTGGAATTTAGCTCTTAAATGATAAAAGCTAAACAATACATAGATAAAATCTGAAACTCGATTAATCAAGAGTTGAATATAATAGCATTGTAATCCCTCAATCTCATATCTTTCTAGTTTGTGGCTTCTAAAAGATCTGGTCGTTACACTGACGAAGGTGTCTTGATTTCGGTCGTGGACCTGATTGACGATCTACCGCCGCCTACCGTTTGAAGTGCCGGTTTCCTCGTGAAACTGGTCGGAGCCAGGCGCCTAGACGCCAGCAAGGTAACGATTCTATGAACACCCTATGAATGTTTATAGAATTTGTATTTGAATGTACTGAATGTTTCTCGGGGCAATTTTTGATTTCCGCTGCGCCCCCGGGAAACGGGATCCGGATCCGCCATGATTATGTGTATTTTCTTGATCTTGATCCATTCAGACACCTATTCCAAACCATCAGAAAGTACATGGAGCTTCCACTGGTTGATTGAGCCAGTTCTTCGAATGTACTTTAAACCTTATCCTCGAAGAACTGCAATCTTGCACCAGTGATTATATCCCTTCTTCTTGGGATATAATAATCAGTTCTGATTCAGTCTTTCACTGGACTGAGATCCCTATGATGAACAGATTATAGTTGCGCTTAGTGATCTGATATGCACTTGATCACTGCGCTTGTATACGACTCTGCACTTGAACACTGCACTTGTGCTGCACTTGATCTGCACTTGAACAGTTATTCACTTCACTGGATCTCACTGCACTTGACCACTGAAATGCTCTTGCATCAAGCTGGTGAACCAGCTTGATGTTCCCTGCAATCTGGAAGTCTTCTACTGTACCAGCTCGGGCGTCCCCTCACTATTCCAGCGTAGATATCTTCAACTAGACCAGCTTGGGCGTCCCGTCACTGTTCCGGTTTGTAAATCTCCTTGTCTTCTCCAGACTATTAACTGCATATCAATTTTAAGCCGTTAGTAAGATTATAACATGTTTTGTGTTATGTTAAAATTAAAATTCTGATCTGTCAATCCAACAAAAGATATTTTAGAAGTTATCATGAAATTGATCTCTTGTCTTGAATCTTTAGTCGGGATGAGCAAACTATTATTTTGATTTTTTGAAAACATAAATTTTGTCTAATGAATTGCCAAAGATAGATATCAATATATATATCTATACAATATATCAAGTGAGGCGCATATCAATATTTTTCTATAAAATATCCGAACTCACAAAATCATGACTTTTTTAATATAGAACAAAATACTTTACAATTTCTATAGAAAAGTTATTATAAAAAAACAAATATTTAAATTAATATATAATTACGTGCATAGATTGCGTCTGATGGTTTACTATATTTAAGTACTTTATAGATGGACATTGACACTACAAATTTAAATATTTGTAGTAGATTTCAATTCACCTGCAAGACCACAAAAAGAAGGAAATAAATGAATTAAACTAGATTTCAATTCGAAAGATACTTCAGTAGTAGGGAATTGAATGCATAAAGGTTGTTGGGTGACATTAGGATGAGCCAACTCCCTGAGAGTACTTTGGACTGGAACTGCCATCGTTGGTCACATTCTTCAGTTTCAAAATCAGAGTTGGGTTCTGTTTCTGAATCACTCGAGTCTAGTGTCGCGTGCACACCAAGAGATGATCTCGATGGTAGACGTGCTTCTTTCCTCAATCTCCTAGTTGTCTTCTCAATTTCTGGAACATATTCTAGTTAACCTGTGCAAGAAAACGTGGCATAAAAAGGGCCAAAAAAATAATAATAACAAAATTCGAAAGAAAAAACATGGACTGCTCCGCCAAAATTTGTGCGCTGTGTTTAGCAACCAAAATTAAATTTTCTACTTCCAGATACAACTAATATAACAGCCAGATACAACTAATATAACGGCGAGTAGGGTCGAATCCATGGAGTATGAGAGTTTATTTTTTTGAGTAAAATATACTAAGAATGGGAGTTTTTGTGTGCAAGAAATAAGTAACAAAAACTAAATTGGGTATAAATAACTACAAATAATTGAAAGCAGTAAATTATGAACATTTAGATGTAAGTTTTAAAAACACTGATTTAAAGGATTCCAATATTCCATTGTACCACTGGCCATTGGTTATCCAATATTAATTCATACAAATTTGAAGCAGTTAACCATATAATTTTATGGATAGTCAATAAAGTTCGTATGTTTTCGTAGTTTTGACCAAACCAAACACCCAGTCAAAACTTATTGATAACCAACGGGATATAATAGCGCTCCATATTGATTAAAAATAGTTTTTCACTTTGTGTTAATCATAAAAATCTAATTATCGAGATATCTGCAATTATTAAATTTTAATTTTGTTTATTTATTTTGGATTAAATGTGCATTGATGGCATGATACATTCGAAATTTGCTACATACATACCAAATCATTCATGATAATTATTATCACTGAATTCATGGATAGCAGTCGAAACATATATGTTGAATTAATTCGTCAATTTAATTACCATATGAATTTCATTAAAAAAAAGTATAAATCAACAAATACTTGAAATAAGAATGGAATCATCAAACAAAAATCAATAACCTCAAAATTATGAAACTGGATAAAGGAAAAATCTTTTGAATTAGAAATAAAACTTAGCCTAACATAATATTGTTACAATCTTCATAAGAATCAATAAATATAACGACTAGGGCTTAAGAAAATATAATTGAAGAAACACGTGATGGCTTCTATGGAGGAGGCTTTTTAGAGAGAGAAGGTTAAAAAAATGTCTTAACACACAAAAAATTGAATTCTAAGAAGAGTTTTTTTATGGAATAAAAACTCTACAAAAATGTATCCTTATAAATATTAAAATCTAATACTCTAAAATATATTTTATAATTAAATACCATGAAAAAATGTCCAAAAGCATTGTCTTTAATTGCAAAACATGAGTTCCACTTGAATTTACTTCACTGTTCTTCATTTCTAATAAGACAGTGTTCATGGCTTAACAGAAATTTGCTTCTAGTTTGTTTCTTCTACGCTTCCCACAGGATGTGACCACGTCGTAACCTAAAAACCTCTTCTAATTTGCATATATTTCAACTTTCTCTAATCTTTTCCAAATATGGCTACAAATTATCATTTAGCCCACTTTTGATCCAAGCCTATCAATTTCTTCCTATAATAAAAACACATAAAAATCCATCAATTACCCATACTATAAAGTGAGAATCGGTGAAGATACCAAAAATAATAACTAATACGAAACTTAGCAATATTAGTAAAAGCTTAACGGCCCTTATGAGATTGTTTAAAATATCAATTTTGTAAGATTGATTTCTTTTTAACTTCAAGTGTGGACCAGACCGAGAGATGAAAGGAATTCTATATGACATAAACTGAAAATGTTTGAATTAACTATAAAATTGAAGTGTTACTCTTTGATTAGACTCTAAACCCAGGACACCGTTATTTCACGAGTAACCATTTTCTTTGTTTTGAAATAAGGAGAGCAAAAAAATGAATAGAAAAGGAGTGACGAGGCAAACAAAGGAATAATTTTAATTTTTCTTCCATTTCCTCCCACATTTGGATAGAATAACTTTATTGTAAGCCTATAGAAAATTTCTTGGGTTTTTTCCCCATTAAAATCCCTCAAACAACCCTTTTCCCCAAAATTTTCATTTCCCTGATTTTCCATCCAAATTCCAGCTCCCAAATGGAGTTAACCTCTCATCTTTCCCTCACACATACAGAAAGTGAATCTCTGTTTGTTTATTTGGATGAAACTAAAGAATCAATTTCTACCGAACAACACCCTTAAGAATCGCGGCACCCTTTCTCTCCTTGACCCTTTGATCATAGTACAGTTGGCCTGGAAAAATAAATCTTGAAAACAAACAAGGATGAAGATTGATTATTGAACGACGCTCGAGTCCCCACACGCAAGAAAAAAAACGTACTCTCATTCATTCAATTTGCAGCTTCCATGCTATAAATGAACATACAGTTTCCACGCAAACCCCACCAACAAAATTTTCTCCTTTTCAAGCTGCATTCATTGCAACTTTCAAGCACAGTGGCTTTTCTACCCTTCTCTCTTTGCCATTTCTTTTACGCTCTAGTATTGGTGGTTCTGGTGTATGAGTTTCAGATAGTGTTTCTTGTCTCTTGTGCTGGAAAACGGATTTGTGAAAGTAAAAGGTGGGGGTTTGAGATAGGACGAGTATGGAGTTAGCAAGAATTAGGCAATTGATGGTTTTATGGTGTAGAATCCGAAGTACTCGTGTTGCTCTAATGGGTGGAAATCACACGGCTGCCAGATTTTGCTCTCGCTAAGATTGTTCTAACATTGTATTGCTAGTTTTTTCGTTCTCTTTCAACAGTTGATTCTTTGGTTTTTAAGCTTTGTTTCTGTTGTAGAAACCATTTCGGAAGTCAGTCTAGAAAATTCTCTCTTTATTCAATTTAATCCTAAGATGGATAAATTGGGTCGAGGATACCGAGCTAAGAATCTTGGGTATGATTCCAATGAGCTGAATGGGGTTGGATTTGGGTTGAATTCTCCGACCGTTTTGGTAATCAGGGTTCCTGAATCACGGTTTTTGCGTGTCATGTCGAGATCTATGTTCTTGGCTATTGTTATTCTGGCATTGCCCACGCTTGGTTCTATGATCAGGGCCTCATCCAATGGTGCCCTGTACAAAACGGGTGGCGATTCAGTCATCTCTAGTGGCTTCAAAATTCTGCCTATTTTGTTCCGTGATTTGCTTGACGAAGGCCTGATCAAGAAAGGCCACAAAGGTTTTATTTTGGAGGCTGAAATGGGTGAAATTGAAGATGATTTTGAGTTCTTGAAGGATGCTGGCATTGATTTGTTAACCGGAATTGATCTTCAGGACAAGAAAGTTGTCGAAAACACGTTGTTCGATTTTGTGTTCTCCTTGAGTTTTAATGGGATCCTGGGGTTTGATGGTGTTGTGAAGGATGGCGGTTTGGTGATCTCGCCATTGGGTCATGACCACTCGACCGAGCTAAGATTGCTAAGAAATCACAAGATTGTTTATCTGAGAAGGTTCGAAAACACAGTGGTGGCGATGAGGAAGAACCGGGGATCTTCGAATGGAAGGGAGAATCCCCCTGTGGATCAAGTGTTATTTGGTGTTACATTGAATGAAAAGAAAGCAGCTCAATTGAAGGGGTTGGAGGATGCATATCTCGAACCCCCTAGGGGGGATGCGTTTCCAAGGAAATCAAGCTTTACATCACGAAAAATCAAGTTCCTTCCTGATCTTTTGAAGGAATCGTTGGACAAATACCCACGGCGAGTCTTCATATCGGATGACTCAAGTGCACTCGACTGGTTTTACAAGAACTATCCTATGAGGGGTCAAGAATTCGAAGTCTATGACTTGGATATCGTGAGTGACAGTGAATTATCAGACAGTGTCCTCATTCAAGGAACGGAGGTATCTACATGGTTAACAAAGAACATTGAACGCCATGACTACGTCGTGATGAAAGCCGAGGCAGACTTAGTTGAGAAGATACTCAGAGATAGGACATTGTATCTTGTGGATGAATTGTTCTTGGAGTGCAAGAATCAATGGGAAGAAGGAGAAATTCATGAGAGTAGCAAGAGGGCATACTGGCAGTGCTTAGCATTGTATGGCAAAGTGAAGGATGAGGGGATTGCAGTGCACCAATGGTGGAACTGATTGTGATGTACTGATGTAAGGGATATTTTACACAGGTCTCTCAATTATGTTTGACGCTTTTTCTTGGGTATTTTCGTGGCATGTATGCTAAGTAGTTCGATCTTTTCTGTTTTTTCTCCTAATAATTGCTTTCAGGTCTTGGTATTGTAAAGTTAATGCATTGTGACAGGGAATGAATGAAAGAAATCAACCTTGGTTGTTGGTGTATACCACGATGGTTTTGTTCTATATGTTTTCTATTTTAAATGCAAAACTAAAAAATCTGCACAAGTGACCTTGATTCTGAGATTGATACGGATCGAGTGATAGTGTATTGAGTTAGTTGAAGCAGCTTAGCATACTTGCAATCAATGGCACAAGTTATTGTCAAAATATTGAAGTGTGTCAAATTTGTAGATTAGCTGAAAAATGCAACTCTGGACGGGGAGAACTCCCATTTAACAAGAAAGAAAAGCAGTACTACATATTTATTTCTGTAAACAATATCAAAGATAGATCATTCTCAACCCCTAATACCAGTACTTTAAGCATACATACACACTGAATACTATAATAAACCAGATTACACGGAATACATGTATATAACTGATACCCACAAGGTAGAACAAAACATTCTATAAAGCAAAAATAGGCGATGGCATTATGTTTACTTTTAAGGAGTAGTGGTAGTTTCTGGAGTCGGGAAAGTTGGAGTGTCTGGAACAATAGGATTGTTTGGAACACCGGGGAATGTAGTAGTTGGTGGGAACTGTGGGAAATTTGGGAGCGAGGGTGTCGTTGGATCAGTATAAGGAGAAGGAACCAATGGTGAGAACAGTCCCGGAGTTCCGAATGTAGGAATCGAAGGGAAGGGAAAAGTGGGATTGTATCCTGGAAAAAACGGGCCGTTCTGGAGACGACGAGCTGCTGAGGCTCTCTCCATGCCTGAGAATGACACGGAAATGAGGATCAATAGGCAGAGAAATTTGTAAGAAGCCATGGCTAATAGTTTTTTTAGTGGAGTTGTGTAATGATTCAAGAATGTAAGGACTGGGAGAGGGTTTATATAGTTGAAAATTGTGGATTCTTGAATATTGAAACCCCCACCCCACCCGTTGGGCATTTATTTGCCTTGAATCTACTTTACCTTACTCCAGCTTGACCTATAAAGGCAGTTCATCTGGTTGTTGACTACCAAACAACTATATGTCTGTGCTAATAAATATGTTGTTACTCATGATGACCGTGGCAATGCGTGAAAAATCAGAGAAATACCATAAGAAAAAGTTATTATAGTGGTCGTTCCACTGCTGGGACGTGTAACTTACACTGTTCTGAGTCAATAAATTATATGCATGCTGTTTTGTTCCTTCATACTCAGGTTCTCTGCATCAATCCCATTAGCTCCTCGTGAAGACTGATCACCACGTTCATAGGACGACGTGTCACGACAACCTCATCGTGAGCTCGCGCTAGGCGGTTGGCAGCCTCACCATCCCAGATCATGGCCTGCACAGACAACAGATTGGGGTTATAGAACACATCGAAGAATGCCTAACATACTTACAGGGGAATATAAACTGCATAAAGTGGAGACCCAGAGCCTCGAGGACGTCGAGTCGGGAGTTCTCCTCAAGAGCTCGAGGTCTCTGTCCACCATATTGGCGGAGTAACTACATGGAGACCTGACCCCCACAAAAGAGAGATCGAGAAGATTTAGGGCCTCAAGAAATACCCCATAAGCTTTCAGCTCCGAGAGCCTCCCCGAAGCTATCTTGGTCGAACGTCGGGTTCTCGAGGTCTACCACCGGGACAGACTCCTTCACTGGCTCCCTCTCTTGGAGTTTTCGAGGCCATTCCTCCTCATCTGCCGAAGCCTTCCTTTTTTCCTTGCCAGGAGATCGGTGGGAGCTCGGGGTTTACCTCGGGTTCTGCTTTTCTCTCCTTCAAAGACCTCATCATCTTGGTCTTGACCTCATCATGTCGGTCTTGCTCATCCTGTCAACTGCAAAATAGAGAAAAACAAAAGTGAGAAGGTCGGAAAAGTAAAGGATGATGTAAGACATTCGACTGTTAATTTAATCATCGTTACACGTATTTCAACGTTTTGGCTCAAGGAGTATCAACCCTTTACCAAATTCATCCTTGTTTGCGGTTAGTTGGAATTCATTTTGATGAATGCAAGCATTTAAATGAAAAGGCGGATGTACATCATTTTCAATCATATTTGTGCATCTCAGGTTCTCAGTAATACAAAGCAGTATGTTAATATTCATGATCACCCTAAGTGTCATTTATTATCAACAAAAATATCGAGAAAATATTTTTGGATGTAGAAGGCATGCAGACGCAGCATATGTACTCGTAGACATTCCTTCCAGGGTTGCATCCAGCTAATGGAATATTTCATCAATCAAACATGAATAGTATTCAGTTTCTATCTCAGGGACCGGTAGTTAAATGAGAAGAAATAACATATTAACACAGCAAAGAAAATAGATCAGCTGAGTACACGGGTTGTTGGGATATTCTGACGTTCAAGAGCATTTATAGTTATTGAAATATTAAGGCAACAATCAGAATAATGATATGAATGTTTCTTAAACAGAGAAGCTTTTACTGCATAAGTATGAAGTATATAGACTGCAATAAATGCTCAAGTACGAAGCTACAAGGATTTAGTAGTTGAGAGTACGTTCGGATTTATTACCAGTCGGTACCAATCCTATAAATATCAAGAGGATTGAAGATTTGGAGTTACCGAAGATATGAATATGATTAGAGAATATAATTGCAAAGTGTTCAAGATCCTCTCTGTGTGAAGCTCTCTATTAGCCCACCTAGTGTGTAGTTATTCAGAATCGCTGAAGCAGCTCATACTTTTTCGTGCATAGAAAATCATTTTAGATTGTTATGTGTAAACCAACAGAATATGTTGTGAGAGCGATATGAATTTAGATCAGTATAGTGTTGAACTGAGGGAGTTTGATTAAATCCTGTAATAAGATCAAAGTTTTTTAGTGGAAATCCTTCCAGTTTGGAAGAAAGGAAGATCTATGAGTTTAATACTTCTAACTTCTATAAACAAAATTTCTTCTTATCTATTTATTTATCATGCTTGAAGTTCACTGATATATTGAGTTGTTTTCGCATAATTTATTATAGCTAAAAATATCGGCAGAGAGTGAGATACAAACTAAGCTGATCTTAAGTGAAACATTTTTCAAAGAAATTTTAAAAAGTTTATTCACTCCACATGTAAACTCTATTTTCCAATCCAACAAGTGGTATCATTGTAGGTGTTCTCAGTCCTGAACAACATTTGATTTTAAAATATTTTTCTTATGGCCTCTTTCAATAAGATTATCATGTTCTCAAAAGAAGATTATGCTGATTGAAAAGTTCGTATGCACACATCTGGCTACACAAAGTGATGATATGTGATTGTTATTATAGATAGACAATTAAAGATTCCCAAAGTGAACACCACTATCACAGTAATTATTGGTTCTCTATAGTACATAGAGAAACCCAAATTAGAGTGGATTACAGAAGATAAAAGAGAAGCCAACTTGGAAAATCTGACCAAAGACATTCTCCACAAGACACTAGACAAGAATATGTTCAGCAAGATCAAGATATTTTCCACGGCTAAGGAGACCTTAGAGATGGGAGAAGCTGAGCCAACTCTGTGAAGGGAACGAGCACACCAAGGAGAACAAGCTCATAGTAGCTCTACAGAAATTTGAAAGCATCAAAACGAAAGGAGGTGAATCAATGACAGAGTTTGACGAGAGATTCAATAGCATAGTCATTGAATTTACTTCTTGGGCAAAGAGTACATCAACAGGGAGCTGACTCTGAAAGTGATGAGAACATTGTCCCAAATGGATGTGAAGACGATGACATCCGCCAGGACTACAATCGTTGCAATTTGATCAGCAGAAACTATAAGACAAAAGAGTGTAGTCGTGGTATGTATGTTTGAATCTTTTAGACAGTGCGAAAAAGGCTGTTTCAGCAGCAGAATTTGCTTTTTTTTCCAGAGTTCTGATAGTCTAGTTCTTGGAATAGATGATGTATGTGAATTGTACGAGGTGAAACGTGTGGATTTGATTGGAAACTTTTTTTGACACTACATATTTACTAATTTGATGGGCTTTTTCCCTTACCTTATCAAGCTAATCATGAATAGGCAAGTAATAATAACCTAAAGCTAAATACTTTCTGCTTTCCATTTTTATCTGAGCCTAAATTTTTTTTAACTAAGAAATTTCGAGACCTAGAACTAAGTTGGTTCTTCACTGGTGTAAAAGACTTGACAACCATGTGAACCAAAATCAGCATATGTACATCAAGCTGTATTTTGACCTGTTGCCCTTCGTTCATATGTCGACTCCCATTCAGGAACTTAACTTTTTTTCCTTTTTTTTTTTCGCTAGATTTGGTAGAGATTTGAAAGTTCCAAAATTCAAGAGAGATTCACGAGCTAAACTCTAGAAAGGCGCTAGACAAAAGCAAATTTCGTAATATGTTTCTTCTTGCACCAGTGGTTCTCCTGCAGATCGATGGTTGGTGTGATGTCTGATTTATCAATGAATACTGTTTGTTCCTTAAACTAAACAAAAGGTGATGCGTTTGATGTCAATGGATTGGTCGTACGACAAAATAAATGTGCAGTGATAAAGAAGAAAGACCAGAAAAGACGATAGAATTTATCATCGAAGTAGGCAGCAGAAATCAAAGCAAACTGAAACTATATATGGAATGTATAACGATTCAAGGAAGCACATCAGGACAATAGAATGGAAATATATCTATATGAAGGTATAAGCAAATAAAAACAATTGAAAAAAGAACTCTGAAAATAGAAGCATGTATCAATCACCCCCAATGACCTGTAAAATAAATTCTAGCACTCCATCACATGAAAATGATTTCAAAATCCCAATCAATAACTTATGGAGATTTTGGCACTTCTGGCACGACTAGTTTTGGTAATTCAGGTTTTGGCAACACAGGAAGCTCTGGTTTTGGAAAAGTTGGCAGCTCAGGCTTTGGGAGTGTAGGAAGCTTGGGCTTTGGCAACGTGGGAAGCTCGGGTTTTGGCAAAGTTGGTAGCTCAGTCTTTGGAAGTGTAGGAAGCTCAGGCTTTGGGATTGTAGGAATCTCAGGTTTTGGCAAAGTTGGCAACTCAGGCTTTGGGAGTGCAGGAAGCTCCGGCTTTGGCAACGTGGGAATCTCTGGTTTTGGCAAAGTTGGCAGAGACAGCTCTGGCTTTGGGATTGCGGGAACCTCAGGCTTTGGCAGTGTCGGAACCTCCGGTTTTGGCAATGCAGGAAACTCTGGTTTCGGTAAAGTTGGTAGCTCTGGCTTTGGGAGTGCCGGAAGTTCAGGCTTTGGCAATGTAGGAAGCTCAGGTTTAGGCAACTTTGGCAGCTCCGGCTTAGGAAGATTCGGAACTTCAGGTTTTTGCAAAGTTGGCAACTCAGGCTTAGGAAATTCAGCCAAATTTGTTTCCAGGAAGCGCCGTGCCTCTGCTTGAATCCAGTTCTGGTTATCGAAGATAAAGCAATAAGCAACAGAAAGAAAATAGTAGGATTGCTGCTATAAGCCATCTTTTCCAGCAGAAGAGAGATTGATAATTCGATATATTTTTGAGAAAACTGCTCGTTAACCCGATGATGCATGAAAAAAGTAATCTGCAACAGTTTATATAGAGATGGGATCTGCAGAACAAGAGGCTCATTTGGCCTGATAGGCAGGAAAATTACAGGTTAGTTCAACTTCTTTATTGACAATGCCAATTACGTATCTGTTAACTCATGTCACAAGTTTCTAATCGTGGTGACCTACAACAATTATTCAAACAGGTAGCTAATGATATACTCTAATTAAGAAAAGGTTGAAGATAGGGACGCCATGAGATGGGATGAGGTCGGTTTTGTCATTTCCATATTTTCATCCCCATCCCCGTGAGGATCTTGGGGTCCTGGTTTCTGATATATCAAATAATATATATTATTTACGATTTTATATTATTATTAGACATGTATTTCTAATATTCCAAATAATATATATTGTTTACTATTATATATTTTATTACTTTTAATATATATTTTATATATATGACGGGATCGAAGAGAAACAACACAGAGTTTACAGTGAGCGAATCGTTTAAAATTTTTGTGCTTGAAAATTATTTTTACAAATCAGTCGAGTTACCAGATGATAACAGAACTCAGTCTTAGGTGTTCTCTTGAGTAATAAATAAATTTTGTGGAATGAATTCAATCAAACAGTGAAGTAAGCAAATGTGCCTAAACTGAAATCAGATAGGAAAAGAGATTTGTTTCTGGAAGTTCGAAACAATGGTTCTACGTCTCATCTTCTTCCGATTTGGAAGGATATCCACTAGAAGACTTTGAGTAAAATACAAAATACCCAAAACCACTCAGTCAGACAGCATCCGAGCTGAATTCGTAGTACTCCTTCTAACAGCACAGACGTTGTTTTTAACAAAATGTTTGAAAGGCTTAGAATGAATATACCGATAAGAATAGCCTAATTCTTTTTCAGCTCTAAGCCGAAAGGAGTGTAAAAGATCTAAATAACAAAGAATAACAAGTATGTGATCTTCTGAAGGTTTTTTGAAATATTTCAGATCGCATTCGTTCATGTAAAAGCATGGTATCTCTGATTTTCAAAACTTACTCCTTTATAGTTTTTGGATTGAAACGGTAATAGATATTACAAGTAGACTCAGCTGATGAGTTCTCGTACTATTTTTTATTTAAAAAAAATATTTAATTATTTAAATATGCATTGATTACTTAGTTATCTAAAGAATAAAACAAAGTGCATATGTTTATCGGTATATTTATATTTTTGTTAGTGATATGGCTACAAATAAGCATATATGTTTGATTTGAATAATTAATTTCAGAGTTTGATTTTTGTCACTCAAAATATTTATTATTATCATAATTATGAACATTTAGTAACCCTATTACTATTAAAAAGTAAGAAGTACTGATAAACGGACGCCATTTTTCAATTCTTTGGGGAAACTAACTAAACCATATTCAAACGAAGGAAATTTTTGATACTAAAATCAAAAGGGTACAATTTTTTACAAAAGATGATTACATAATATTTTTTTTAAAGGAATACTGAAATAATTAAAAAATAATTTCTTACACCTTTTAACATGCTGATGAACATGTATAGTTTGTCTTTGGACCACCAATTCACCATGTTTCTAAACTAATTCTAAAAAGAAAAAAATGGAAATGCCTATACTGCCAACAGCGTGCTGATTTGCATTAATTATGCGAGTATGCTTTGGTTTTGTACTTTTCTGTTTATTTGTAAAATTATTTTTTAAATAAACTTTATCCTTCACATGGATAAAAGAATCATTAACCAAAAAAGTTATATGTGATATGTTACGTGTACCAAAACAGAATATGATTGCAAAAATACAAGTTATCAAATAAATTCAAAATTCGATGAAGTTACTGGACCAAAATAAAAACTATGCCAACCTATTGGATTTATATTGCAAATACTGCTTGTTCCTTGAACTAGCAAAACACAAGTTGATGACTTTGATGTCAATGCATTGGCCATACAACAAAAGAAAATGTTCAGAAACTAAGAATGTCAATACATTGGTCATACAACGAAAGAAAATGTGCAGTAAACAAAGAAAAAAAGAAAGACGATTGATAGGCAGCAGAATCAAGCAAACTGAAACCATATATGAAATATAAAACGAATCACTTAAGTACATCAGGAAACTGGAATGACAACATCTCTATACGAAAGTACAAGCAAATGAAAACAATACAACTAGTGATATATACTAGTGTTCCTCGAGCTTCTTAAATATACAACTAGTGATATATACTAGTGTTCCTCGAGCTTCTTAAATATCCGCAGGCTACAATCAAGCACTTATGAAAGTTATCGAGTCGAGCTATCTTAAGAACCGTAATAATTATGTCTCATGTCAAGAGATCGGGGGAAAAAATTAAAATTAACTTTATAATGGTTATGATGTAACCGATTTTTTCTCAACCGACGAGCTGCCATTAAGTCGAGAGATCAGGAAGTCTTTTCTCGAGAACTATAAAGTTGAATGATTAGGAATGTGTTGTGATCGGTTACCTACAATCACAAAAACCAGTTAGAGGGCACCAGAAGTGTTTCAAGCAAAACCCCTCCGATGCTTAAATTAGGTCGAGTGGTCGGGAATAGATAGTAAGAATGTATAAAGTGCTACGAGCTTATGAATTTGCGTGTGTTTATAAAGTGAGGTGTGCATGGGCTTTCATAAAGGGGTTTGCATCTGTTGCAGGCACGTTACGCGGAGACAGATATGTTTGAGCGAATCTTTGGCCTGGTGCTACACCTGAGTTGATCATTTCTCCAGGCGAGATTGTCGTCTTACCTCTAAAGACGAGATGATTCAAAGCATATTCGTGGGGTGTTGTTGAGGTTAAAATTTACTATGTTTTGTTGATAACAAGATACAAAAACTCGAACATATTAGAACAGATCAAAACAGAACGACGTAGAGCTGAGCAGATCAGATTAGAGCTTCACATAGAACAATTCAGTTCAGACAATAGTACAGATCAAGCGCAGCGAAGATCAGTTCAGAAGCTTATATTGGTTCGAGAAAGGCAGTCTATCAGCTCAGAGCAAGTCGATCAGCTTAGAGTGTCGTCGATTAGCTCAGAGCAAGTCGATCAGCTCAGAATATCGTAGATCAGCTCAGAGCAAGTCGATCAGATTGGAGTGACATAGATCAGATTAGAGTGATATAGATCGGATTAGAGTGATATAGATCGGATTAGAGTGACATAGATCAGATTAGAGGGAAACAGATCAGATCAGAGCTTATCAACTCAGAGCAAGTCGATCAGATTAGAGCGACATAGATCAGATCAGATTGAAGCTTTGGAATCAGAGCAGAGGAAAGCAAGTGAAGCAGATCAACTCAGAGCAAGTCGATCAGATTAGAGTGACATAGATCAGATTGGAGCTTCGTAATCAGATCAGAGGAAAGCAAGTGAAACAAATCAGATCAGAGCTTAAGTGAAGGAATCATACTAGAGCATATTCAGATCGGAGCTTTGTAGATAGATCAGCTTGCAGTAGATTATGGAAAGCAAACAGCTCTGAGCAATGTCAGCTCAGAGAACAGCTCAGACCTCACGAAAAGCTTTCAACATAGAGCTTATAAGTTTTCAGATCAAAAGCGTGAAGAGATCAGTTGTCAGGCCTCGTGCTCTAAACAGAGTAAAATCATACAAGCACATGCGGAAGCTATCAAAAAGCGGGTAAAATTTTCGCGTTTAGGCCTGACGGTTTAAAAACATATAATTTAAAATACAAGAATACTCAAAATACGAACCCAGTTTAAAATCCAACCACAACAGAAACAGTATAGCATAACACCATCCAACGACAACATGTATCAGACTCCAACTATGGGATAAAATAACGAAGCGCAGGGCATCCCCCTGACTAACTGATACACATATATATATATATACTATACGCAAATGGGACACGCTAACCACCTCCTGGGGCACCACCGGCTGGGTTAAAGCCACGACCAGCTTAAAATACAAGAATACTCAAAATACGAACCCAGTTTAAAATCCAACCACAACAGAAACAGTATAGCATAACACCATCCAACGACAACATGTATCAGACTCCAACTATGGGATAAAATAACGAAGCGCAGGGCATCCCCCTGACTAACTGATACACATATATATATATATACTATACGCAAATGGGACACGCTAACCACCTCCTGGGGCACCACCGGCTGGGTTAAAGCCACGACCAGCTGTAAAACCTGTGTTTCCTGAAAACAACACAAACAAGAAAACAAACCAAGCCCCAGAGGGACATGGGGTCAAACCCCAGTACGGAGAGCAACTAATATAGCAAAAGAATGCATAAGATAAAATGCAGATGCTATGCATGAGACACCGGATAACAACGGGAGGCTCAACCAACAAGGGAGCTAAGGAACTCAAACACAGCTCCAAGAATCTGCAACAATAGTGGCCACGGGGTGTGTTCACAGTGTGGTAATGAGCCACTCGCCATGATACAACACCCGAATACCAGATGCATCAAACAACTCAACCTGTCGTTGCCTTGCCCATGAACTGTGGTAGTTAACCA
Source organism: Dorcoceras hygrometricum (assembly GCA_001598015.1). Lineage (NCBI taxonomy): Eukaryota > Viridiplantae > Streptophyta > Magnoliopsida > Lamiales > Gesneriaceae > Dorcoceras > Dorcoceras hygrometricum. The sequence goes on along the minus strand of KQ991137.1, from coordinate 304,291 downwards.
CTCGGCGCATGGTGGCTAACGATCCCAGCAAGGATATGAGAGTGCGGTATTGCCGCTCGCCCTCGCATCCTGGTAAGAATCAACAACAGCAATACCAGATACGAACAATGACTACAATAACAATATGAATGCAATATGGGAAATGCATGTATGCATAACAGAGCAGCTAAACAATCAACAGAAATCACGTATGCACACAGCAACCTCCACATCGATGCATAACAGCCATCTAGCATTCAATCTCACGCCAATTCCCAGCAATATCAAGCTCAAATCCGTACCTTAAATTCTGCTCAACAATTACCACAAACTAGGCCTGAGAAATCTGATTCCAACCTGCACGCACAAACACACTTCCAAAGATAGCTGCTTCGCGATCTCACTCCCGTGAACGATAGACTCCGAAAATAGTATAGGGTGAAAGAGATTTCCAAGAGGATTCCAACGCTACCTCACACGAAAGAAAAGACGGCCAGAAGCGACGGGAAATTACCGGAGAAGCTCACGGTGAACAGTGCTCTAGGGTTCGAGAACAGAGAACGAATGTCGGGGAAAATATTCTAAGTATGGGATCTGATATCTCAATCGAAGACCAAGTCTTCCTATATATAAATCCCGTAACTGAAATCTGTTTTAAACAAATCCACCGACAAAAACCAGCAGGCACAAACAACCAGCAGAAGCAAAGAAACCAACTGCTGAAATCTCAAACCACGCTAAACAAAACGACGACGCACAACCTACGTCATCCAGTCGTTAGCTACAGTAACCAACAAATCTCTCGCAGCTGGACATCCAGACGCTGATTCAAAATACAAAAGCTGGAACCAGCAGCAACATACAAAACACAGCGTTGCAACTAATCAAAACGGCGTCGCATTGCCACATCATCAAATCTGGTCCTCTCGCGCAATACCAGTCGCAAGCTACAGGAACGTTGACCAACGTTGACATCTGTTTTCAATAATCCAACCAGACCTCATCGCTGCGAACAGATCTCTCAATAGTGCTACTCCCGAAAATGACGACGTAGCAACTTATTAAAACGGCGGCGTTTAGAAACCAACGCATAAACCCGCAATACACAAAACAGATCTCTCGAGCAGATCTCATGCCAACGCTATACCTCCCACAAGCGCTAATCAAAACGACACCGTTCTTACTTATCCAAACGACAGTGTTTCAGGCCTTAACAAAATACGATAGAACCAGCGACCAGACTTCTTCAACAGCAAGGCTGACGTCATCAACGCAACGCATACCAGCGAAGCTTACGTCATCAAATCTGCTACCAGATTTCACCAAAAACAGATTTCTCCCCAAAAACTCAAAAATGCGAAAACTTCCAGAATTGCTTAAAATGTGATTTTCGACCCGAAAATACAAACCAAACTTCCAAAAACCGATTAATTCCAACAAATTAATCTTATATACAAATCCAGGTCTCACATTTCTCCCCCACTAAAAAGGATTTCGTCCCCGAAATCGAACAACAATCTGGAAAAACAACTAAACAGCAAGATACACAACAGAACTCTGCCTAACACAAGCCAAGAGTTCAAGATAACTGAGCAAACAAATAACAACAACTAGGGAAGAAATACAACCAAAAGCTACAAACTACTGGAAATTTAGCTCAACAGCTACTCAAACAGATGCGGCCACTCACGCTGCATCTTCTCTTCCAGCTCCCAAGTAGCTTCTTCCCTTCCATGTTTGCTCCACTACACCATTACCAACTGAATGGTCTTATTCCTCAACTGTTTCTCTTTTCTGCCAAGGATTTGCAAAGGGTATTCTTGATAGCTCAACGACTGATCTAGCTCTACCTCGTCAGTTCCAAGCACATGAGACGGATCTGGCTCATACTTCCTCAACATGGAAACATGAAAGACGTCATGAAGAGAAGACAACTCTGGAGGCAACAACAGCCGATACGCTAAAGGGTCAATCCTCTCAACAATCTCATACGGACCAACATAACGAGGGGCTAACTTTCCCTTGCGTCCAAAGCGCATCACACTACGAAACGGAGAAACCTTGAGAAATACACGATCACCAACCTGAAACTCAAGAGGTCGACGCCTCTTATTCGCATAACTGGCTTGGCGATCCTGGGCAGCTTTCATTCGCTGTCGAATAAGATCCACATGATCTTTCATTTGCTGCACAAAGTCAGGGGCAGATAGCTGCTTCTCCCCCACTTCTTCCGCCTCAAATGGCACCATGCCAATCGTCACCTGGTAGCTGTTATTGTACGAAAACTCAATCAAAGACAACGCGTCTTGCCAGCTACCTCCGAAATCCAACACAACAGCACGCAACATATCCTCTAACGTCTGGATAGTTCGCTCAGATTGGCCATCTGTATGGGGGTGATACGCGGTGCTCATAGCCAATCTGGTTCCAAAGCTGTTTGCAAACTCTTTCAAAACCTGGAAGTAAACCTTGGATCTCGATCGGAAATGATCGAAATGGGCACACCATGCAGTCTAACAACAAAATCAACGTACAGCTTCGCCATATTCTTCAACGAGAAGGTAATTCCATAGGGAATAAAATGTGCAGACTTCGACAGACGGTCTACAACCACCCAAATAGCATCGCATCCTCTGCTGGAACGAGGCAGATGCGTCACGAAATCCATAGCAATGTGCTCCCAATTCCATTGGGGCACTTCCAAACTCTACAACAGACCACCATGTCTCATCCTCTCGGCCTTTACCATCTGGCAATTCAAACAACGAGCGACAAAACCAGCAACGTCACTCTTCAGGCCAGCCCACCAGAAGTGCGGCTTCAAAGCATGGTACATCTTCCGTGCACCAGGATGAACGGTATGTCTACTACAGTGCGCTTCCCGAAGGATTTCCTCCTTCAAATCAATCAAATTGGGCACAACCAACCTGCCCCAAAAACGCAACAACCATCGGAAGAGACAGAATAATCCTCAAGCTCGCCAGCCCTGACCTTCAACTTCAACTCGTGGATAGACGGATCGGTCCTTTGAGCTGCTCGAATGGTGGAAACAATCTCTGGCTCCACTTGGAAAGAAGAAACCACCACACAATCCTCAGCCGGGTAAAATCTCCAACCCATAGTGTTAAGATGATCTTGGTCCTTGGAGATGTACAACGAAGCAAGCATCTCACTAGCCTTCCTGCTCAAAGCATTGGCCACTACGTTCGACTTCCCAGGCTGGTACTTAATCTCACAATCAAAGTCCTTTAGCAGCTCCATCCATCGACATTGTCTCATGTTCAAGTCAGGCTGCGAAAACAGATACTGCAAACTCTTGTGGTCGGAGTACACCACAAACTGCTCGCCATACAGGTAGTGACGCCAGATCTTCAACGCAAAGACCACCGCTGCTAACTCCAAATCATGAACTGGGTAACGAGTCTCATGCGGTTTCAACTGCCGCGAGGCATACGCAATGACTCGACCATTCTGCATCAACACACAACCCAACCCATTAGCGAAGCGTCAGAACAAACAACTAAACCACCTGAACCGGACGTCAGAGCCAACACAGGCACAATAGTCAGCTTTTCCTTGAGCAGTTGAAAAGCATTCTCGCACTGCTCAGTCCAAACAAACCTCTTGTCCTTCTGAGTTAATTGAGTCATCAGCTTTGCTATACTTGAGAATCCTTCAATGAAGCGACGATAATAGCCAGCCAGACCCAAGAAACTACGAATCTCGGAAACATTCCTGGGACGCTCCCAGTTCAGAATGGCATCAACCTTGCTAGGATCTACAGAAATCCCCTCGACTGAAATCACATGTCCCAAGAATACGACGCGATCTAACCAGAACTCACACTTGGAGAACTTTGCATACAACTGCTGGTTTCTCAGCGTCTGAAGGACAATCCACAAATGCTCCTTGTGCTCCAAAGGAGTCTTCGAATAGACTAAGATGTCGTCAATGAACACGATCACAAACTGATCGATAAACTCGAGGAAGACTCGGTTCATCAAATCCATAAAGACTGCAGGCGCGTTGGTCAAACCAAACGGCATCACCAAAAACTCAAAATGTACGTACCTCGTACGAAACGCAGTCTTCGCGACATCTTGCTCTCTCACCATCAGCTGATGGTACCCGGAACGAAGATCAATCTTAGAATACACCGCAGAACCTTGCAACTGATCAAATAGATCATCGATTCTCGGCATCGGGTACTTGTTCTTCACAGTGGATTTATTCAACTGGCGAAAATCAATGCACATCAGCATTGAGCCATCCTTCTTCTTCACAAACAGAATAGGCGCTCCCCACAGTGACATACTAGGTCGGATAAAACCTTTCTCCAGCAGATCATCTAACTGCACCTTGAGTTCTCTCAACTCCACAGGTACCATACGATAAGGAGCACGCGAAATCGGAGCTGTGCCAGACACCAACTCTATGTTGAAGTCGATCTCCCGCCTTGGAGGAAAACCAGGAATCTCCTCCGGAAACATATCGGGAAAGTGTCCCACCATGGGGACGTCACTGAGCTGAACACGGGAAGAAGACGCATCCAAAGCGTAGATCATAAAGCCAGCATTCCCCAAAGACAACAAGCTAAACATCTCCATCGCTGAAACCAATGGAATCTTCGATCGCGAATCCTGGCCGTAGAAGTCCCACTTCTCGCCAGACATAGGCCTAAAACGCACAATCCCATGGAAGCAGTCCACGGAAGCCCTATAGTTGGACAGAACATCCATCCCAACTATGCAATCGAAATCCCAAAGCATCAAACGGATCAAGTTCGCTAACAGGACATGCTCACCAAACCGCAACACGCCATCCAACAAAACTTCATGGGAGAACAGACTCACACCACCAGGGGTAGAAACAGAAACGGCATCGCGCAAAGGAATGGTACACAGACCATGCTCAATAACAAACGAATCAGAAATAAACGAATGCGATGCACCGGTGTCAAACAACACACAAGCAGGAAAGTCAAAGACAAGACATGTACCTCCAATCACCCGGCTCGGTGTCTCCTCGGCCTGCTCCCTCATAATGGCGTTAACCTGAGCATGCTGGGGTCCTGAGAAAAAAAGCTGAGACGACTGCCCAAAGCGCGAAGGGCCAGGCTGCTGAAACGGCCTAAACTGAGTCTCACCCAATCGGGGCTGCTGAAACTGCTGAGAACGGCCCCTAGACTGACCTCCATGACCCTGAGGCTGGGCAAGGTTGCAGGAACCCTGCACACCTACACACTGAGTGGAAGGATGCTTTCCACCGCAAAAGCCGCAAAACTCAGTCCGAGATCCACTGCTACTTGAACTGCCAGAACCCGACTTCTTCTTGAATTGCTGACCTCGGGGTCGAAACCTCTGACGGCCAGACTGCTGAGCCACCTGTGGCTGCTGCTGCTGCTGGGGCTGATTGGCTGACTGGAAGGACTGAGAAGACTGCGCTCCCTGAATGACAGGACGACCACCCTGTGGTGCCTGTTGCCGACGAGCACTACGACTCCGCATGCCCTCCTCGAGATCAAGGGCACTATCCACTGCCTCAGCATACGTTTTGGGTTTGCTGGTCAACACCATCTGATAAAGCTCATCATTCAAACCCTCAATAAATCGAGTCCGCTTGGCCCTCTCCCGGACAGAAACATGGGGAACATACGCCAACAAGGAAGAGAACCGACACGCATACTCCCTCACAGACATGGAGCCCTGCTCCAAACGATCAAACTCCTGCTCACGGGCGTTCACATAAGATTCTGGTACATACTCCTGCCGGAAGGTGGTACAGAAACTATCCCAAGAGATCACAACTCCGGTCTCCAGCAAAGTACTCGAAGCACCTAGCCACCAGCGCTCTGCGGCCTTCCTAAGCAAGAGAGTCACTAAACCCAGCCGAAGATCATCATCATACTGAACTCGGTCGAAAAGAGCAATAACATTCCGGAGCCACGAATACGCATCCTCACTGGACTCGTCACCATTGAAGACTGGAGGGTTCATCCTCTGAAACCGAGCGATCACCACATCCATCCGCTCCACCAGGGAGGCAAATCACCAACTTCCTCCTCCTCACTAACACGAGTATGGCTGCGAGCACTACGCCTATCCTCGTTCTGTCCTGCCGACTCCTCAAACTGCCCCTACCTCTACCACGACGTCTAGGCGGCATCTACGAAAACACTCAACAAGATCAAGCAAAACAGAACAAATACGTCATATATAGCACATAACACAGAAATATGCAGCACGTAGTAACACAACAAAGCACATGCAAAACACAACACTGAGCCTAGATTCAAGTGAGATCAAAGAAATTGAGCTTATCCCAGCTTAAGCTCTGATACCAAAAATGTCAGGCCTCGTGCTCTAAACAGAGTAAAATCATACAAGCACATGCGGAAGCTATCAAAAAGCGGGTAAAATTTTCGCGTTTAGGCCTGACGGTTTAAAAACATATAATTTAAAATACAAGAATACTCAAAATACGAACCCATTATAAAATCCAACCACAACAGAAACAGTATAGCATAACACCATCCAACGACAACATGTATCAGACTCCAACTATGGGATAAAATAACAAAGCGCAGGGCATCCCCCTGGCTAACTGATACACACACACACACACACACACACACACACATATATATATATATATAT
>KQ991137.1:258458-294617 GCA_001598015.1 Dorcoceras hygrometricum | reverse complement strand
TGCATAAATTAAATAATCAAATTATTTATCGCAAAATCATATTTTAATCATAAAATCGCATTTTATAATAAAATCGTATTTTGTCGATAAAATCAAATTTTAATCAACAAAATCATATTTAATTATAAAATCATATTTTACAATCAAAATCGTATTTTGCAATTTTAATTGCATCATATTGGGCCAAAAACAATTTTGGGCCCAAAATCTCAAATTTCAAAATTGACCAAAATCGGCCCGATATCGGATATCGGCCCGAAAACTTCATGGGCTGCCCGGGACAGGCCCGAACTAAACCTAGAAGTAAAATTCAGCTGTCGCAATAATCTGTCGGAGATCGTCGCCGCACGGCGGCGGTCGCCGCCACCATATAGCGCGCGGCACAAGGCCGCGCGCTGCCGCAACGCGTGCGGCATGATGGCCGGCGTTGCGCCTGGCCATGGCGCAACAGATTGCGCCAATCGCGATCCTAAACCGTGCGTAGTGGCCGAGCAGCCGCGCAACAGGTTGCGCACAACGTTAGCCACTGGCCGCGCAACGGATTGCGCATGAGGGCACCCATCGGCCGTGCAGCACGCGCGGCCATTGCGCGACCAGCGCGCTACCGCGCGCGCTCATGCGCGTGGGGAGGGGGCGCTGCCATGCGCGGCGGCGCCGCTGCTGGAGCAAAATTTTGTTTTACAATTCTGAAATTCGAGATCTGATACAATCATGGCAACAATTGTATTGAAGGATCCGAGTCATAGCTCTGATACCACTGTTGGGGAACCGTGGCGGATCCGGATCCCGTTTCCCGGCGGCGCAGCGGAAGTTTAGAATTTACGTTCAATACAATAAAATCAATACTATAAACCATTTATAGGATGATTTTTGGGGTGTTACCTTGCTGGCGTCTAGGCGCCTGGCTCCGACCAGTTTCACGAGGAAACCGGCACTTCACGGTAGGCGGCGGTAGATTACGTCTAATCAAGTCCACGACCGGATTCGATCTTCCTTCGATAAGCCTGCACTAGAAGGCTGATGGATTTTATCACGAACGGAATCACCTCGTCGCAGTGATCGAAACAAGTCCGATCACGTAGAAGACGGCGGCCGGCGGCGGCGCTTGGGAGGGCCGACGGCGGCGTGTACAAGAGGAGGTGGGGGGCGGCCGTCCTTTTGTGAGTGGAGTCTAGGTTTAGTTATGATGCTTGTCAATTGCAACCCTAGGCTCAAGACTATGTATAGGTGTGATGGGCTTGAACCGGCCCATTGGACCTAGGGCGGACCCAGTCCAACGTATGAACATTCGGTTCATCTGCATCACCGTGGTTTCATCATAATTCCGATCGACGATCAGATCGGACCGATCGACTCAGTTTCCAAAACTGAATATTATGATGCGAAAACAATTTTTCAGATTACTTAGTCCAAAATGACAGTTTTTCCCCTCAACAGCGGGAAATCGCAATTTGACCCCTGTTGACTTTTAGGAAGTCACACTCCCTAAAATTCTCCTCATATACTCAACACATTGAGCTCAGTTTCCGTGCGGGAATCACGAATCCAGTACTTGTGTGACCCTCAATGGTTCAGGGATACAACTAGCCGTGGGCCCACAACCATTGCGGCTCCGAAATCACAATTTCGGACTTGCCCAACGGATCATGGTAAAGCACCTAGCAGCATCGCGTCATGATCCCCTAGGTATCTCTGATAGTGCCTGCAAGAACCAGTTGGTCGTGGTTAGCGTACAGTACGGTCCTTTCAATCCATATATCCCGATTAGATCAACGACCATTGGTAAATCAAGAGTCGCTAAAGATCCGATAGCTATGCATACATCTTGGGGATCGAATAGTGACATCGCGAGTGTAACTAGGTAAACCCATTTACCTAAAACACTTCTAGTACTCTGGCCAGAGATTTATACACTATTATCCCCTCAGATAGCATAGGATATCCACGCATGTAAGCGAGCGGTGAATCCTCGACAACGAAGCATCGAATCCTACATGCATCGGGATCTCACCCAATCCCGCCGCCTAATGACCCCAAGTGAGTCGGCAAACGGGTCAAAGCGAGACGCCTATCATGTAGAGTCTCAATGACGTTTTGAGTCGTGAGGACTAATCAGTACAACCAAGACCTCGGACTTATCCACTTGACAAATGGTAACCACTTGGAGAGTCCGAACGAGGGTAGTTCGATAGATCACCAGGTCACTATCTATCTGCATGCTCAGAACATCATAATGTTCCCTACCAATGAAACATGGTACTTCGCATCGCAGATACTAGTCTCAATCTCGGGCGGCCTTATCCTCATTTTGACGGCCCAATCGACTAGGAACTAATTCAGAATACACAGTGACTATTAGATGTGTTTCATGATAGCCGTCATACCCACTATCATCTAACATACACTATGGTGCATTCTAGGTCTTTATCCAACACAATTGTTAACATTATATAAACATAATGAAGATAAAGAATGCCATAAAAAAATGCGAATATCATATATAAAGACTGTCATATGAGTCTATAAACCCACACGCCACAAGTTGGCTAGTTGGGCATCTACTCTAACAGAACTGTGGTAGTTAACCACTCGGCGCATGGTGGCTAACGATCCCAGCAGGGAGATGAGAGTGCGGTATTGCCGCTCGCCCTCGCATCCTGGTAAGAATCAACAACAGCAATACTAGATACGAACAATGACTACAATAACAATATGAATGCAATATGGGAAATGCATGTATGCATAACAGAGCAGCTAAACAATCAACAGAAATCACGTATGCACACAGCAACCTCCACATCGATGCATAACAGCCATATAGCATTCAATCTCACGCCAATTCCCAGCAATATCAAGCTCAAATCCGTACCTCAAATTCTGCTCAACAATTACCACAAACTAGGCCTGAGAAATCTGATTCCAACCTGCACGCACAAACACACTGCCAAAGATAGCTGCTTCGCGATCTCAATCCCACGAACGATAGACTCCGAAACTAGTATAGGGTGAAAGAGCTTTCCAAGAGGATTCCAACACTACCTCACACGAAAGAAAAGACGGCCGGAAGCGACGGGAAATTACCGGAGAAGCTCACGGTGAACAGTGCTCTAGGGTTCGAGAACAGAGAACGAATGTCGGGGAAAATATTCTAAGTATGGGATCTGATATCTCAATCGAAGACCAAGTCTTCCTATATATAAATCCCATAACTGAAATCTGTTTTAAACAAATCCACCGACAAAAACCAGCAGGCACAAACAACCAGCAGAAGCAAAGAAACCAACTGCTGAAATCTCAAACCACGCTAAACAAAACGACGATGCACAACCTACGTCATCCAGTCGTTAGCTACAGTAACCAACAAATCTCTCGTAGCTGGACATCCAGATGCTGGTTCAAAATACAAAAGCTGGAACCAGCAGCAACATACAGAACGCAGCGTTGCAACTAATCAAAACGGCGTCGCAATGCCACGTCATCAAATCTGGTCCTCTCGCGCAATACCAGTCGCAAGCTATAGGAACGTTGACCAACGTTGACATCTGTTTTCAATAATCCAACCAGACCTCATCGCTGCGAACAGATCTCTCAACAGTGCTACTCCCGAAAACGACGACGTAGCAACTTATTAAAACAGCGGTGTTTGGAAACCAACGCATAAACCTGCAATACACAAAACAGATCTCTCGAGCAGATCTCATGCCAACATCTATACCAGATCTCTCCCACAAGCGCTAATCAAAACGACACTGTTCTTACTTATCCAAACGACAGTGTTTCAGACCTTAACAAAATACGCTAGAACCAGCGACCATACTTCTTCAATAGCAAGGCTTACGTCATCAACGCAACGCATACCAGCGAAGCTTACGTCATCAAATCTGCTACCAGATAGACCTTAACAAAATACGCTAGAACCAGCGACCATACTTCTTCAATAGCAAGGCTTACGTCATCAACGCAACGCATACCAGCGAAGCTTACGTCATCAAATCTGCTACCAGATTTCACCAAAAACAGATTTCTCCCCAAAAACTCAAAAATGCGAAAACTTCCAGAATTGCTTAAAATGTGATTTCCGACCCGAAAATACAAACCAAACTTCCAAAAACCGATTAATTCCAACAAATTAATCTTAATTACAAATCCAGGTCTCACATCAGTTCTCAAGGTTAGTAATTAAATGATCTGTTTTCACATGAATCGAATCAGAATAGGGAAAATTTCCAGATCAGCTTGAAATTGGGTATCAGATCACACTGGGAAAGGTTCCAGCAAAACCAACTCATACAAATTTGGATCAGATCGCAAGAACAGCTTTCAGATCTCACGTACAACGAAAAGCTCAGAGCTTACAAAGCATTCAGATTATAGCAGAGTTCAGACAGCTCAGGATTTTAGCTTAGCGAGACGAACATCAAACAGAACAGAGCGACTCAAGCGCTCAATCACTGGCTAAACTACCGGAGGCTATTAGTGTACCTAACGATAACCTTTCGATGATTCCAGTATATATAAAGGAAAGTATTTCAAAAGTGAAAAGAAGATCAATTAACCGGAATATCAAATCAATCCGAGAATAAATCGATCAATGCATCTATAAATGAAGAAATAATTCAACCGAGAGAGGACTCTTGCCTCGTGTGCTTTTGCTAAGTGAAAAAGAGACATCGAGCGTGCACTGAAACTCTACTGTTCACTCATCGTACTCACCTTGAATTTGCTCCCCAAAAGTTTAAAAGTCTTTTCTTGAGTTTTTGTACACTCTGTAGCTTTGTTGATTAAAGTGCAAATAAAAAACAGAGTGTGTGAGAGCATGCGTAGCTTAATCAACTCAGAGCTGATAATTGTAATTGCATTAGATATTGCGAGTCTGTAATCGGTTGTAGAGTGCTAAGAGTTCTTACAGTTGTGGCTGTTGGGATTGGGTTATTGTAGGGGCTGTAATAATCAAATTCTTCTAGTGGAATCCTTCCTGAATAAAGAAGAAGGGGAGACATAGGAGTTTCAGCTCCGAACTTCCATAAACAAACTCTTGACCTTTATCTTTTACTGCTTTCAGTCTTTAATCTGTTCACTGTTCAATCGAGAGAACAAATTACGCTGAGATCCTCCAAGCTGGTAACTCAGCTTCGAGTTAAGCCGAAGGCTTTTAAAATTATTTTAAAAGTGTGTTCGTGAAAAATTGTGCAGCAGTTCATTCACCCCCCTCCCGAACTCCCGAGCTGTTATTTTAGCTCTCATTTAGATCCCAAAAGGTGCTATCGAGCGTGATATCTGTGTTTGGACAACGGTAGTGTCCACGAAGATCAAGATACTTTCCCAGACCTCGAGAACTCGAGGTGACATACTCAAGGGTGTTCACTCCTCGGGCCCCGAGGTGTAATGCCCAAGGGTGTTCATTCCTCGAGTCTCGAGATGGGTGGATCCATGTGGTACCAAGAGAATCCCCCGATGGGTCCTAGATGAAGAATTTGATTTAGGACTATTTGGAGTTCTGGTCGGGGCTCAAGATCAGATTTGTGTTTTCATAGGAAAATAATAATCCGTATAACGTAGTCTTGCAACCGTTGATTAGGTGAATCAGACGATCAGGATGGATTCTAGCTCGGCTTGAGACAAAGGTTGGAATTTCATAGACGATTTGAGCCCATCGCTGCAAGGGAGATTCAATAGCTGTGGTGACTCTCAAACTCCTATAAATCGGTAGCCCATCTATTCAATTTTCACTTTCAATTTTTTTACCATACCAAAACCCTGTCAAATTTTTCCTCGAGCTATCTACATTTTTTCTTGATCTACTCTCCAAAATTTCACACTTGTAAGTGCTTAGTTTGATTTCGTCAAATAGAGATATTGTCTCCAGATAATAGTGCAATTATGTAATTAACAGAGTCCCTAGATTCCTCCTTGTCTTTGGGGTCTAGCAGTGAGTGGGCGGTACCCCGAGTGCCTGGATGTCCGTAGAGCACAACTACTTAGAATAGCCCAAGATGAGTCCGAGCTCGCCTCCTCAAAGTGTCCTTGTTATGAAGTAAAAGAATCAACTGTAGGGTGTCAGGCATTCCCTAGATTATTTATAAGGAGGAGATGTCAAGTTCGAGGTGACTATCCCCAACATAGGAGACCGAGCTCATCATCCTCCCACTGATTTTCATACTTTTTACATCAACCAGATAGATATGGGTCTTAGGTTTCCATAAATTCATAATAGAGTTGTGTCATCACCTTCGTGTTAGCCCTAGCCAACTAGCCCCGAACTCGTACAGTTTTCTTTTATACTTAGGATTTTTGGTTAGGTATTTTGAAATTGCCCTCTCGACCTACACTATGATGCAGCTCATCTAGGTAAAAAATTTAGGATCTGGAAAATTTTACATTTATAATAAGTGAGCTTGCGTTTATAGTGGGGAACCCGAGCTCCCACAAGGGATGGATGAGTAGGTACTTTTTCATCAAGCGTAGTGTTAAGACTGGGAGCCCGTGTGGTTATGACATGTCTTGTCGGGATAACACCTACACTATATCCCCCTAGGCCCTCGACTAGGCTCTCAACCTGACTAATTTCTTAGCTACTTTGAGCATGAAGTACTTCAATGTCGGGAGTTAGTCAAGGAGTACCCTCTTTGCCGCTTTAGGTTTAGTCGGAAAGGGATCAGCTAGTTGGGGATTTAGGTATCACAGTTACTCATGTTTTTAGTATTTCTCTCAATTTTGTTATCCCGACCTTTTAACCCATGTTTCTCTTTTGTTTTGTAAATTACAGGATGAGCAAAGCCGAGATGATGAAATCCCTGAAGGACAGGAGCGTTGCTCTCCCTGAGCATAGGGAAGGGAAAGAGGAAGGAGCAATCTGCATATGAGGAGGGGCCTCAGAAGCACAAAGTAAAGGCTCCTGCTCAGGATTCCACCCCTGTGGTGAACTTGGAGGCCCCTGTGGTCAAGCCAGTTGGCTCGGGGGAGGCACTTCCCAAGAAGAAATCCTGGGTAATTCCTGAGGCTCTGACTGTTGCTAAGCTCTCCTTTGTTGCCTCTCGTGAAGGAAGTATATCTCTGCAGTTCCTCAGCCACATGGTTCTGGAAAAGGAACTCAAGCTATGTGGAGGACTCCCAATGTCAGCGTCCTCAAGGCCCCGGGCCTCCATATGTAGGTATTTATCAACTTTAAGACAATTGATCATTCTTCCAGTGTGTTTTCTAATCCGTATTTGTTACTTATGCGATCCTTGTCTTGGGGGGTGGGGAGGAGCAGCCAACCCCTTGTCCCAATCTCACATTGAGGTTGTCCTAACCAGACGCTCGACGACGGGTTGTTGGGTCATCATGACCGGCCGATGAAGCAGTTCAAGGAGTTGCGTGCTGAAATGGACGAGGAGAAGAGGTCTCTATTACTTGATCCGGAGGCGACCTAAGCTAAGGTGCAATCTTCCGATGCTCGGCTCAACATTTCGAGAAAAAGTGTCTTCATTCCAAAGTCCAAAATTTGAAGGAGGAAGTAGAGACTTCCTGGCAGCTCTAGAAGGAGAAATTCCTTAAGTCCGTGGAATTCGAGACTTTATGCTCGAAGAAGGCCTCTATCGTCTTCGAGCATGGCTTCAATGGCTACCTAGCCCAGTTTATGGCTAATGAATAATTGAGTAGGAGCACCCAACCTCATTCCTCGGCATCATGCAGGCTCTGGAGGATAAGCCTGATGAGGGCAAAGTGGTCAAGGCACACACCTCAGGTCCCAAGGCATCTCCTCCCCATCCTGAAGACCTCCCTTTTTGCTTTTTTTTTTCCTCTCATAATTTTAATGAACTTTTGATCAAAGAAATCTACTTCCACTAATATTTGCACTTGCTTGTTGTCCCTAGCATATACATGAGAATGAGAATATATGTGACAGAAAAAGAGGTTCGAGGTCGAGTAAAACCCTTCCAGAAAATACTGAGTATGAAATGGGATAACCCCACATAAATATAAGGAAGAATTGTGAGTTTATAGGAATGACTAAGTGTGAGAAGCCGATGCCCGAGGAAAATAGAGAACCAGCTTGGGTCCAAAAGCATTAAAAAATTCTAAGTACGAGAGAACGATGCTCGAGCACAAATCTGAACCAGCTCGGGTTCATAAAGTTGAAACATTACTGAGCCTGAGAAACTTCTCGAGCGGAACTTTGAACCAGCTCAGTAGCATCCTTTAACAAGTATAAGCCAATTAGTCGAGCCAGTTTATTTTACCAGATCGAGTTTAGATGGGTCTACTACTCGAGTGTTTCCCAATAAAAAGAGGACTTTTGGTGCCGAGCAGGTCGGGCTTTTGTTTGTACTTAGGTACGGTTGGTATCCAAGGTTTTTTCCAATAAGAATTGGGCTTTTGATGCCGTGCAGGTCGGACGTTTGTATATACTCAGGTAAGGTTACTACCCGATGTGCTTGCCAATAAGAATTGGGCTTTTGGTGTCGAACATGTTGATTTTTTGTTTGTACTCAGGTAGAGTTGCTATCCGAGGTTCTTGCCAATAAGAACTAGCCTTCCGATGCTGAGCAGAGCGGGCATTTGTTGATATTAAGATAGGGTAGTTACCGAAGGTGTTGCCAATAAGAATTGTGCTTTGGCACCAGGTCGGGCTTTTGTTGATATTCATGTAGGGTTGCTACCCAAGGTGTTTTTCCAATAATAATTGGGCTTTTGTGCCCAGCAAGTTGGAATTTTGTCGATAATCAGGTAGGGTGTCTACCGAAGGTGGTGTTGATGAATGCTGTAAAATTTTAACTTAACCAAATTGGGAAAGAAATTATTTATTAATGAGGTAAAACATCTTACAAAGCAAAACCAAACTAACCCTAGGCGTAATTTTTTTGAAGGTGGATAACATTCCATGGTCTCTGCTTCTTTTTCCATCCCACCCCTCGAGGTAGTATGCAACAGTCCTAGTTCTTCCTATCACTTTGAATGGACCTTCATTGAAAAGACCCGACTTTTTTTAAAATATTTTTTCTCTAAATAAAAAGGGCAAGAAATTTTTTTTATAAACGGTTACGGTCACTATTCATGCGAATAGTATTGTTCACGTGAATAGTAGCCTCAAAAAAAATTTTCCAAAATTTTCACAAACAAGAAATTAATCACTATGAGACTTAAAATATCAAATAAGTCATATCGCAATTATGCGTATATCTCAAGAAAAATTTCAAACCTCGACGTCTCAAAAGCGTATAATTAAAAAGAAAATCCATAATGCAAACTTTCCTCCAAATATTCTCATAAATTTCCATCAACATAAAATGCGGAAGCTGCGAAGATCTTGGGAGTGCGCTTCCCCTGTCCGAGCTCCTCAAGCGTCATCAACCTCGAACATCAATGTCACTCTCACCTGCACAAAATCAGATCTAGTGAGCCTAATGGCTCAACAAGTTCAATCCTGAATAGAAAAATAATAAATATACATTCACATGCATTAAAATAGCAATACCAAAAATCGTTTTAAACTTCAACTTCAGAACTTTAAAAGCACTTTAAACTTTAAACCTTAACTTCATACCTCGTCTTTCAAAATGTTTTAAATAAACTTTAATCTTAAGTCCTCAAAATAACATCATGTGTCAGGCCCGGTGCTCTAAAACTCAGAGTTAAGCACGCAATTAAGAAGCTTAAAAAGTGGCTAAAAAATTTTCTTTTGGCCTGACCTTAACATACCTCATTCAACATAGGCGTATACTCAAAATATGATTTTGAAATACACGCTTCCAATAAATCAAGTCAATATACACAACTACACATGGCATTCCCTAGTAATGACTCGATATAACATATATGTATATATATATGACTGGGAACCCACACCTGGGATTGCAACAGTTGCCTCACTCACAGACCAGCTGAACTACCTGAAAAAGGTCTGCAATGGCCAACGCACAACCAAAGCAGCTCAAGGGAAAAAAAATGAGGTTAAACCTCAGTACGAAGAGCAATCAAAAACAGCAAACCATAAAACATGAAAATAATGCACGCAATGCATTACGAAAGGTACAATGCATTATCGAGGCTCAAGAAATGACTCAACAGCTGGAGACACAACGCTCACAAAAACACTCAACAGCTGGAGGTACAAAGCTCGCAGAACAGCTCAACAGCCGGAGGTAACAAGGCTCGCAGAACAACTCCACGGCTATAGGTACAAACAATAGTGCCACGGAGCATGTGAGAGCGTGGTAACTATCCACTCGTCTCAACACGTGGTACCAGAAGCAAGAACAGCTCAACCCGCTGGTGCCCCAAGCTCATGAGAGTGTGGTAGCTATCCACTCATCTCATAGCGGCAACCCTCCAACAGTAGGGAGAAGAGGAGCACGGTAGCTAGCCGCTCATCCTCAATATCAACAACAAGCTTCCTGGCAATTTAACAGCAGTAATGGCCAACATAGATAACAACAGGGCTCACAATGGGAAACGACTAGCATGGATAACAAAGGAGAAGCCCATTACACAGAACACATACGAATGACAAGGGAGGAGCTCAGCTTTCGAAACAGCATGCGGGTACAAAAGGAGCTCAGCGATATGCCATGCATGTATGCCATGTTAACAGAAATAGGAACAACATGCAGCATACTTCAGAACATCATGGTTAAACAATACAGCATATACAAGCAGCTCTAAACTTACGCATGCAGAAGAACAGTACAGCCTTAACCCTATCACGCATACAAGGCTTAGCACTCTGCTCACAGCCATATACACGACAGCTTACACAAGAAACAACATGCTGTAACACAAAACAGCTCAAACCTTCTCCTGCAGTTCACGACTTGGCCACACAGCCCACAGCCTTAGACACAACAAAGCGCAGGGCAATAGCACGGCTTCCCAGCACACGCAAAAGAGATACAGCTAGTACAGTTCACACATAAACTAGCTAAACAGCTCGGGCAGCGTGTACAACACACAAACATAATAGGTTACAACAGCAAGCCATGAAGTTAAGGCAGCTCGGCCAACAACCTTTATGCCCGCAAGCAGGCTTAGGAAATCTAAGAGCTAACCTACCCTCAAAGCACAAGTTCTACGCAACCGCAAAGGATAAAATCACAAGAAACACGAGATCAATAATTTGGAAAGTCAAAAAAGTCACACCTTATGTGCATAATCTGACTTGGAGATCTCACATAGCCCTCGCTTTGGATCAAATCAGATCCTCTTGGTCCTTCACCTGCTACACAAATCTGGTGAAGACCACAGATTTTCCTCAACTTCAAGCAGCCAACAAGGCGATCTACACCTCACGCCGTGCAAAATCTCAACGGGTGTCATCCCAAACACCACTTGGTAGCTAAACAGCACAAAAGCATTACCAAGACAAGGAAAATCCAGTCAACCTCCGTCGAGATGCATCACTGCTACTCGCAATAAGTCCGCAAAAATCTATATGATCCGCTCAAATTGGTCACTGCTAGCCCTTCCGACAGTGGGAAAAGACACCAAAACTCTTGGTCGAACCCTGCACGACAAGTAATCTCGCTAAATGATTGTTCATCTCCATCAAAGAATACCTGTCACGCCACCCGGTATAGTGGTCAAGCATGCTCTATGCTGACTCCAGCACAGGTTAGATTATTTGGCCGCACAGTCAACTCGGACCGGCACGACTCACGATCAGCAGGAACTCTAAGTTGTTTCTCAGCTCAAGACGTCCAGTTGTCTCAAAGCTGATATCTCAACTACACGCAAACCACAGCGGCACGCTATCAAATTAGGTAACGCTACTCAGCTCACAAGAGCCTGAGATCAGCTCACAATCCACGTCTGAAGATACCATCAATGCTGATCCATTATACTTCGACTCCAGGGCCTCTCTCGCTGCATAGAACAACTCAACACTAGCGCTTGATGGATAAGCTCACATTTCTCCAAGCGAAATCTCCAATTTACAGGATCAGCAGCAGCATCGGCCTGACTATCGTCGAATATTCCTCAAACAATAGGTGCACAAAAGCAAGGAACTCTAGAAATCGGGGAAGATCCCGGCACCAATTTATAGCTTGCGCAATGATCTCTCGCTCCAATGAAGACTAGAAACTTCATCCGGAAGAACGTTGAGGGCTGTCGCACCTCAGGACGTCATCAACACCTTATCCTCAATCTAGCCTACACTCCAGCACTAACTCACGAGACGACCCAATACGCCAGCAGGAGCACTAACAGACACGACATCACACAACGAAGGTGGGGATCGAATCAACCCACGCTCAACATACAGAGCAGAAACACATGCGTGTGATGTCCATGTGTCAACACAACTCACGTAGGAAAACCTAAAACAAGGAAAAGTCCTGCTACAACTCCTCCTATAATTCGCCAGCTCGCTCTCACAACAACGCGATCACACGAGCACTGGAGTCCCGAGTGCTGAGATTGAGAAGGCTATCTGATTCTAAACATATCCTGTGGCTAATAATCCGATCGTTGGAACTGATTAGGGAGGAGATTGCACCTGCGAAGAACCTCCAGAAGAATCCTACTGCGGCACTCTGATCACAAGCGCTATCCTTGATGTCTATCCTTCGGTCCACAACATCTATAAGGGAGGAAAAAGCCAAGCTGCTACGCCCGTGGGTGGAGGTCATCTCTCAAGCCCTAAAGAAATCTATTCTGCTTCACCCTCATAAGTCTAGAACGAGAGGGACATAGGAGGAAAGGGGAGAAAACTGTCTCAAGCACACAGTCATCTTCAAATATCCTTGCATCAAGTGATCAAACTCACGCTCCTTGGTGCTGCAGAACAACCCAGGGATGTCTCTAGAGAAGCACCACACCACCAGCACTGCGCCAACTCTCTTGACTGGAGCGTGGCCAAACTCTGCCTCGTCTCATCCTCAAGCTGCACACTATCGAACAAGCCCACCATGAGTACAAACCAACCCTCAGCTGCAAGACCACCTTCATCATCAATGAAGGTAGGAGGGTTCATCTTCTGGAATCCAATCAGAACTAGCTCCAAGACCTTCACTCATCGAGTCAAATACTCCACTTCAGCCCCTAACGGTCTCGCATGAAGTGCGAAGGAGCTCTCGGTTCAGCAACATCCTCCTTGCTAAACAACACTCTCAGCTCGACTACATTTTGCCCACTAGTTCTACCTCTACCGCTACACAGCAACAATCAAGAGGTACGAAGCAATAAACACAACAGAGCAGGTAAGTCAGATAGTCAAGAAGATGCAGGAGGGGACACACACAGTGTCTAGACTCGAGTGTGATGGAAAGAAGCGAGCTTATCCCAGTTTAAGCTCTGATACCAAAATTTCAGGCCCGGTGCTCTAAAACTCAGAGTTAAGAACGCAATTAACCCAAAAACACGGAAGCTTAAAAAGTGGCTAAAAATTTTCTTTTGGCCTGACCTTAACATACCTCATTCAACATAGGCGTATAATCAAAATATGATTTTGAATTAAAAGCCTCAACATAAATACGCCAGCAAACAAATATATATATATATACATACCTCCAATAAATCAAGTCAATATACACAACTACACAGGGCATTCCCTGGTAATGACTCGATATAACATATATGTATATATATATGACTGGGAACCCACACCTAGGACTGCAACAGCTGCCTCACTCATGGACCAGCTGAACTACCTGAAAAAGGTCTGCAATGGCCAACACACTGCCAAAGAAGCTCCAAGGAAAACAAACGAGGTTGAACCTCAGTACGAAGAGCAATCAACAACAGCAAACCATAAAGCATGAACATAATGCGTGCAATGCATGAGGAAAGGTACAATGCATTATCGGGGCTCAAGAAATGACTCAATAGCTGGAGACACAACACTCACAGAAACACTCAACAACTGGAGGTTCAAAGCTCGTAGGAATAGCTCAACAGCCAGAGGTAACAAGGCTTGCAGAACAACTCCATGGCTGGAGGTACAAACAATAGTGGCCACGGAGCATGTGAGAGCATGGTAGCTATCCACGCGTCTCAACACGCGGTACCAGAAGTCAAAGCTCGTAGGAATAGCTCAACAGCCAGAGGTAACAAGGCTTGCAGAACAACTCCATGGCTGGAGGTACAAACAATAGTGGCCACGGAGCATGTGAGAGCATGGTAGCTATCCACGCGTCTCAACACGCGGTACCAGAAGCAAGAACAGCTCAACCCGCTGATGCCCCCAGCTCATGAGAGCGTGGTAGCTATCCACTCGTCTCATAGTGGCAAACCTCCAACAGCAGGGAGAAGAGGAGCACGGTAGCTAGCCGCTAGTCCTCAATATCAATAGCAAGCTTCCTGGTACTAACAATTTAACAGCAGCAATGGCCAACATAGATAACAAGAGGGCTCACAATGGGAAACGACTAGCATGGATAGCAAAGGAGAAGCCCAGTACACATAAAACATACGAATGACAAGGGAGGATCTCAGCTTTTGAAACATCATGCGGGTACAAAAGGAGCTCAATGATATGCCATGCATGTATGCCATATTAACAGAAATATGAACAGTATGCAGCATACTTCAAAACAACATGGTTAAACAATACAGCATATACAAGCGGCTCTAAACTCAAGCATGCAGCATGGTTAAACAATACAGCATATACAAGCGGCTCTAAACTCACGCATGCATAAGAACAGTACAGCCTTAACCCTATCACGCATACAAGGCTTAGCACTCTACTCACAGCCATATACACGACAGCTTACACAAGAAACAGCATGCTGTAACAGAAAACAGGTCAAACCTTCTCTTGTAGTTCACGACTTGGCCACACAGCCCACAGCCTTAGACACAACAAAGCGCAGGGAAATAGCACGGCTACCCAGCACACGCATAAAAGATACAGCTAGTACAGTTCACACATAAACTAGCTAAACATCTCGGGCAGCGTGTACAACACACAAACAGAATAGGTTACAGCAACAAACCATGAGGTTAAGGCAGCTCGGCCTACAACCTTTATGCCCGCAAGCTTAACATAAAGCTGTAACTACAAGCTCCGAATTCGTACCTTACAAAGATCTTGGCAACTACCTCAACGCAGCTCACGGCTGACAGCAAAACACACCTCCTGCTCCGTGCGGCCAACTGCTCAGACCCGTAGCTCACAACAAGCACCAGAGAGCTCTAATCTGCCAAGATATTTAAAGAATCAGCTCTGCTAAAGCTTCTACAGCTCACGGCCAAAGGCCTCACAGCCCAGAACAACTATGGCTAACAAATGAGCCCTATCCAGCTGAAAGGAAAGTACAAGGAACCGAAACTAACATCAACAGATCAAGGTTACCTGCACTGAAGCTCACTCGGCCGAAAATCGTGAAACCGAACTCATGCAGCTTCACGAAGATCTCCTCCATCCGGCCTCCTCCCGACTCTGAATTGGTACGGAGCATCGACCTTGAAGAGGGGTTTCCAACCGCTGTACCCTCACTCCAAACGGGAGGCCGATCTCCGAAAATCCGAAAAAACTAGTCGGGTGAACAGTGTTTAGGGGTTTAGGATAATATCCATTGGGAGCTTCCAGAAGACGCTAAGGGATGCGTGTGTAAAATAACTAAGTACGGGTCATGAGGGCTATATATATAGACACAACATATCATGGCTACAATCCCCCCAGGACCAGTTCTGGCCTCCACGCTGTACTCAGCCCAGCGTACAACTTAGCACCCAAATTCTACCAGCTCTCGCATCCAACAGCTCGCGTTCGGGCAGATCACGCTCCTAGCAGATAACAACTACAGCGATACCAGATCATGAGTACACAGTAGCACAGGTTCTCGACAGATTACGCCTTCACCGCTCAGCTTACCTCAAGCTGCCACCAGCTTGGGCAAACAGTACAGGACGCTCCCATTAACAGCTTGCGTACCTACAGATCACACCAACGACAACTCACAGATCATAGCTCAGTTTTCGTATATGCAGGTTTAGCCCCAACAGCTCAAAAGTGCTAAGCCAACTCCTCCCTGATCTGACCAACGAAAATAGCTCACAACTGCTGCAGTAGTAACATATCACAGTCCAGACCAGTTTATGCACTTTTTCAGCTCACGCGTACTGGATAGCTTAGAGCCACTCACTGCATCCCAGCTGCACAGCTCGCAGCACAGGCCAGATCACACACCGGCCAGCTCGCATGTTCCCAACAGATCTCTTCCAAGCTAGAACCTTGAACAACTTTCGTCTTGCCTAACTGCTACAGGTACCTCTTGTCCAAGCTGAAGATCACAACAGCTCTGGTCTACACAGGACGTCACAACCAGCCTAAATTTAAAACTGGTACCTCTAAACAATGCAGTACAGCACCCACGATCTACATACCCAGCTCAGGGCACCTAAAACCTCTCTAAGCTGAACCTAGCTTAGACTCAGACAGCCAAAACTCCTAACTTATCGCTGCTTGGCTGCTATCTCCAAAACAGTTTGCGCTACCACAGCTTGGGATGCTCCCAACAGCTTACGACGCCCAAAGCTGTCCGCTAAGCTCACAGATCACAGTGCATGAACCTGAAGCAGCTCACGAACCCAGAACAGATCATGCCTGTTGTTCTTTCTACTCAGTACTCCTAAGCTGCTAATAGTTCACGGACTCAGCACCGTCCATTCATACCAGCTTACTCCTAATCTAGTACACGATAAACAGCTTACACTACCACTCGTCAACCAGCTCGCGTAAACCCTAGGACCATCTTTCATACTAGCCGATCCACTTCAGCTGATACTCCCTAAGCTGGTCTATCTAGATTAGTTAACCACTAATATGGACTAATTAGGCCGTTAACCATCTTGGCTAATTACAGTCCTCACATGATGGCATGTAAATAACATAAAAATCATCAAAGTAACATTTTTGGTGAAGTTTTCTCATTGATTGGACCCCTCTGTTCGCTTGATCAAGCTATAAACCATAGTACTAGGCTGGAATATCTCTACGGACCTCTTGCGCCGTATTCCCCCCTCTAATATGGCTCTACGGACCTCAGTTCACTTGATAAAGCTATAAACCATAGTACTAGGCTGGAATAGCTCTACGGACCTCTTGCACCGTAGTCACTATCCCCCTCTAACATGGCTCTATGGACCTCATGCGCCGTATTCATCATATTCCTCTATGTCTTGGTCATATTACTCAAAAGAATTTTCCTCCTTTTCTTTTAAACAATCAACATCACGTCTCATGCCATCAACACCATCAAAATCATTTTCATTTTTCAAAAGCTTTTTGCCCGTAAACATGTTTGTGATGCATTAGAAAACATAGAAATTTGGTCCAAGATCAATTTTAACCGTTCTAGGCTTCACGGCGGGCTACTAGGACAACAGACGGTCTCAACGAGTCATCGGACAGGTCCAAAACTCATCACGATCAACCCAAGCCTAGAAAATATAATTTTACACATCTTAAACATGTTTACAAGCAATAAAAATACTGTTTGGGTGCCTTCGGGGTGCTACCGTGACCTATAAATTTTCAGCACTACGTGCTGCCTCTCCTTGGCTTCCCTACGGGACTGTGTGACTTCGAACTTGTATATCCTCAACCTCCAGCCATTATACTTAACTTACAACACTTTTTATTCATCCTAGGGACTTCTCAACCTCACCTAAGCTTTCTGAATTTCACCATTCTGCATCAACCAAAACTCTAGCGCCGATCACTCCTTAGATTCGGACCCTATTACATGCCTTCATTTAAATTAATGCTCCACGTCACCTATACCACTAGCCACACCACATACAGCATCCTAAGACACTCAAGACCTTATTTCGGACCATATTTGTGACTCCTATACAATCCAAAACTATGCAGCAACACTTAAGATCCGACAGCCCCATTTCCTGTCCCTCCTTGCATGTCCTCACGCTACTTGCAGCAACTAGACCAGCTGCTACTCCAACCAGCTACTCTACGGTCCTCCTCAAATCCCTAAAAAAGCCTCAACCCAAGGAACCCCGAATGACTCACGCCTAGGCAGAAAGCACTACCATACCAGAAACAATTGCCCACCTTCATCCTACAAACTGCCGTGCCCAACACACGATGGCTCAACCTTTCCTCTCCTCACCTGGACGCCTTCTACGATGTACCAAGCTTATACAACACAACTTAGTGGACCTCTTTACCTCAAGACCAAGAAGCAACAGCCCCTGAACATTGACAGCATGATCTTCGAACAAAATATGCATAATTTCGAAAGTTGAGCAACAACATTCAGAACTTGTTTCTTGCTGTCTTAAAACGATTTTTAAATAAATTCTCATGCATAAACACAACACAAAAAAACACACGTATATAACCTCAAAGTGGCAGAAACAAAGGTTAAAACTTTCCATGGTAGGAGAATTTGTGAATAGGCGTTACCGGAAATCATCGGGACGAGGCGGGGGAATCGGCTCCTTCACGAAAGCTCTTGGGATGACCACGGTTTTTCCTCAGATTCTAGTGTGAAATGTCTGCTGTTTCTAGGGTGAAAAGCCTAATGGACGTGAATGAAGTATCCTCCAATTCATTAGGGTGTACTAAAAAGGTTTTAAGTGTATTTAGGCCCACTATTTAATAATTTGGTTGTCCAATTTCAAGCCCAACTTAAATCTTAATCATACTAACTAAATAAATATATCCGGTGAAGATCTCTGATTTCCTTCAGCTTCTTCCAGTTGATAGAGTGCGCTTCATACCATGCAAAAACCTCAAAAGATGTCATCCTGAATAGCAATTTGTAGCTAAAACAGCACGAAAACTCAACCACGGTCGGGAATTCCTGTCAACCAACATCGAAAACCATCGCTACGATTCACAACATGCCCTCCAAAATCTACATGGTTAGCTCAGATTTCCCAAATTTGTGGTCTAAAAATTCAAAATTTTTTATATAAAAAAATTATATTTTTACGCTTTTCCGCTCTTTTACCCGAAAATCGTGTTTCTGAGAAAGACACTAAAAAAATTATATTTGTCCAATCGCTAGGTAAACTTTTAAATTCAATATTAAATAAACATTTTTGTCTCTTAATCTTTAAAATAAATTTTTCAAACATTTAAAAGTCACCTCTATCATCCCCGCTCTCCCTTTCGTGACTCGGTAGCAAATATTCACCTGAAATCCCAAAACTTCCAAATACGCATTTAAATCTCATAAGTAAAATCATGATTAATATTTTAAAAATCTCAACTATTTATTTCATATAACTCATGCATATGGTTGGCGTGATCGGACAATAGACGCTACATTCGTACGTGAGGTCAAGCTTCTCTCTATCCCCTTGATATTGAATTTTTCTCCACACCAGATCCTTGAACTCATACCATCAAGGCCAAATTCTTTATTATAGTCCTGGGCCATCCTCCTCTGATAAGTTGAAAGTCTAACCGTTGCCCAAGCTCTCCTTCATATACATGATCCAACTCGAAAGCTCGGATAATCATTATCTTTAGCATACTCTGCTACTTGTACGCTCTCTTGGCCGATCTCAGCTAGAAGAACTGAGAGGCCCCGATGCGAAAATTTTAAATAAATAAATTGGCAAGGTGCAAATTGAAATAATCTATAACTTTACTATATCAAATTGTAATACATCAACTTGTTGGACTGATTTTCAACCTTGAAAAAAATTTCAGATCGCATGCTATTTAAACAGATCGGATGTTATATATGCAGAACTTAATTGTGGAACTATTTTGATGATTCGCTTCTATAAAACTCTTTTGGTGTTCGAAAGCTACTGGAAGTATATCAAAATTCAATCGGAGAAGAAACTCGAATCAGCTCAGGCAATAAATACAAATAACGAATCGTAGAGCTCTAAGCTGATGAACTATTTCTTGCAATCAGGTATCACTTAGAACATATTAGAGTTATATCTTCGAATCAAAGCTAATAGAATCAAGGATAAAACTTGAAATTTACAGTAGTAGTCCAGAGTGTACCTAAGCTGAATCTGCTCAGCTCAGAGTATCAAACAGAACGCGAGCGTAAACCAGCATAGAATAGCAATTCAGATCTAGGTATTTGGTCAACTCAGATTAGGAATGTCAACACCACGTAATGAGAAGACCAAATTACAATTGTCAAACAAAGTCAACTCAGCTTAGAATAATGAAATTAGATCACGGGTTCAACTCAGCTCAGGGAAATAAACAGATAATGAACTTAAGATCAGCTCAGGAAAAATAAACAGATCGCGAACTTAGCTCAATAATGACTAACAGATCAGAAGATTTCCTTAGTATGAACAAAAACAAAATATCTAAGGAAATATCCAGAAACATAAACTCGTAAGATGCTTGTAAGCTACTTATAGTACCTCGCAATACTTTGAAAGAAACCGACTCAACTTCTTAGAAAAATTTCTGATAAACGTGAATTTAAACATTTGTGAACCATCCTTAAACATAAACAAGATCATATTCATACCGGAAAACACACTTTTTCTTAGAATATGAAATAAACTGACAAAAACATGCAATAAACTTAATATGCTTTCATGAGTACAGCAAGAAACATAGTTTACTTAATACTGAACACGGCTAATAGAGATCCATCCGGCATTGAACAATTTCAAGCACGTTCAAAAATCATTTTGAAAAAATTCTTTTTGAAGCTTCAGTCGGTTGAAAGCTTTTCAACAGTACTCACTGCTTAAGAAAATGAAAACCTTTTGAGGAAGTTTGATTATGGTGGTGAAGAGTACTGATACGTGTATTTATATGAAAAGAAAAGCATGAGCACATCATTTTAACCTATCTTTGAAAATACACCTTTTTAAAACAACATAGACCGAACCGGTTTTAAAACATTCTGAACCGCTCTTGATAGTATTTAACCGGAAAATTCTTGTGAATCGGGTTCCTGAACTAAACTGGACATGAGCTGAATTGCTGAATCAGTAATAAAGAAGGGTACAGAAATAGAAAAATAATCCCTTCTAAATTTAGATTTCTCATTGTGGATTTATGGATTTCTGGACGTTACAAGAACACCTTCCTCTCCATACACCATATTGTATGGTGTTTCCCCCGTACTTACTCGAGCTATCGTACACTAGGCCTATAATACACTTGACAGTTCATCTATCCATATTCCCCGAGCTGAGTCAAGTTGAGCCTTGAGGCTTTTACAATGGATGTGACTTCGACCTGCCAGTTACTCTGGGTAAGCCACTGAAGTGAATATGTAATGCCCAGAATCATTAAGACGAGGATTAGTGGAGTAGATTCGATATTTAAGAAATTGATGAAGTTTTAGTACGAGCTCGGATTTCTTCTGGAAGTGTTGGATGATTCACGAAGTGTGAGAACCAGTCGAAGTAACCAGACGAGGCGATTTGATAAAATCAGCAGCAGGTTACTGTAGCTCGCGACTGGTGGAAATTTGAAATTCAGTTGAAGCGTTAGTGTTGATTTCAGCTGGAAGCGAACGCACGAATATAAGAGTTAATGAGAGAACACCACGTGTTAGTTATTGTTACGCACGAGAAATCAGCAGCAAGAGTTTCTTACGCATCTGCTGGTTTACATACCTGCTGATTTTGATGTATACCTGCTGGTTGATAATGTATCGGCTGGATGACGTAGGTGCGACGTCGTCGTTTTGATATTAAACGCAAACCAGTCGAGGGGAAAATAAGTTCCAGCTGAGAGAATATACGACAGCGTTTTGAATTATGAATGAAAAAGAAAAATTTCTTTAAGGGAAAAGGGAAACAATTCAAACGATCTGGAACTAGCAGTTCTTCCAGCTCGAATGAATTTAAACAAATGCAAGCGGGACCACAAGCTGGAGAATACTGTACCAAATGTGGAGGAAAACATGCCACAGAAGAATGCAGAGGAGTATCTGGCCTCTGCCGTATTTGTAACCAGCCAGGACATTTTGCAAGAATATGTCCTCAACGTAATTCTGGGAATTTCCAGAATGCAGCAGCAACAAGAACAATGCCAGCATCCAACAGGTCTTCTGTACAACCTTACCAACCCCAAAACCTGCAACAAAATCGACAAGGAGGAAGCCAGACAGTGAGCCAACCTCCAAAGCAACAAGCAAAAGTGTTTGCATTGACGGAAGAGCAAGCACAGGCAGCCCCAGATGATGTTATGTCAGGTAACTGCTACTTTTGCAACTTTCCAGCTTATGTCTTAATTGATACTGGTGCATCACATACCTTCATCTCTGAGAATTTTGTGGTAGCACACAAGTTGTCTGTTGAACCTCTAACTGAAATCGTATCGGTTTCTTCACCTCTGGGGAAAGGAATGTTATCGATCACTGCTGTTAGAAATTGTGTGTTGAAGTTTGAGGGTCACACAATTGAAATGGATTGCGTTGTGCTTGGATTATCTGATTTTGATTGTATCGTGGGCATTGATATGCTAACCAAGTATAGAGCAACAGTGGATTGTTTCCAGAAAGTGGTTCGATTCAAACCAGAGAAAACCGATGAGTGGAAATTTTATGGTAAGGGATCACGAGCCAGAATTCCTTTGATCTCTGCTATTGCAATGAATAATCTATTGCAGAAAGGAGCGGAAGGATTTTTGATTTATGCACTAGATACAAAGAAAAATAGCCCGAATCTGGTAGATATACCAGTAGTGTGTGAGTTTGCTGATGTGTTTCCTGATGAGATCCCAGGATTACCTCCATATCGAGAGGTAGATTTCAGCATTGAATTGATGTCAGGTACCCAACCAATATCGAAAGCACCATATAGAATGGCACCAATTGAATTGAAAGAATTGAAAGATCAGCTGGAGGATCTCCTCACCAAAGGATACATTCGACCAAGTGTTTCTCCTTGGGGTGCTCCAGTACTTGTATGCAAAGTTGTCAAAATGTGAGTTTTGGCTCCAAAGAGTTGTTTTTCTTGGCCATATTATCTCGGGAGCTGGAATTTCAGTTGATCCCAGTAAAATAGAAGCAGTAATCAATTGGCGTAGACCAAAATCTGTGCCTGAAATTCGAAGTTTTATGGGTCTTGCAGGATATTACCGACGATTTATTCAGGATTTTTCCAGTATTGCAAAGCCTATAACTCAATTGACACAGAAAAATGCGCCCTTTGTTTGGTCAGAAGCCTGTGAGAACAGTTTTCTTGAGTTGAAAAAGAGATTAACTACTGCACCAGTTCTAGCAATTCCTGTAGGCACTGGTGGATTTGTAGTATATTGCGATGCATCTCACCAAGGATTAGGATGTGTTCTAATGCAGCGAGGTCATGTGATTGCATACGCCTCAAGACAGCTCAAATCTCATGAAATTCGCTATCCAGTTCATGATCTTGAATTAGCAGCCATCGTGTTTGCCCTGAAGATATGGCGACATTACTTGTATGGTGAGAAATTTGAGATCTTTTCGGATCATAAGAGCCTGAAGTATCTGTTTTCCCAGTCAGAATTGAATATGAGGCAAAGAAGATGGCTGGATTTATTAAAAGATTTTGATTGTGAAATCAAGTACTATCTAGGAAAATCAAACGCAGCAGCTGATGCTTTGAGTAGAAAGATTTGCGCTCTATCTTTGACTACGATTGGAGTGTCAAATCTGATAGAAACTTGCTGCATTTCTGGATATGTATTTGAATTGGAGAGCAAACCAATGAGAATTTGTGCTATCAATGCTGAACCGGATCTGCTGATTCGAATTAAGGAAGCACAAAAGAGAGATTTGAATACCCAAAAATCAATTGAGCTGGTGAAAGCAGGACATCAATCTGGATACCGCATCAACAACGAAGATGTGTTGTATGTGAATAACAGACTTGTTATTCCAGATATTAAGGAGTTGAAAGATCAGATTTTGAATGAAGCTCATAGAAGCAAATTCAGTATTCACCCTGGTGGCAGGAAGATGTATAATGATTTGAAGAAACAATATTGGTGGAAACAAATGAAGACTGATGTGGCTGAATTTGTCTCAAAGTGTTTGAACTGTCAGCAGGTAAAAGCGGAAAGAAAGAAACCTGCTGGTTTATTACAGAGTCTATCAGTTCCTGAATGGAAATGGGATCATATTTCCATGGACTTTGTAACGAAGTTGCCAAAATCATCCAGAGGTTGTGATGCAATTTGGGTGATTATCGATAGGTTGACAAAATCTGCGTGTTTTATTCCTTATCGAATGACCTATCGACATGATCAAATGGCAGATTTGTATATTAGAGAAGTAGTGAGATTGCATGGAATACCAAAATCAATTGTATCTGATAGAGATCCCAGATTTACTTCTCATTTTTGGAGTAGTTTACAGCAAACACTGGGTACGAAACTACATCTAAGCACTGCTTATCATCCTCAAACTGATGGGCAATCTGAGAGGACGATTCAGACACTTGAAGATATGCTTAGAGCAGTAGTATTGGATTTTGGTATGTCATGGCAAGATTCATTACCGCTGGTGGAATTCTCATACAACAACAGCTATCAAACCAGTATTGAAATGGCTCCGTTTGAAGCGTTGTATGGAAGAAAGTGTCGTTCACCATTATATTGGGATGATGTTTCAGAGGTACCTGAGTTAGGACCTGATTTAATTAGAGAGATGACGGAGAAAGTAAAATTGATTCAGCAGAGAATGCGAATAGCACAGCATAGGCAAGCCAAATATGCGAATACCAGACGAAGACCTTTGAGTTTTGAAACAGGGGACAAAGTATTCTTGAAAATTTCTCCTTTCAAGGGTACAATCAGATTTGGAAAGCGAGGGAAATTGTCTCCTAGATTCATAGGTCCTTATGAAATTTTGGAGAAGATAGGTGATCTCGCATATCGACTGGCTTTACCACCATCTCTTTCGGGTATACATGATGTTTTTCATGTATCTATGCTGAGAAAGTATATGCCTGATACTTATCATGTTATACCTGCTGAAGAAGCGGAATTGGATGAAACCTTGAGCTATTTTGAACAACCAATTCAGATTCTTGATCGAAAAGACAAACACCTTCGAACGAAGACGATTCCCTTAGTGAAGATTCAATGGAATCGACATGGCGTTGAAGAAGCAACCGTGGGAAGTGGAAGATGATAATAAAACAACGACTTCCCGTATCTCTTCCAATAAGGTTAGCTATTGTTCAGCATCAATTTCTCCTTATGTTCATATGTATATATAGCGACTGCTGATGAGTTCGAGGACGAACTCGAATCTTAGAGGGGGAGAAATGTAATGCCCAGAATCATTAAGACGAGGATTAGTGGAGTAGATTCGATATTTAAGAAATTGATGAAGTTTTAGTACGAGCTCGGATTTCTTCTGGAAGTGTTGGATGATTCACGAAGTGTGAGAACCAGTCGAAGTAACCAGACGAGGCGATTTGATAAAATCAGCAGCAGGTTACTGTAGCTCGCGACTGGTGGAAATTTGAAATTCAGTTGAAGCGTTAGTGTTGATTTCAACTGAACGCGAACGCGCGAATAGATGGACCAATAAGAGAACGCCACGTGGTAAGTACTGTTACGCACGAGAAATCAGCAGCAAGAGTTTGTAAGCATCTGCTGGTTTATGTACCTGTTGAGTATTGAGGATGTTGTATCTGCTGGTTGAGGATGACGTAGGTAAGACGTCGTCGTTTTGATATCTCACGCAATACCAGTCGAGGGGAAATTCGTTCCAGCTGAAAGAATACGACAGCGTTTTAACTTATGACTATGAGCCTTGATACGTCGTCGTTTAGCAACCAGACGAGAGATTGGAAATCAGTCGAGAGATTTTGGTATCTGCTGGTTATCCAGTCGAGGGATCAATGCGACACCGTTTTGATATGCGATCAGCAGCTGGTTCTTTTGAGTGACGTAGTACCAGCTGATGACATGTAACGACGTCGTTGGAATTAGTTATAACGACATCGTTTTGAGCTTTGAAGTGTTGCGACTGAATTGATGTTGCGACTGGATTACTGTTGTTGCGACTGGTTATTACAACAGCTGATTCTTGCGTCTGCTGAAGAACAACGATAGTCGAACAGCGACTGAGGACGATGAACAGCAGTTGAGGAATTTGTTTATCGTTATCCAACCTCGAAGCGGTGGAAGTATATCCTGTTTGAATACTCGGTGGAAGTATATCCTGTTGAATTACTCAGCGTGACACGTGGAACTCGAATTGAATACGTTGGAAATGATGCACGAAACACAGAAGAGCGTTGTCTATAAATAAGCATGGCTTTGAAATGCTGAGAACATCTTGATCTCAGTTACCAACCTTTGATCGTGCAATACTCTTAAGAAACAAGAAACAGAGTGTAAGAACGTTTATTGAAGCAGTTAAGAACAGAGAAACAAAGGTATAATCTGACAGAAGAGTCAGGAACTAGATTACTCAAGAATGATTGTTCTTGAGTATTCCGCTGAAACCACATACATATATGATTATTGTTCTTGATTTAGAAAAATACAGAGATTGTTGTCTATAAATAAGCATGAATTTGAAATACTGAGAACATATTGAATTCAGCTATCGACCTTTGATCCCGCGAGTATCTCTGGAAGTAAGGAACAGAGCTTAAGAACACTGATTGAAGTATTTGAAAACAGAGAAACAAAGGTATAATCTGGCAGAAGAGTCAGGAACTAGATTACTCAAGAATGATTGTTCTTGAGTATTCCGCTGAAACCACATACATATATGATTATTGTTCTTGATTTAGAACTTGAGTTATGTGTGTGTCGATCCATCACAGGTAGTGGATCTTTTATATTTGCATGAGTTTGCATATTGAAGAGAATTGAATTGATTCTAATGCCCAGGACTGAGTTGGCCTGATTTTCGAAGCCGGAGATGGTTTCGATAGATGAATATTCATGTCAAGATCGGATACGAATCTTGATGGCGTTGAACCGATACAGAATCAATTCTGGGATTGAAGAGGAGAACTAGAATCATTTCATGTCATTGCATTTAATTACAGTGGATACACTGTTATGCATTTTACTGATTATGCGTATCTGTTGATTATATTGAGATAATTCTCACCGGAGTTTCTCCGGCTGTTGTCTTGTTTTGTATGTGTGCATGACAACAGGGAGAAAGAACTAGTGGGAAGCAACGACGGGTAGCGAGAGATACTACTTAGGCGCTAGATCAGCAGCACGAAGATTTACTACCTGCTGATAGTCTAGATATTTGATCAACTGGTCTTAAGTTGCTGACGTCTGGTTTTGTATATACAAATTAAACGTGTACTAGTTAACGGAGCTTGTAACCGTTGTAAACTTTGACGTTTTTGTATAAAGGAATCATGTTTACGCTACCAGCTGAGTTGAATTATGCTTCTGCTGATTTACTCTTCTGCGGGCGAAAATTTTTTTTTATATGTTACATTTAAAACCAGATTAGATTGTTAAACTTGTTTAGTTTTAAACTAAATACCCATTGATTAAGATTAGAAGATTAATTGTGGGCAGAGAGCCTCACAAAACACATATTCCACTCGTGGAACTGATTAGAGAACTGTTCATGAGACAACCAGTCAAAAGGCCATATCCACGTAAAAATCTGACTGATTGGAGCTAGGCGTCATAACGTTAGCAGGGTAACGAGATCTAAACACCCTATGTATGTTTTTTTTTATTTTTGTTACCTACAATTTATGAGCGTGCCCAACCACCATGACCGATTCACGGTGATCAATAATTATTTTTAAAACTTCCGTTGCAAGTCGAGCGCGTGATCTAGATCAAATTTATTCCAACAGAGTCATTGCGACAATCATGCCTTGAGAATTGGTCAACTCAAACACGGCACCTGGCAAAAATCCCGCTTAAGCGCATCACCCACTGGGTAAATCCTTACATTAACCGTCTAAACCCACTATAAAAGCTCAAGTATGCTTCACTTTACTCTCACACACAACGGTACAAGCTCTTAGCTTTTACATACTTGCAATTTTATCTCCGACCACCCAACCCGACTTAAGCGTTGGAGGGGCTTCACTGGAAACACTTCCGGTGCCTTCTAAATTTTTTAGGTGATTTTAGGTCATACGACCTAGCCTACTTCCGCTCATCAGTCCCCAAATATCTCAAGGTGAAATCTCTCGATGACCCAACCTGACGTTAGCTTATAGGTTATGGAAACTTCGGTTATATCACATACATTATGCCTTTATTATAACATGGTAATGAAAACTCAGAACTTTGTAGTTTTTATTGCAAGCTCAACTTGTGTATGCATCATTTAAGTTTCACACAACTCCATGAGATTATTCGAACCGAGTTGTTATAGGAATCATACCTATAACTGAACATGATACCACATGTAGCCACCCACCTCGGGACCCGAGGAATGAACACCCTTGGTCATGCCACATCGTGGCCCGAGGAGTGAACACCCTCGAGCATGTCACCTTGGGTTCTCGAGGTTTGAGGATGTATCCCGGCCTTCACGCATGCCACAGTCCCAACGCAACAATTACGCCTCCGATAGTACCCCAAAATATGCTTTGAATCAGAGAAATTAGATCGAAAATCTTGCCTGGAGAAGTGGTCAACTCAGGCATAGCACTAGACACAATACTCACTCAAACACATCATTAGCCGGATAACGTGCCTGCAACAGTCGCTAATCCCCTCAATAAAAGCCCAGGTACACCTCACTTTACAAGTACACACGAATTCATAAGCTCTCAGCCTTTACATACATTCTTACTCTCCATTTCCAACCACTCGACCTAACTTAAGCATCGGAGGGGCTTCACCGAAAATAAGTACTAACTCATTGGCCAGGGCCAATCCTTTTCATGATCTATAGTTTCAGGAAATCAGAAAGCCCCGGGAATTTTTGCTTTTGAGGGAAGAAAAGAGCTCAGGGCCCTACCACCTCTAGTTTGGGTGGTCTCTTTTCTGACAGAGGTGTTAATCTCTGCTCTCCCCCAGCATTTCAAGTTCTCTAATGTAGGAGAGTATGAGGGGACTATGGATCCCGAGGATCATCTATGGAGGTTCGAAAATGCAGTGTTTCTTCATCAGTATGCTGATCCCATCAAATGTTGAGTCTCCTGACTACGTAACTTAGGTCAGCATAGCAGTGGTTTAACCTCATCCCGGCTGGTAGTATCAAAAGCATTCAAGACTTCAGCCAATCATTCCTCCATCAGTTTCCAGTAGCAAGAAGCAACCAATGATGACGTTGAATCTCTTCAAGCAAAGAGAGTAGAAGAACCTACATGAATAAATCAAGCGATTCAACCGGACTATCATTGAGGTACCTTTGGCTACTCTAGACCTAGTGATTGGTATTACTCAGGGTTTGAGAGGGGGTGACTTATTCAGGTCCTTGGTCAAAACTTCCCCAAAGATGTTTGATGAGTTGTTGACCAGGACGTAAAAATATGTCAATATGGAAGAGGTGCAAACAGCTCGGAGGATTGACTAGGCCCCACCTAAGCCCTCTAAGGATCCTCGGGGAGAGAGAATGGACCCTAGGCCAGGAATGCTCTTAGCGGATAGGTGAACCGTGGTGAGGAAAAAATCCTTCCCAGGGAGAACCTCATTCACCTCAACCTCGAGGAGTTATCCATATGATCTCTCGAGAACCTACTGATGGGATTCTAACAGGGCAAGAAAAGCCAGATGCCGGTCTATGGAGAGCATGGAGGTTGGCAGAAGATACTCGAGCCCCACAATTTCATATGAGGCCGAGGACTTGCAAGGAGGGTTCGATACGCACAATGATGCCCTTGTGATAAGAGCCATGATTGCCAATTATGAAGCTGCTCGGATCTTTGTGGATTCTGGGAGCTTGGTGAATGTGCTTTACAAAGGAGCTATGGACCAAATGGACCTCGAGGAGTATCGTGTGGATCCAGACCATACCCCTTTGTTCAGATTCACAGGTCACTCCTACAACTGGTGGGAGTTATTCATCTAACTCTTTCACTTGGGCGGGAGAGTTTAGGAAGACCAGGTCATTTATTTCACTGTGATAGATGCCCTCTCTTCCTACAATGTGATCTTTGGGAGACCAGCCATGGCTGCCTTCATGGCTGTGGCTTAAACTCAACACAAGAAATTAAAATTCCCCGTAGGAGGAGCTTAGGGGAAGTTATCTGAGATCAGAAGGTGGCATAAAAGTGTTATGTCAAATAAGATAAAGTCGAATAGAAGGTTGCCAAAACCCAGGGCCATAGCTACCCAGTGCTCGAGGAGGCAATCATGTGCATCTGGTCAAGGAGGATTTCCAGCTAACAACCAAGGAGGAGGAGGAAGAGATGATTCTTGTCCCCCTTACAGGAATCTTAAAGATCACTCGAACTCTCCATGAGGACCTCAAAACACAACTTTTCAAATGCCTTGACGAGAACAAGAATGCATTTGATTGGTCTCCATCTGACACATGTACGTAGGGAGGTTATTAATCACAAACTAAATGTCTCCGCGAGCTACTGATTTGTCATTCAAAAGAGAAGGAACTTTGGAATAGATAATGATGATGTGATCAGGAGTCAGGGAACTGCTGAAGGTAGGGAACATTTCCCGATCTGGCTTTCTAATATGGTGTTGGTTCCGAAGGCAACAGGAAGTGATGCATGTGTGTAGACTTCAATAATTTAAAAAAAATTTCCCTAAGGAAAGCTATCCCTCCCGAGGATAGATCCACTGAATTCAGTGAATTTCTATGCTTCTTGGATGCTTACCATGGGTACCATCAGATCCATTTGGTTAAAGAAGACCAAAGAAAGGCCAGCTTTATCACGATTAAGGGGACATTTTGTTACATTGTTATGCTTTTAGGATTGAAGAATGCAAGAGCCACCTAGCAGAGGCTCATTGACAAAGTGTTTCAACGCCAGATTGGGAGGAATGTCGAATTCTATGTGGACAATATCTGGTGAAGTCCCGGACAGAGGTGCAAATTTGTATCCGACGTCAAGGAAACATTCCACACACCTCGGCAATATCAAGTCAAAAGTTGACCCTGGCAATAGTGTGTTTGGAGCTCAGATAGGGAAATTTTTAGGGTACATGGTGACTCGTCCGGGGATCGAGGCTAACGCTGAGAAGGTGCAAGCTCTGGCCTCGAGGTGTTCTCCCTGAAACAATGAAGAGGTCTATAGGTTGATTGGAAGGATAGCTGCTCTGTCTTGATCCATATATTGATCCGCTTTTAAAAGCCTCCCTTCTTTAAAATATCCAAAAGGAAATAAATTCGAGTGAAATGAGCACAACGAGAAGGCTTTTAAAGAACTGAAGGATCATTTGAGGGAGCTTTCAGTGCTTAACAAGCCCGAGCTAGGAAAACATTTGTTCTTCTATTTTTCTATAACCCTACCAGCTACATCTTGATTCGAGAAGGAGGACAGGTTCACCAGCCAGTATATATTTTATGAGTCATGATTTAAAGGGAGCTGAGGTGAACTATACTACTCAGGAGAAGTTAGCTCTTGTTGTGGTCATCCCAGCCCAACGGTTAAGACCCTACTTCCTCTCTCATCCGATAACAATATTGATGAACTTTGCGTCGGGGCGAATTGTCACACACCCGGATGCCTTGGGAAGACAAGTTAAATTGCATGGTCTCGATCCGAAAATTTTAAATAAATAAACTAGGAATGTGCTAATTGAAATACTATGTATCTTTACTATCTAAAATTGTAATACAACAACTTGTTCTGGACTAATATGTAACATCGTAAAAATTTCTATATATATATCAAAAGATTCAATTTCATTCATATTACATTGAAGAAGTTGCAAAGTAATCTGTAGTGTTCAAAAGCTAGGTTTACTATACAACAAAAGACTGTAAGCTGAAACAACACGAAAATGAATGTCCACGATAAACACCCCTGATCTGATCCAGTTCGCACCATCCAGCTCTGACTAATTCTCATCACCCGCACTCAAGAAAACGAGCCTAGAGGCTCAACAAGCAAATTTGGAAATAACGAAGGCATGTAGTTCGGCGTAAAAATAACTCTAAGATGATAAGCTATAAACGAAAAAACTTGTAAATAATAAAGGAAGTAACTTTGAAGCATAAAACTTTTCTCAAATACCGCGTTTGTAAACAACCCTGTTCTCGGTTCTTATTTCTGTTGAATTATGACGCATAAGCTCTCCTTAAGTCAAATTCGCTTGATCAAGCTATCATCTGAAATTAGGAACTGGGGAATAAATCCCAAATATGCTGTTTGAAGGGGGTACGTCAGTTCGTCAACCAGCATCCTTGTCCTTTCTACGAAGGGCACACTGGTTCTTCAGCCAGCATCCTCACCCCTCTTGGGCTGACCGTCTGTTATATTTGCCATAATTCACTTCAAACTTTCTGTAAAACTTTCTTTAAACTGTTTTTTTCAGATCTGAATAAGATCACTTTCATATATGGTTCGTTTCTATAAAACTCTTTTAAAGTTCAAAAACTACCGGGGAACATAGGAATTCAATCCGAAAAGTAATCTGGAATCAGCTCAGGCTATAGATATGAATAACAAAAAGTAGACCTCTAAGCGGATGAACTATTTCTTGAGATTTGGTAAAACTTAGAATAGATTAAATTATACCTTCATATCAAGTTTAATCGAATAAAGAATTTAACTGGAATTTACCGTAATAATCCGGAGGGACCTAAGCTGAATCTACTCAGCTTAGAGTATCAAAAGATCACGAATATAAAACAAATTAGAATATAAAATTAGATCTAGGCTATTTGATCAACTCAGATTACGAAAAGTCAAAACAAATTAAACGAGTATACTAGATTACGATGGTCAAACAAAGTCAACTCAGCTTAGACAATGAAGTCAGATCATGAGCGTAAAGCAGCTCAGGGGAAATATCAGATCGTAAACTTAGTTCAATAACAACTCACAACTTAGAAGATTTCTTTAGTCTGAAGTAACACAAAATATCTAAGAAAACATCAAGAAACATAAACTCGTAAGATGCTTGTAAGCTACTTGTAGAAACTTCCAGTATTTTCCTGAAACCGACTCAACTTCTTTGAAAAACTTTCTGGTAAACACGAATTTGCAACTTTAAGAACCAAATATAAACATAAAGAAGATCATATTTATTCTGGAAAACACAATCTTCTTAAAACATGAAAAACTGCTAAGAAATGCAAGAAACATAATATGCTTTCATGAGTACATCAAGAAACAAATTTTACTTGCCTCAAATACTGAACACAGTTAAGAAAATCCCTCCGGCGTTGAATATCTTACAATCACGATCCAAAAATCACTTTGAATAGTTTTAAAACTTTCGTTCGGTTGGTTGAGAGCTCTTCACCGCTTTAAAATGAAAAATCTTTTGAAAAGTTTGATTGTGGTGGTTGCGAAGTGATGATCATGTATTTAAAGGAACATAGAAAACATGAGCTCACCATTTTAAAAAATATCTTTGAAAGTATCGCTTTGTACACAAGCCAACATACACCGAGACGGATTTAAATAGCCTGAACCGTGCTTGTTAGTATTCAACCGGACAACTCCTATGAACCGGATTCCTGTTATAAACTGAAGATTCAGCTCAAACAAAAGCTGACTCGCTGAATTGAAGCTAAAAAAAGGTATTGAAATTAAAAATTAAACCCTTAAATAATTTAGATTTATCTTTCTGAATTTATGGATTTGTGGGCATTACAGAACTGGTTACTGAGCTCGGCGAATATGACATCCAGTTCAAACCCTGATCAGCTATAAAAGTGCAGGCATTTGCGGATTTCCATAAGAGATATACACTTCAAGCAAAAGGAGCGATGTAAGGGCCATGTAGATGGGTCCTCATGGTTAGCAGGAAGCGGGGTTGGACTAGTAATGGTATCTTTTGGGGGGTGGGGAGAAACAAGCATGGTAGTGAGGCTATACTTGAAATTTTCAAACAATGAAGCAAAGTATAAGGAATTGCTCGTCAGACTCCGGGCTACTCAGAATATGGGGATTGTTTGAATCATGTTCTTCTCGGACTCTCAGTCATCCAACAGAGTAATGGAAAGAATGAGAAGATGTATAAGTATGAGGAGGCCTGGAGTTAGATGACCAAAGATTTTTCTGAGCTCATCCTTGAGCAGATACCTCGGGATCAAAATGAGAAAGCGGATAGAGTTGAACAAATGGCCAGCTCTTGACCATTCCTCAGTAAAATACGTACAAGGGCATGAGTTGATCTCTCAAATCCACCAAGTTGATCAGAGCCTGGGAAAGATACCACTTGAAATTGGAGGTATGACATCTACGAGTATCTCGTGTATCGAGCTATACCTGAGGTTCCTCCACAAGCTCATGAAGTTAAGTGTAGGGCACTTTGTTTTGTGTTTCCTAATGATGTGCCGTACAAGAGGTTGTTATCACACCTACTCTTGAAATTATTGCCCCCGGAGGAGCCTAATTATGTGTTAAGAGAGATCCACGAGGGGTG
Source organism: Dorcoceras hygrometricum (assembly GCA_001598015.1). Lineage (NCBI taxonomy): Eukaryota > Viridiplantae > Streptophyta > Magnoliopsida > Lamiales > Gesneriaceae > Dorcoceras > Dorcoceras hygrometricum. Next base: position 260,275 of record KQ991137.1, on the reverse strand, counting down.
TTGTGGAAATTACCTCGGGAATATAGCTCTGGAAAGGAAGGCCCTCCTTGCTGGTTTATTTTGGCCAACAACGCAAAATGATGCCTCGAACGTTGTCCTATCATGCCCTAGTTTCCAGAAGCATGCTAACTTACAAAAACAACCCGCCGAGCTCTTGCGAACTATCATCTCCTCGTGCCCATTGATCAATGGGTCCTGGACATAGTAGCCCCTTCCCATCAGCTGGAGGACAAAGGAAGTTTTTATTGGTCGTCGTAGACTACTTATCGTAGTGGGTGGAAGCTGAGCCTTTTGCAAGAATCTCTAAAACCAAGGTATTTAAATTTTTTTGGAGAAACATAGTGTGCCATTTGGAAAACCTCGGAGGCTTATATCAGATAATGGAAGGCATGTATCTGGATGAAAGTTCGTGCATGGTGCCAGGAAATGAAAATTGGACAAGTATTCTGTGAGGCTCTCTGCCCACAATTAATCTTCTAATCTTAATCAATGGGTATTTAGTTTAAAACTAAACAAGTTTAACAATCTAATCTGGTTTTAAATGTAACATATAAAAAAAAAATTTTTTTTTCACCCGCAGAAGAGTAAATCAGCAGAAGCATAATTCAACTCAGCTGGTAGCGTAAACATGATTCCTTTATACAAAAACGTCAAAGTTTACAACGGTTACAAGCTCCGTTAACTAGTACACGTTTAATTTGTATATACAAAACCAGACGTCAGCAACTTAAGACCAGTTGATCAAATATCTAGACTATCAGCAGGTAGTAAATCTTCGTGCTGCTGATCTAGCGCCTAAGTAGTATCTCTCGCTACCCGTCGTTGCTTCCCACTAGTTCTTTCTCCCTGTTGTCATGCACACATACAAAACAAGACAACAGCCGGAGAAACTCCGGTGAGAATTATCTCAATATAATCAACAGATACGCATAATCAGTAAAATGCATAACAGTGTATCCACTGTAATTAAATGCAATGACATGAAATGATTCTAGTTCTCCTCTTCAATCCCAGAATTGATTCTGTATCGGTTCAACGCCATCAAGATTCGTATCCGATCTTGACATGAATATTCATCTATCGAAACCATCCCCGGCTTCGAAAATCAGGCCAACTCAGTCCTGGGCATTAGAATCAATTCAATTCTCTTCAATATGCAAACTCATGCAAATATAAAAGATCCACTACCTGTGATGGATCGACACACACATAACTCAAGTTCTAAATCAAGAACAATAATCATATATGTATGTGGTTTCAGCGGAATACTCAAGAACAATCATTCTTGAGTAATCTAGTTCCTGACTCTTCTGTCAGATTATACCTTTGTTTCTCTGTTCTTAACTGCTTCAATAAACGTTCTTACACTCTGTTCCTTGTTTCTGAAGAGTATTGCACGATCAAAGGTTGGTAACTGAGATCAAGATGTTCTCAGCATTTCAAAGCCATGCTTATTTATAGACAACGCTCTTCTGTGTTTCGTGCATCATTTCCAACGTATTCAATTCGAGTTCCACGTGTCACGCTGAGTAATTCAACAGGATATACTTCCACCGCTTCGAGGTTGGATAACGATAAACAAATTCCTCGACTGCTTGTTCATCGTCCTCAGTCGCTGTTCAACTATCGTTGTTCTTCAGCAGACGCAAGAACCAGCTGTTGTAATAACCAGTCGCAACAATTCAAAACTCAAAACGATGTCGTTATAACTAATTCCAACGACGTCGTTATATGTCATCAGCTGGCACTACGTCACACAAAAGAACCAGCTGCTGATCGCACATCAAAACGGTGTCGCATTGATCCCTCGACTGGAT
>KQ991137.1:210880-248490 GCA_001598015.1 Dorcoceras hygrometricum | reverse complement strand
TCAAATCCATGCTTATTTATAGACAACGCTCTTCTGTGTTTCGTGCATCATTTCCAACGTATTCCATTCGAGTTCCACGTGTCACGCTGAGTATTCAAACAGGATATACTTCCACCGCTTCGAGGGTGGATAACGATAAACAAATTCCTCAACTGCTGTTCATCGTCCTCAGTCGCTGTTCGACTATCGTTGTTCTTCAGCAGACGCAAGAATCAGCTGTTGTAACAACCAGTCGCAACAACAGTAATCCAGTCGCAACATCAATTCAGTCGCAACATTTCAAAGCTCAAAACGATGTCGTTATAACTAATTCCAACGACGTCGTTACATATCATCAGCTGTGGATAACGATAAACAAATTCCTCAACTGCTGTTCATCGTCCTCAGTCGCTGTTCGACTATCGTTGTTCTTCAGCAGACGCAAGAATCAGCTGTTGTAACAACCAGTCGCAACAACAGTAATCCAGTCGCAACATCAATTCAGTCGCAACATTTCAAAGCTCAAAACGATGTCGTTATAACTAATTCCAACGACGTCGTTACATATCATCAGCTGGTGCCACGTCACTCAAAAGAACCAGCTGCTGATCGTACATCAAAACGGTGTCGCATTGATCCCTCGACTGGATAACCAGCAGATACCAAAATCTCTCGACTGATTTCCAATCTCTCGTCTGGTTGCTAAACGACGACGTATCAAGGCTCATAGTCATAAGTTAAAACGCTGTCGTATTCTTTCAGCTGGAACGAATTTCCCCTCGACTGGTATTGCGTTAGATATCAAAATCCTCGTCTTAATGATTCTGGGCATTACATGTTTCCTCAACAATATTGTACTATAAAGCTTTAAAATTCTGTGTAGAAATCTTCGACCAGCGGCGATGAACGTACGAAGTGGAGACCAAGTCCGGGGAGGAGATGGTTGCGGTGTCATGGGTGAGGAAAGGAGGGGCGGCGGAGTTTGGGTTGTTGGGAGGGAGACCAGGGCCATACTCTTGTGTAAGACATAGTGTATTGTGTTATGTTATATCACCATGATGTGCTTTAGCATTCCATTTTCTTAGGGAAGATTCCTATGGAATCAAAACTAGTTAGAGTCCAATGCACTCAATACTATCTAGAGTCCCATGGACCCAAGACTAGTTAGAGTCCATCATCATTGTGTCGTCGCACTCCCGATAGATGATCAAGTGTTACTCGCTCGATATACGAAACTGTTTATTATGATGCAGAATCAAAGTCCTCAACCTCTGACTCTAAATATTTTAGTTTCACTCTCCCCCTGATTATGGAAGTCATACTCTCAACCTCCCTCTGTCATACTCAACATCTTGAGCTCATATCTATACGGAAATTAAGAAATCAGTACTTTTGTGACCCTAAATGGTTCAGGATACATCTCCATGGGCTCACAACTCCATGTGACTCGGAGAACACATTCTCTGTGTTGAGTTAGTATGCATGGGTGAGAGCAGTACTGGGATGAGTGACCTCCTAGAAAGTTCTCTTACGTCAAGCTGCTAAAATTGTGCCGCTTGATCTGGTTGGACATGTGGGATATAAAAGTGTGATGTCATATCTTAACGGATAATACTATCTCTGCTGGGGATAAGGTCGGTAGTATGAAAAGGGTAAGATTGATCCCTAAGTGAATTGAGACAGCACCATAAGTTAGAACACACCTCCCCAGACTCATGGGTCAAACAACCCAACCCTAGCGCACACAATAGGTGCACTCTGCACTGCCACATTGTAAGAAAATAAAGTTACACCTTGGCTAACAACTATAGATTTTGGCCTAGTGGTAAGCGCTTGATCCTAACATAATTGTTCAAATATATGTGGATGCATCATTTTTGGTTCAACTAATCCTAAGCTGTGTGAAAAATTTTCTAAACTGATGCAAGATAAGTTTGAGATGAGCATGATGGACGATATAACATTTTTCCTAGGGTTACAAGTTAAATAGCTTGAGAGTGGTATCTTCATCAACCAAGCTAAGTAACCAAAGAGCTTCTGAAAAAATTCGGAATGGAAAAGTGTTCAGCTGCTGCTACTCCTATTAGTGCATCCATCAAACTTGATAAATACAAATCTAGAACTGTCGTTGAGGTAACATTATATCGTGGGAGGATTGGATCGCTGTTGAACTTAATTGCTAGCAGATCGAACATTATGCTCACTTTTATATGTGTGCAAGATTCCAATACGATCCAAAACAAAAATATTTTAAAATATTTAAAGGGCACTCAGAACGTGGGTTTTGGTATCTCAAAGATTCCAGTTTCAATTTAATTTGGTATTATGATGTAGATTATGCAAGTTGTATGATTAATCAGTGGAGCACAAGTGGAACTTGCCAGTTCGTAGCTGATAGATTAATACATTAGTTCAGCAAGAAGCTAATATTCAAAGTTACATCTACAGCTGAGGCATAGTACTTGGCAGCTGGGAGCTGCTGTTGTCAGATTTTTTGGATCCAGCAATAGCTAAGAGACTATGGTGTTTATGTTGAAGCACCAATCTTCTGCGACAAAACAAGTGCAATTGCTATCACTCAGAACCACGTGTTGCATTCCATAACAAAACATAATGGCATAAGACATCATTTCATAAGAGACCACGTGCTGAAGAAAGACATCCTGCTGAATCGCGTTTCAACAGATTATCGAGTTGCTGATATCTTCACAAAACCTCTGCCAAACACTAAGTTTTCTTCTTTTAGAAAAGTTTTAGATCTCTTAGATTTGTCTCAGTTGCTTACGCAATGTTTTAGGGGGAACATTTTATTCAAAGAGATAAGCATAGAAGTCAGCCGAATGTGTCGGTACTGATCTAATTCAATTTAGACACATATATAATATGATCTTATCACGGTGTTTGAATAACGGTTTTTTATTGATATAGTGACGTTTGAACGTTTGTGATTTTATCACTTCTTCAAATCTTTTAAAATCGTAATGTCATGGCTTTGAATTTCATATGACCATATAGCCACGTGTATCGTAGCATCTTTTCACCGTTGACACGTATAAGTTATTGTAGTTTGTATTCTCATTCCTTTACACTTTCAAAATCTCTCGCACTTGCAAAATCTATCTTACAAACATACTTGAGCGCTCAGCACATAAAGCATTTCTGGTTTAATATTCTGTGAATCAACCCATACAGTCTATTTTTTGTCAAGAACAATAAAATGACATCCTTCACTAACAAAGCCTTGCAGGTCAACTTTGATTATCTTATGTTGACGTTTGATGAAGGAAAGGTCAAGATGTTTCTCACACTAGAGTCGTGTGGACAATGAGGATTTTTGGCATTTCAGGATTTTTTATGAGGAAGCATTGAATCGGTTTTTCTCTGGGGTGAATCTATCATCTGGGGAGCAGTGGTTAGTTTTGTTGGAGGAAAGGATATGTTTTTCACTCAGCATATGTTCGCTAAAGTTTTGATTTGTCATATGAGGGCATTACGAGCTTGGCACTGGAGGCATTATGGTTATGTTCTCATGGACTGGTGCCCCCTTCAAACCGTCAAGTAAGAAGAAGGACCTAAAGGTGGAATATCGCCTTCTCAATGACATTTTAGCAAAGCCTTTGACTACAAAGTCCTTTGATTGTGGCGATCAGCACCGGAATTAAGGTGTACTTGGCAAGTGTCTTGTTCGTTACTCTGACAACGATGGCGGTCACACCTGCCAGACAATCTCAGGGTTATTGCTATGCAATTGAGCAGGTTGTTGGAGAGGATTTTGGGCATAGACCTTGTGGATTTTGGAGCTTGAGGCAAAGCTTCCAAGAAAAAAAAGCCAGTAGGAGAGGGTTCTGAGGTCTCACATGTACAAGTGCGATCTGAGGCCATTTCAGAGATGGGTGAGCAACCCTTGGCGATAGAGGCTACAACTCAGGCACCTAGAAAGAGTGGGAAGAGCACAAAAAGACGTCTAAGACTCCTATCATCCTGTTCATAATCATCCACACCAGGTGATAGCCAAGCCTCTGTTGTTTTCTCACCAGCCAGCAGTCAAGAACAAAGAGGCCAAAGCTGATGAAACCAATTGCTGTCATCCATGCTGATGTGGTTGAGACAACCCAACCCATTATTGAGGAATCTTCTCAAAGGGAGAAGAGTATTGTTTTTGTAGGTGGTGGTTCAGGCACCAAAAATATAATCATTAAAGTGATCTACTAGGCCACTCACTTTTTCCAAAAATTGAACCAGCGATAAGGGCAAAGGCATGCTGGAGGCATTGAATAGACAAAACTCAATACGGGAGAAATTTCTGCCGATGGTCCAATCTATTAGAGAAAATGTGGACCCCTGTGTTCAAATGTTTGACCAATTGAAAATATTCCGGACAGTGGTGAGGATGAACAAGATTTCATCAATGACAATTGTGGAGTATAGACCAGAATAATTCATGTGCTGAGATGGAAAATGTTTCTGATCGGATGGAGAGAAACGAGCTAGTTTGTAGCAGGATATATGAGCACCTGATGCGCAAAGAGGTGACTCACACTGTATAATTTTGAAAAGGATAAGCCCACAGCTAACGGTGACCTGATGACCATTCGTCTGTTGGAAGTTGAGCTGAAACATGTCAGAGATCAATATAGTTACTTTCTTACGCAAGCTGTTCTGCCTATAGTGTTCTCTGAACACTTTAGTTTTGGGGAAAGAGAGATTACCTAAGGAGTCACTATGGAGGATCTCGACAATGATGTCTCAAGAATCTATTCTCATATCCGAAGCGCAACCAGATCAAGATCAAATGGAGATAGAGGACACTCCAATGAAGATAGGAGAGCGACAAGCTCTTGTATGTATAGAGGAGATAAGGACTAAAGCAGCTCCGGAGCATCAGGATCAAGCTGAGAGTGGGGAACATCAGGCTCACAAGGAAGTGGGCATGAGTCTCAGGTTGAAATCAGTGAGCATCCGTCCGGCTTAGAGTCACGAGGAGGAGGAACAGCTCCCAACATTAACAGTTCAAGCAATAAGGGTGAATACAGCTCCAGGGATGGTGTTCTTGAGACACTTCCAGACAGCAATTTCATGTTTCTGGAATCAGCCAAGGCATTTTTTGAGTAGGATAAACCCATTTCTATTTTGAAGCTACAGATACTGATACAGAGTCTAATACATTTTAGAGATTTTTGTACCAAATAAAGAGGAACATCAGGTTCCAGATCAGAATATTATTGCAAATACTGTACAGAATACTCAAGCTGGAACTTTAGAAGCAATGACAGCTTCGACGATAGCACAGCCAGAGGTAATCAAATAGTTGATCCTATTCAGCTTTAGATTTTTCTGGTGTAGTTGTTATCGCAGCTTAAGCTGCTGCAGTGTCTGAGTGAGATCGGGAATCGCAATCATCCAGATATGAAGATCGTAAAGGATTTTCAATGATTTCTATTGTTCCAAGTACCTCGGCTACACCTACAAATACATCACTTCAGGAAGTTCAGCGCTTAACTGATGTGGTTGAGTCAATGAAGGAAAAAGAGAGCGGTCTGCAAGTGAGTCAGCTCTCCATGCAAGCTAATTTGCAGAGCTTCAAGGATTCCATGTCAAAGAAGATGGACGCCTTATTGTATGATGTTATCGAGTGCTGATAGGAAAGGGGCGATACCAAAAACGGAGAATGTATCAAGAGTAAGAGATAAAAAGAATTTTCGTGATATAGTATCGTGCAGTATCTCTGCTCCTCAACTATTTTGCAAAGCTCCATAAGAAAGAAGATAAGAGGAACGGACTTTATCAGAGATATGATCTGATGCAACAAGTATAGTTGCAACCCTGCAGTCTTCGTTGTCCAGATCTATCAACTTTCTGCCTCTAGGTCATCTGAAATTTCTAAGGCAAATAGCAAAGTCAAGATTGAGACTTTAGATTCCAGAATCCAGATTGGGACTTCAGTCTCCATTAAGTAAACTGAAAGGATCTTCTCATCTGATGTGGTTCACTTTTGGAACTAACTTTAGGTGAACTTTTTTTCGTACAGAAAGAGCTGATAACAGATCTGAATTTTAATATTATACTTATGATGAAAGTATTGTACAATAGATATATGTGCTCATTTATCTATCATATTGATGCTGATCTTGGTTGGTAACTTGGATCGGAACGGAGTTCAAGCCGTTAGCAAGATCTTAGTCAGTTGTAAACTATAGGATTTCTTGTTCGAGTAGGAATATTTTTGTTTTCTCGTTCCTTCTCTTCGATATGAATAAGGATTTGAAATTATACAAATTCCAAGTTTCAGTTTAGATTGAGATTGACGATAGGATTGTACATTCTCTGTACTTGTAATATACTTCCTGTGGTAAAAGAAAAATTCCTTTTCATAAGTCTATTGTTCTACGTTTTGTCATTACCAAAAAGGGAAAATTTGTAAGAAAAATATTCGAAGTTTGGTGATAAAAAAATTAGCTCTGAGGAAAGTTTATCATATCAGGACTGACCTAACACTGTGTTTTTATCAATCATATTAGGGCTTAACTGAGTAAGGACAATTCGGTTCTTGATAAAAGTTTAGAGCATATTAGAACAAAGCAAGCCAACAGGATATCAGATCAGATCAGAAGAATAGTCCTAAGATCAGCTTAGGAAATTCAATCTAGTCAAGAGCAGAGCAGAACAGCTTAGTCGAATATATCTTTTTGGTGCTTCGATTGATCTGATCAGAACAAAATTCGAGGTTTTAACTTAAGAGACCAAATATAGTAGTTGAACAACTCTGGATACAATTAGAATATGTCGAGTTATCATTATACGAGGATTGTCCGTTTAAGCAAAAGGAGGAGTATTTAATGAAGCAGTATGGAGCATAATATAAGAATTAATTGAGCATTTATTACATGAAAGCGGATTCATCGGCTTAGTCTAACGGTCATATTTATTACCGTTTGAATCAAAAAATACTCTTGAACCTCGAATACAATGAACACGAAAGTACTCTGTTTTCATTTTCGACCACAAAATATTATCAGTTTCTTACTGATTGCTTTTTAGATCTTCTGTATTGTTTCAGCTTAGAGCTGAAACAGATAGGTTGTGTTTATCATTTGTATTGATTTTTATAAGCCTACTCAAATCATTATAAACAACGGCATTTCTGCTGTCATAGAAGTGAACTAGGAGTTAAGCTCAGGTGCTACCTGATGAAGTGGTTTATGATACCTTGTATTTTAAAAGTTTTCTAGTGAAATTCCTTTTAAATCGGAATAAGATGAGACGTAGAAGATTTATTTCGAACTTCCAGAAACAAAATTTTGCTTCTTATATGATTTGAGTTCACGCACTTATACATTTCATAGTTTAATTGAGCTCATTTCACATAATCTATTAATAGTTCAAGAGAACAGATTAGATTAAGTGCTGCTATCAATTGATAACCCGACTGATTTGTAAAAATCGTTTTAATGCATAAAATTTTAAAAAAGAATTTATTCATGGTTTGTTTTCAATCCCACTAGGGGCTGTATTCATATAACGGGCTGCATGAGAAACCATAGGAAAAACGCATAGAATTAATCTCCTGGACTTCCAAGTGTCTTCTTGCTCATTAATGGGCCTGCACAAATCGTCTGACAGTGCAAGCCGGTACTTACTTACTCCCCCAATTCAAGCAAATTGTTAGTACTTTGTCTTAATTGGGAGAGAATGCTAATCCCAAATCTGTATAGAATAATTAAATATATATATAAACTTAGAACTTTGTGATACATGAATTATAGGTAATTTGTCTGAGACTATATTTTAAAAATATAAAAAGCATTGGGGTAATTGGATTTTATTAATGAGCATATTTTCCATTAATATTTGAATTTTTTAATTATTCACATTACATGGACTTTGTTTCACAGGTATTTGAATTTAACTTGATGCTTAGTATTATCTTTTTATGAGGACTATTATGATGCGTTAAAAAATATTTGATGTATAATCACCTTGATTTGTAAGAAATATCATGATAATTTTCTGTGTATAAAATCTCCAATATATATATATTTATTTATTTCTTTATTTGAAAGTATCAAATTAAATAATTAATATTAAAGATATATTAAACAATCAAAATACTCGTACAATTGTTTCTTATAATTTTAAAAGCATTTAGATGAAAAATTGCATACAATATATAATATTGTACCATCTGACTAGAATTACAAAAATCGATGGAACCGAAATTAGAATCCAATGCATAGACTCATGGATATACAGGGATCGGAGAACCATTAAGAACAAGAACACTATTATAGATGTATCAAGAAATACATTGCATGATCATATCGACCCAGTGAAGAGTTCAGAAACTGAATTTAAGGGTATATTAATTAATTATCAAAGCATTCAAATGTAAATAAATTCGGAAACATCCACTCCAACTTAATTTCTACTGTAATAAATTAGTATCTATAAATATACGTATAAACCCATATTACTTTTGAGAACTCACTTCTCCAATGCTGCATGCCAATCATCAACCCGTGGCTTGATGAATAGTTTACAGGCTGCAACAATCGGGTAAGGCTGATGAGTAATTTTCAAATGCATCTAAAATTATTTGAATTATGTTTCTAAACCAAGTAAATAAGGTTTATACAATTTAGTTAACTTGAAGCGCAAAATACTATTCCAAGAAAGCGATCATGACACATAGCTACGTACCAAAGCCTGAGGGAAGTGTCGGAGTCGGTTTTGTCCTCAGCAGAGAGGGCGAAGCTACGGCTGTTACTAACCGAGCCTGCTGAGTTCCCGGGATCAACTTCAACTGCGGTTCTCATGCCTTCATATCTCTGAATAAAAAATAAGATTCAAACGCTTTATCGGATGCCATAGTCCGATTACTATAACATTCAAGTCGAAAACATAAAAGTATTATGGTGTACAAAAACGAGCTGAGTGTTGAAACGAGAGTTGATAGATTATAAAGAACTAAAGCACTTATAAACATCTTGCCAAGAAAAAAAATTCAATTTTCCGAGGAAATCTGAAACTAGCCTTTGCTTGATGTTTCAACCGTGCATTTTCCTCCATTAGCTCTGATTCCTGGAATTTTTGGACAACATTTTACGGAGATTAATGTTATTGGATAAATTAGAACCAAGGTTATAAAATCAGGTCTGGTTCTGTACATGCCTTGGCCTTGAGGATGCTGATTTCATTCAAGAATTTATCATCCTGTGGCATACAAGTATAGCAAGTTGTAATTTAAGCATGCTCAAGAGAATTCTATAATCTTATATACAATGAAATATATATGCGAGCATATCAAAATATATCTTTCAGCAATCAATGTAAACATTGATAAAAAAGTAGATAAACTTACAGTAATATATTCTTATTGCATCAATAGTAGTATATATATAGAATTGAACCAACTGGACCCCTATGCTACAGAGGCGCCAGGATCGACGCAAACTCACCTTAAATTTTCCAACACGGCTTAATCCACCTTCCACGAATTTCTCTAGTCTCATCAAATCATCCAAACTAAGTCCTTCAAGCTCTTCTCCTTGAAGTTGCCTGTTGGATAAATTTGTTCCAGTGAATTCAATTGTGTATATACATAGATTGAATAACTAACATGACTGAGTAGATGTTACACAACGTACTGTAACTCGATTTTCCGCTTTGCAAGTTCCTTGTTGAGCAGGTCCTGCCTGGTACCTTCGGCCTGAAATGACAAATAAGAGTGTAATGACATCCGTTAGTAGCATGAACTAGTAAACACACAAGGTCTTACTCTTCCACATTACACTTAATAGCAAGTATCATCAGACAAAATTTTGTCGATTCCTACGAAAACAGATGGCATTACCAATATTATTAAACAAAATCATGTTAGTTTTAATAGAGAACCTCGAGATCTTGTAGGTACTAGAGGCTCGTTATAGATAATAACTCAAACCTCTAAAAAATGGCTAGCTTTTTCAGATAATTCTTTTATTGGTCTTTGTTACAAATAAGCATCTCATAGATACAGGAGTCTAGCTAATGATGACTTGGCTCTTTAAATGCTTTGATTTCACATAACTTGTATAATATAGTTTGCATGTAACCGTTGCTTATTAGGTTTTTTCTGGACCTCCCAACTAACAGTTGAGAAGTTCCGCCAGTGGTCTTATTATCTATCTTGCGTCATGCGTATATAGTCAGCATTAGAATATCAGAAAAAATCGATAAAATTATCTTTCCGATACTATAGTCCTATGTTTTCATGTGTTCTTTAAATATTTTCGCAAGACAGTTGTTGGTACCTGATTGAAATCTCACAGGTACAAAATGAGAACATGATAACTGGTCTTTTTGCAGTAAGGCAAAGTGCTAATTACTCCTATACCTCCATATAATATTGGGATAGTTTTCCTGTTTTCTCCGTGGTTATTAAATTTATGGTGCATGCTTTCAAATCATCTGTTAAAAAACTTGTCGGCATTTACAAAGTTGTCTTGGGTGGTCATTTGATTGGGTCTAATAGCCGAATTCAATCTATCAAATCTGTGCTCAATCTATCAAAATTCATAGAATTCAGTAAGCATTTTATGTTCTAATTATCCATGTACAAAGTAACTACTAAATAGATTTAAGTATCACATTAGATACGTGAACAAGTCAAATGTACTTGAGATTTTAAAACTGGCCAGTAAAAACTGCAAGACATCCATCTCAATATTGTGACACCAGCAGAAGTGTTCGACTATTAAAAATTTATACACAAAGTTGGAGTAGCTAATTTACCTGGTCAACGAGGAGAGATTGCTGGCCCAGATTATTAGAATTCTCCGTTTGCGTGGTATACCTTTTTATGACTTGCGTCATGCTTCAAAGATACAAGAAACACCAAAATCTTGGGTTAAGGTTGATTTCCTCATCTTCAACCGAATGATCATGTGCAAGAACAAGTTCACATAAGAAAATATGGTGTAATTTTTCATATGAAAACTAGTTCATTTAACCAGTCTTGAATCTGTGAAATCTAATTGCATGCATATATATACATGCAACATCTTGATCATTCTGCATTCAAGGTACAAAATTCGGTATAGGTCTTCGGTCTTCCATCACATATTAGTACGTTTTTTTCTACGTGTAAGATGTACAACTGAGTTTCTTTTTCAATTAACGACTTGCATTCAGCTAGATGCTGTGCATGTAATATGAGATTGTACCACGACTTGAAGATACTTGACCGAATCCAACTACTAGCTGCAGTAGCTCACAAATCTAATTTCAAATGGGCAATCTAAAAAAGATAATCCCTTTATTTTCGTTAACATATATGAGAAATGATCTTTTCCAATTTGGCATTTACATAGGTGATTAGTATACGATAAAACAAAAAGAAATAGCAAGATTTCCTTCGTTTAAATCATAGAGTTCATCCATATTGGACGAAGAGGTTCTAAAAAAGCTAAAACAAAAACAAAAATAATAATTGGAAGAGGTTTGAGTAAGAGAACACCACACTATGGCTACAAAACTATCATTTTTCTTTGTATTCTATCAACACATAAAAAGTTGGTTCATTCTTGATGATAACGAGTTCAGAAGTCTATATCATGGAATATAGAATTGGTACAAAGATGTTGGTCCATTAACGTGTGGCTTTGAATGTGCAATGAAATCCAAGTGGTCGCATCATTAATTTCATCTATAAATAGCCACTATTTATGGAAGTACTCCACAAGATAATCACACATATATAGAAAAGAATAATTATGTACCAGTTTGATCAATTTAAAGCTTCATTTCACGGAGGAAGGAAAAAAGAAAAAGGGATCCCATGTATCTTAGTTGAGACTCTTTTTATTTGCGGAATATTTTACTTTAGATCAATAATATACCGGTCATATACAAAATGAACTATTACAAGCTATTGGCAATTGGCATTGTACCATTTGATTATGATTGATCGTGGAAAATGTGAATGAAGATTTCTTTGGGATTTTGCGGTACGGAATTAATTTATGTTGATAATACATTGTTCGCTTTCTTGGCGACTTCTCTGAAAAGAAATGCCCCACCTACGCGACTCCCCCACAGCATATTATCAGAGACGTAATCATACAATAATATTCATAATGTATGTATCTGTTCATGAGTCCTATGCACCGACGGCTAAATTCAAATTCACCTTGAGAGAAATATGATATAAGTACATATACGTATAAAACACACACACACAATGGCCTCCATTTATGTTTGCTCATACAAAAGATTTCGGATCTGGACAAATTTCTTTTGTTAGCTTCGAGTTTCAGCCATTATTAGGAAACAAAGAATTTATCGAGACTAAAAGTACAAAGAAAAAAAAAAGAAAGACTACTGTTGTGGTTCCACTTTGTGTTTATGTTTGGTCTCTTGTGTTGAACTGGAACCATATGATATAAATATGTACTCAAGATACCGACAAAAGACTCGTAGATCTGGAGTTTTGTGTAATGTGGGTTTCAAGTTTCAGCCATTTCCGGAGAAAAGATGGATCAAAAAGATTATATTTTTCATAGAGAGAGAAGAGTAAACGAACCTGGAGCTGGAGAAATCGAAGAGTTTTCCAGTGGCTGAGAAAACAATGAGGGCAATTTCAGCATCACAGAGGACCGACAGTTCTTGGGCTTTCTTGAAAAGCCCTCTTCTTCTCTTGGAGAAGGTCACTTGCCTCGCCGTTAGGTTATCAATCTTGTTGATCTGGATCTTTTGCCTCACCATTTTTTATCTCATCAAACAAGAATATCTTTACATAGATATATATGTGTATAGCTTCACAGTAAGAGAGAAAATAATATGGATAAACTTTTGAATGATTTATATTTTATGCAGCCACACTGGTGGTAACATGGTACTATTGGGGAGATTTCATGGGTTTGCGAAGTGGGTTTTTTGATAAATTTAAGGAACACAAAATAAGGTAGAGAATATCGAAGTACAACGATATATCTATCTATCTGCAAGCAAATAACCCTTGGTTACCAAAAATGAGCACAAAGATGACAGGAGAATCTTGCAAATTTCATACACAATAAAAAAGAAAAGAAAGGGAAGATGAGAGATTTCTGCGTCAAACAAAAGCATTCGAAATGTAAAAAAATTGCATATTTTGGTAGTTGAGGGAAGAAAGGACAGACAAGACCTCCAGAATCAGGAAGCCCTAGGAATGACTGACTACAGGCAAGAGAGAGAAAGTCAGCTCATTAGTCATTCTATGTGCTCCACCTATGGGAAAATTAGATTTCTCTGTGAATTCCGTACTTCTTCTAGTTTTGTCAGATTACTACACTATACGATTTTAGTATATTAATTCAACATTTTTCCATTTTAATTTGATATATTAATATTTAATATTTGGTGTGATAGTTGTGCGTGTCTATCAGACAATATTCAGTTTCACGTCATTATTGGAGAATTTTCCGATATTATATATACATCCCGTGAAAAGTTTTCAAATTAGTACACTAAAATCATGAATAATACAACATGATACGAAGAAAAAAAATGGTTGGTTACAGCATAAAATACAATCCCATGGCTCTAGCTATAAGATTACATTAGGGGACTCCAATGTTGGTTCATGCCTGAAATAAAAAGGAAAGCTTTCATTTGATCAATTAAAATAATTGGAAAACATACCACATGTATATCTTGGAAATTTTATAATAAGGACATTATTTTTTTACAAGATATTTTAATAAGTTTTGGTATAAAATAGTATTCTCGGAAAAATTTATAGTTGTTAATATATCTATTTCAAAAGTTGTTGGATCGAAAAAACGAGTTCAAAGGGGATTAATAAACTTTTTTAAATTATCTTCTGTAATGATACGGTTTAGGATCAGCTGAGCTTATGTTTCAGTTCGTGCTGATTTTTCAAGTTACAAAGTAATTTTTGTGGAAAAAACATTGATCAAACGGTAAATACAAGTACTGCAAATTAAAAGATATGGACCGGAGATTTGTTTATGGAAGCTAAAGTCAAACTTCTATGTCTTCTATTATTCCAATTTGAAAGGAATTCCACTAGAAGCCTTTGATTTTATTACACGAACTAACCAAACACACTCACCTCCGCTCACAACTGATCTGAACTCCTATTATACTCACATTTAGCAGAACAGGCTCTTTTAAACAAATATATTCTCAAGCTAATCTGATATTCCATGCTAGGTTTAAGCCTGAGCTGATTTAGCAAAGAGGGATTTATACACTCAAAGTGTAAGTACAGAAGTTATTGAAACTTAGAAACTTAGAAAGCCAAAGAGTAATTTCATCGAACGAAAGATCTTGTTCTTCTCTCACCGGCACTCTCAGTTGCTAAATCATCATCTCTGACCATAAATGCCCATTTAACGCATTCTGCGTACTCCTTACTAATGCATTAGATATTTCTAATTTGGCTCTACGGACAATCCTCGTACTTCAACAATTTTATCAATATACTGATAGTTTCCTTATATGTTCAAATGTTCATAAATGCTCCTCAGAATTCAAAATCTTGTTATCTATTCTAATCTGATCTGATGAAGTTCTCACTATTCTCTACGGCATAGCTTATCTGAACTTGCTCATCTGATCTGCTTTGACTCGTTCCTCTGATATGCTCTAAGTCACGCTATCCAGCTGAACTCTAATCTGCTATTGTACTGAGTATCCTAATTTAATCAACACAAGCTCTTCTTTTGTTCTGTTATGATCAAAAATACACTCAAACTGTTCTCTGATCTGCTTCGAATAATACCATGATATTTTATTCAAAATTAGCTCTAAGCTCATTCATTTTGTTTTCGCCAAAATTAGATTAATTTGTCTGAACAATACCCACTTTTTTGCTGATGATAATTCTATCTAATCTAAACTGCAGCACAACATCCATCTGCTTAGATATATGATCTTTGAAACTTTGCAGGTCAGCTTTGGAAGACAATTGATCGACGTGCAGAGCGTTGACTACCATTTTTAGAGATTCAACAACTTGTCATAGTGAAGAAAGGGATTGACCATTTTTTTTAGCAGTTTCAATAATGATCTCAGCCGCAGCCGAGTAAAGAACGGGAATTAAAAGATTTCCAAGCTCTATTCCTTGTGCAGGAGAGATTGATCGTTATTGAGAGAGTTCTCTACAGCTTGAGCTGAAATAGCCGCAACTTAAGAAATATATAAAGAATCTGATGCTAAAATTCGTCCTCGATTCCCGACCAAAGAGATACTTCTTGCCACCCCAGGAGATCAGCTTACTCTTCTATGGATTCTGGAGGCTTGTCTTGTATTCAAAGAAGAATGTCAATGGGCGTGGGGAGTTGTCCAGACGAAGGCCCTCGGACGCTCAAGTCAGCTTAGTTTATTATGAATATGGGATGAGAATATATGGTTTTGTCGGACCTTTTCTCATAAGTATAGGACAGAGGAAGTTCTTGTTGGTAGCCATGGAAAATTTTTCAAAATGGGTGGATGCCGAGGCTCTAGCTCGAATCATTTAAGGAGAATTACTTAAATTTCTATGGAAGAATATAGTATGTCGCTTCGGGATCCCTCAGAGAATCATATCAGATAATGGTAGGCAGTTCAGCGGTGCCAAATTGAAATCATGGTGCTCGTAGTTAACAATCGAACAAATATTCACCTCGATAGCATACTCGCAGAGTAATGGACAAGCCTCCAGAATCCATAGAAGAGTAAGCTGATCTCCTCGGGTGACAAGAAATATCTCTGTGGTCGGGAACCGATGATGAATTTTAGCATCAATTGGTGCCGTATGTGGGAACCAAAATCAAAAGAGAGTGAAAATGCCGCCAAGGAGTAATCGAGCGCAAAATATTAGGAATTCTAAAAAAAACTACAAGAAGATGTGCAAAGATTGAAAGACTCTCAGCTAGCCCCACCTCCAACACCAGATCGCAGTATTCCTTTTTCAAGAAGTGTATTGTCAGCAGAACTACCTCCACACTTCAAATTTTCCAACATTGGGGAATATGATGGCATTGAGGATCCAGGGGAACACCTCTCCCGTTTCGAGAATGCTGCCTTACTACATCAATATCCCGATCCGATTAAATGCAGGGTCATCTTAACTACCCTTATCAGGTCATCCGAGCAGTGGTTAATCTGTTACCAGCAGGGAAGATTACGTG
Source organism: Dorcoceras hygrometricum (assembly GCA_001598015.1). Taxonomy (NCBI): domain Eukaryota; kingdom Viridiplantae; phylum Streptophyta; class Magnoliopsida; order Lamiales; family Gesneriaceae; genus Dorcoceras; species Dorcoceras hygrometricum. Next base: position 232,357 of record KQ991137.1, on the reverse strand, counting down.
TTTTTGGGATTTTAGCAAGATCTTCTTGCACCAATTTTTTAGCAGTAAAAAATAGCTTATGACTACGTTAAACCTTTTTAACATAAAGCAGAAAGAGCAGGAAAGGCTGCTTGACTATCTTCGGCGTTTCAATGGAACTACTATTGAGGTGCCCTCAGCCACTCCTGACCTCTTGATCGGAGCATTTACACAAGGTTTACGAGGAGGAGACTTCTTCAGGTCCTTGATAAAAAAAACCCCCCAAACTTTTGATGAGCTTTTAACTAGGGTGGAGAAGTATGTTAACATATAAGAGGTGAAAATCTCCAGAAGGAACGACCAGAAGACCACCAGTAAGCCTCCTAGGGATATCCGAGGGGAAATACCCTATCCCCAACCATAGCTTCTCGAGGCGCCAATCCTTCTCGGACTGATCGGACCTTGAACAACATTAAAGTCAATAAAGCAAAGGCACTTGTGATCTGCAATGAAATAAAGTTGGTACAGAGACCAAGAGGTAGCGAGGATGGGCCTCAAAGACCATGATCTCATAAATTTTGCGATTTTCACCAAGAATATGGTCATACTATCTACGAATGCCGAAACCTTGATCAAGAGTTGGAGCGCATTGTTCAAACCCACTGTTGAAAAGGGGATCGGATCAGCCCGGACATTATCAGGAGAAAGGAATGAATGGAGGAGAAGGAGTGAACTCCCGCATGTACCCAGTGAAATTCCACCCAGATCACAAATATCCCCTCCTCCATGAGGAATTATCAACATGATTTCAGGAGGATCCATGGACGGTGACTCAAACAGGGCGAGGAAATTTGGGAAACGCCGAATGGAGAACATGCAAGTGCTAACAGCGGAGGATCAGAGCGAACCCACTATCTCTTTCAGCTCGGATGAATTACCCAAAGACACCAAAATGCATAACGACGCTTTGGTCATCCGAGCTATGGTCACGAATTATGATGTAGTCCGCGTCTTCATTGACTCAGAAAGATCCGTGAATATATTTTTCAAGGAAACTATGGAGAAAATGGATTTGGGGGCTTACCCGAGTAATCCTATGAAAAACGTTAGTATTTGGATTTATATGGGCATTCCCTGGAGCCCGAAGGTGAGGTGTACTTACCATTGTCATTTGGAAGTGGGGAAAGGAAAAAAACCCGGGTCATCAGGTTCACAATAATAGATGCGCCTTCTTCTTATAACATTATAATCGGGCGGCCCGCTATGGCATCTTTCATGGCTGTGGCTTCGGCCTTTCACCAAAATATTAAGTACCCAGTTGTAGGGGGATCGGGGAAGTTCTTAGAGACTGAAGGATAGCACGGAAGTGCTATGTGGAGGAAGTCTGAATCGAACAGAAGGTGCAAAAGTCTCAGCACTCATCATGGCATGAGGGAACCCGCGAAAATGTATATTTGGCCAAGGAAGGCCCTCAAATCACAACTGAGGAGGACAATGAGTAAGTTGCTCTTTTTTTTGACTGCCTCGGGGAATATTGTGAAGGTGGCTCGGGCACTCCCCAATGCGAAAAAGAGAATAAGGAAGCATACGCGTGGACTTCATCTGACATATCGGGGGTAGATCGAGAGGTCATGGAGCATCGTCTTAACACCCTCCCATAGGTTAAACCAAGTCATTGAGAAACGCGGACATTTTGGGCCAGAAAAAGACACATTAATCAGGATCCAAGTCGAGGACTAAAATCGGGCATATTCAGGAGCTTCCCGACCTGGTTGTCTAATATGGTATTGGTTCCAAAAACTTCAGGAAAATGGCGCATGTGTGTAGACTTCAGGGATCTTAATAAATCTTGTCCTAAAGATTGCTACCAACTACCCCGGATTGACCAATTGGTGAATTCTACAGTAGGGCATGAATTGCTTTGTTTCTTGGACGCCTGTCAAGGGTACCATCAAATACCCTTGGTCCAGCAGGATCAGGGTAAGATTAGTTTTATCACTTCAGGTGGTACTTACTGTTATACCGTCATGTCGTTAGGCCTAAAGAATGCAGTTTATACCTACCAAAGACTTATAGATAAAGTATTCCGGGAACATATTGGAATGAATGAGGAGGTCTACATAGTCGACATCCTCATAAAATCACGAAGAGAAGAGCACTTCATAAGAGATCTTGAGGAGTCATTTTGTACCCTTCGAAAGTATGGATTGAAGCTTAATCCAAGCAAATGCGTCTTTGGGGTAAAACGGGAAAATTCTTGGAATACATGGTGACCCTACGAGGAATCGAGGCCAACCCAGAAAAAGTACAGGCAATGACTTCTATGAGTTCTCCTCGGAACATCCAGGAAGTGCAGAGGTTAATTGGGAGGATAGTCTCCCTTTCACGCTTCATATCCAAATCTGTGGACAAGAGCCTCCATTTATTCAATGTTTTACGGAAGAATAAAAATTTCGAAAGGAATGAGCACAGTGAACGGGCATTCCAAGAGCTTAAAGAGTATCTACGGAAACTCCCTAGACTCAAAAATCCTGGAGAAGGAGAGGAACTCTCTGTGTATTTAGCTGTCACTCAGGAAGCAGTAAGCTCAGTCCTCGTACGGATAGAAGAGAAAACTCACCTACCAGACTATTTCATCAGTCATGCCCTGAAAGGAGTTGAGACAAGGTACACTGCCCAAGCAAAATTTGTCCTTGCATTGGTTATGACTGCTCGGAGTCTCAGATCTTACTTCATCTCCATCCAATCAGTGTGCTCACCAATAGCGAAATATGGCATATAATCAATCACCCCGACACCTCGGGCATGCTGGTGAAATGGGTCACTGAGCTCAATGAATATGATATTAAGTTTAAACCTCGAGCAAAAACTAAAGCACATGTATTAGCTGACTTCCAAGCAGAGACAGTACACGTGCAAGAAGGAGAGGTTTGGAAATGTTTGTGGATGGATCCTCTTCCCAATCAGGAAGTGGGGTGGGAATTATCGCAGTATCTCCCTAGGGAGAAGAGATCGGTATATCAGTGTGCCTGGACCTCCGAGCATCTAATAATGAAACAGAATATGAGGCTATGCTCATCGGGCTACGCACTGCAAATAGCATGGGAATCTCCCGCCTCGTCCTATTTTCTGATTCAAACTAGCGGTACAACAGAGCATGGGAACTTATGAAATAAAGAGTGAAAAATTACGCATATATGTCCACACCTTAGAAGTTTTAAGAGGAAAGTTTACAGAGTTAACATTGAAATAGATAGGGAAGAACGAGAAGGCTGACAGATTGGCCAAATTAGCCAGCTCGTTGAACTTGGGCACCGAGGCCGATATATCAAGGCAATAAATGGTCTCACAAATCGGGAAAGCAGTCGAAACATCTATGGAGATTGAAGAAACCAACGGGAGGTATGGCATCTATGAATATCTTGTTATAATAGGTGCCCAACTAGCCAACTTGTGGCATGTGGGTTCTTGTTGACTCTATGTAAAAAGATCTTTATTTATGAAATTCGCATTCTTTTATGACATTCTTTTATCTTCATTATTATGATTAAACTTGTTGGATAAAGACCTTGAATGCACTATAGTATATGTTGGATGTGATAGTGGATTTGATGGCTATCATGAAACACATCTAATAGCCACTGTATATTCTAAACTTGTTCCTAGTCGATTGGACCGTACAAAAGAGGATAAGGACTGCCCGAGCTTGAGACTAGCATCTGCGATGCGAAGTACCACGTTTCATTGGTAGGGAACATAGTGACGTTCTAAGCATGCAGATTGATAGTGACCTGGTGATCTATCGAAGTTCCCTCGTTCGGACTTTCCAAGTGGTTACCATTTTTTGAGTGGATTAAGTTTGAGGTCTTGGTTGTTCAGATTAGTCCTTATTACTTGAAACTTCATTGAGGCTCTACATGATAGGTGCCTCACTTTGACCCATTTATCGACTCAGTTGTGGTCATCAGGTGGCGGGGTTGGGTGAGGTCCCGATGCATGTAGGAGTCGATGCTTCGTTGTCGAGGATTCACCGCTCGCCATTGTGCGTGGATATCCTATACTATCTGAGGAGATAATAGTGTGACAAATATCTGGCCAGAGTACTAGATGTGTTTTAGGTAAATGGGTTTACCTAGTAACACATACGATGTCACTATTTGATCTCCAAGATGTATGCATGGTTATTGGATCTCTAGCGACTCTCGATTTACCAATGGTCGTTGATCTGATCGGGATATTTGAGTTCAAATGACCGTACTGCACTTTAACCATGACCGACTGGTTCTTGTAGGCACTATCAGTGATACCTAGGGGATCATGTGGCGATGTTGCTAGACGCTTTATCATGATTCAATGGGTAAGTTCAGAAATTGTTTTCGGAGTCATAAATGTTGTGAGCCACAGCTAGTTGTATCTCTGAACCATTGAGGGTCACACAAGTACTGGTTTCCCAATTCCCATACGGATATGGTACTCAAAGTGTTGAGTATAGTATGAGGAAGGTTGGGAGTATGACTTCCTAAAAGTAGCTAAGGGAGTAGGACTTCTATATTTAGCTAATGAGAGTAAACATGTCATATATAGATTTAGTGGTCCGAAAATTTGATTTTGCATCATAATGATCAGTTTTGTAAACTGAGCACATATGTGATATCTGATCATCGATCGGGATTATGATGAGACCAAAATCGAGGGATTCGAAACGAATTTTCACAGTTCGACTTGAACTGAATGTTCACTGTTTGAGTTGAACCGAATGTTCACTGTTCGACTTGAACCGAATGTTCACTGTTTGAGTTGAACCGAATGTTCACTGTTTTGTTCAAATCAAACTCTATCCCACAATCTACAAATGGCAATGAAGAGACACTTTCAATAGAGAGGAAAAAAAACAACAAAAGCTATTCAGCAAACTCCTCCCCTCTCTCTTCTTCCCTCGCCGCCGCCGCCCGTCACCGTCGTCGACGTCAAAATTTTTTCCATCCATGAAATTTTCGTCGTTTTTCTAGTGTAAACCGGCAAAGGAGTAGAGATTCTGGTCGTGGATTAGATTAGGCGTCGATCCAGCCATTCAACCGTTGAAGTGCCAATTCCCTAATGGAATTGGTCAGATCCAGGCGCCGCCATCAAGGTACCTTCTGAACATTCTATGAATGTTTTTGATTATTGTATAGGTGTATTGACCGTTCCCGGGCTCAAATTTTTAAATTCTTCCGCTGTGCCCTGGGAGCGGGATCCGGATCCGTCGCTGTGCCAACATCGGTATCATCGGATCTGTCAATACACCATTCTTCCTGAATTGCATCAAAAATCTCGTTTTTCAAAAAAAAATTTTCCGACAGCACGCCGTCGCTCGCCGCCCGGACGCCACCACCGGCCACCGTGCGCACATCACGCTGCAGGATGCGCGCAACTACCATGTGTGAATTGTGGCGCGTATCGTGCAGGTGGACGCACGCGGTGCACGCACGTATTGGCGGCGTTGCGCGTGCTGGCCGATACCCGTGCGTGCACGTATCGGCATGCGTTGCGCGTGCTGGACAATACCCATGCGTGCACCCGTCGCCCCTCCTGCACGAGCTGGTCGCGCAGGTGGCCGTCCCCCATGTGCACAAGTGGAGCATAGGGACGCGCACGACGTGCAGCACGAGTGCGGGCGGCGGGGCACCGCCCGTGCGCCGGTGCCGGGGCAAAGATGCTGCGGTGGATTTTGAATTCTAAGGTTTTTCCGAGCCTGTCCCGGGCGGCCCGCGGGGTCTTTGGGCCGATACTTGCTATTGGGCATTTTGGTTGGACCAAATTTAATTTTTTAAAAAGTTTGAGATATTGGACTTAAAATTGTTTTAAGCCCAAAATTGATGCAATTAAAATGACAAAATAAGATTTTATTTATAAAATATGATTTCATATTTAAATATGATTTTGTTGGATAAAATCAAATTTGATTTGATTATTTTATTTATATCAAGTTAATTGGATTACTTGAATAGATAATGTTTGGGATGATCGAGAGTCATGCCCAATGTGTTAGGTGCATGCTAGATTTTATATTTCTTGGTTGTCATATTGTGGAAATCATATCAATGTGGGTCTGGTTTATGGCCCGTTCCAACCCCTTTAAAATATATCCTTATTTGTCATGGATATTTAAGTATAAATATTAGACTTAGTGGGAGGATAATTTGAAGATGGTGGAGATGATGATCAAATATATTGAAGACAGAAGACTTATAAAACTGGAAGCTTATGTAATAGGATTGCATTTGCATGAAACCAGCATGAGTTTCACGGGCAGAATCTCCTCGCCGAGATGATCACAACGATGTGCGACGATGGAGGCTGCAAAGAGCGGTGGAAGTGGCATCGCCGGTAAACGACGGCGACGACGGCTGTGCATAGAAGGCTGCCGCAAAGAAGAGATGAGAAAGGAAAAGAAAAGTTAATCAAGATTTGGTTGTTTAACTTGGTGACCTGGAAGCACTCTTAGAGAATGTTAGTCCATGACTTCTAAATTGATCATAAAACAAAAGTTTATTCGATAAGATCATGAAGCTAAGGAAATTTAAATATTGTTTAAAATTTCCTACCTTCCATCAACAATGGGTGTACGTCGATGATACCCGCATACATAGCCCGGCTCATATTATTGGGGGGGGGGGGGTTCTGCGTGCTAGAAAGCTGTACACGTCATTGACACTTGCTGTGAGTTGGATGGAACTCCCATGACGTTGACTCATATTATAAGGAACGTTATGGCAACCGTCCATTACAACTCAACATTGATGGGTCACCTTGGCACGTGATAGTAATCGGCGTCATATTATTGGACCCTTACTGGACGTGAGGTAAATACATGGAGGTTGCACATGTTGCAATTGGCCACCACCTTTTGAGGATCATGGTTGGCTGATATTATTCGGGACCGTGATTCCTTGAATGGACTCTGTGTACCCACTAAGAAAACTTTCTTTCTCGATTTCATTAGAGGGTGGTGAAATCGTTAAAATAATGGGAGGGTGATTCATAAGACTAAATGATCATGTTTTATGTTTTAGCGTTTTTCATGAATAGTCTGTAATACATGTCTGTTTTTCTTTTCAATATAAACTGCTTTCATTATATCTTCGATCAAAAATCCACTTGCTGCTATACTGGATAGCAACAAGTTCACTGGTTTAAACTATCAAGATTGGCTTCGAAACCTCAAGATTGTCTTGGCTTCGAAGAAACTCCTCTAGACGCTAGAGAAGAGCCCTCCGAAGTAAGACCCTGCCAATGCCAGTCCTGAGGAGCTGACAAAATTAGAAAAATGGTGGGATTATGAGCTTAAGGCATGATGCTATATGATAGCATCTATGTCCAACGAATTGCAACTACGATTGAAAAGACGGAGTATGCTGCTGGCATACAACTTCATCTCAAAGAGGGGAGAACTCTCGGACTGAGAGGTTCACTACTGTCAAGGAGCTCATGACGAGTCGCATGCACGAGGGGACTTTGGTCTGCGAGCATGAGGTCCGTATGATTGGGCTCATTGAAAAGCTAGTGGGCCTTGATATCATGCTTCCGCATGAGCTGTCTGTGGATCTGCTTCTCCTCTCCCTGACTGCTGCGTTCGACCCGTTTGTGGTCAACTTAAACATGAACAAGCTGGAAGCCACACTTGAAGAGATGGTAAACATGCTTGTCGTGTTTGAGGGGACCACAAAGAAGGACAAGCTCATGACGAGTCGCATGCACGAGGGGTACTTTGGTCTGCGAGCATGAGGTCGTATGATTGGGCTCGATTGAAAAGCTAGTGGGCCTTGATATCATGCTTCCGCATGAGCTGTCTGTGGATCTGCTTCTCCTCTCCCTGACTGCTGCGTTCGAACCCGTTTGTGGTCAACTTAAACATGAACAAGCTGGAAGCCACACTTGAAGAGATGGTAAACATGCTTGTCGTGTTTGAGGGGACCACAAAGAAGGACAAGCCCGTCCTCCTTTTGGGCTCTTCTTCCTCTGCGACGAAGGGGCCCAAACGTAAGGGTAAGAAGCGTTCTGCCCCTGCGAAGGAGGGAAAGCCCGCCAAGAATCCCAAGGCAAGGGCTTCAAAGTCGAACAAATCTGAAGATGTTTGCCACCACTGCCAAAAGCCTGGGCACTGGAGGAGGAACTGTAAGGATTACCTCGAGCAGTTGCGAACTGCAAAAGGTATGTTCTACATTGAAATAAATATGTCTCTTAACTTGACTTCTTGGGTACTTGATACCGGATGTGGATCTCATATCTACAATGACTTGCAGGTAATGAAAAGAATCCGGCGTCTTAGGGAGGGTGAGAACCACTTGAGGCATGTCAACGGAGCAAGGGTTGCGGCCGAAGCTATCAGAGACGTTTATTTATTTCTTTCTTAAAATTTTAAGCTGTTGTTGAGAAACGTTTATTTGTTCCAGAAGTAATAAAAAACATTATTTCCGTTTCTATGCTTGATAGTGATGGATATTCTTGTCATTTTGTCAATTCTATTTGCTATATTTACAAGAATGAATGTTTAATTTGAATTGGGAAACGCGAAAACGATCTATACGCCTTAAAATTTAGAGAAGTTCCAACTCGCGATATGGAAACACACACAACAACAATAAAACGATAATCTGAACCCGGAACAACTTTGGCATGCTATGCTAGGTCATATTTCCTTAAATAGGATGAACAATTTGATTAGGAGCGACATGTTTAATATGTCTGATATTAACTCCTTACCAACTTGTGAATCCTGTCTCAAAGAAAAAGTGACAAAATTGCCCTTCACGGGCAAGCCTGAACGTGCTCAAGGTCTATTAGATTTGATCCATATTGATGTGTGTGGCCCACTTAGCATTGGTAGTATCACACCTAATTCATCACCTTTACCGATGATCACTCTAGGTATGGGTATTTGTACTTAATGAAGCACAAGTCTGAATCATTTTAAAATTTCAAAGAATTCAAGGCTGAAGTAGAAAATCAATTGGGAAGGAGTATTAAAACACTTCGATCCGATCGAGGTGGAGAATACTTCAGTGCTGAATTTCAAGACTATCTTAAAGAGAATGTGATTCTCTCTTACTGGACTCCTTCGACCACACCACAACTAAATGGTGTAGCGGAGCGTCTTAATCGAACCTTGATGGACATAGTTCGATCTATGATGAGCTTCACTAAACTTACTACCTCGTTTTGGGGCTATGCACTCGAAACAACGGTAATGTTGTTTAACAATGTCCACACAAAGGCAATGGATAAAACTCCATATGAGATATGGATGGGTAAGCCACCCAAGTACTCGTACTTGAGGATTTGGGGATGTCCTGCTTACGTGAAGATAAGCTGGATAACAGATCCATCTTATGCTACTTCATTGGGTATCTAAAGAATTCTATTGGACACTGCTTCTTCTATCCCAATTAAACAAAAGTGTTTGTTTCTAGAAATTCCACCTTTCTGGAAAAGGAATTTCTACTTGATAGAAATGGCAAGATAGTATAACTCGAAGAGGTTCGAGAACCAACTGAAGTACAAAGTTAATCTCCCGCACCTCAAGGGCCATTCCTTGATATGGACACACCTAGGAGATCTGAAAGGGTTCCTAGGGCTCCTGTTAGATATGGTTTCCTCCTTGAAGATGATCAAAGTGATCAAACTGTTGGATGAGATCCAAGAACCTTCAAGGAGGCAATTTCCAATGCTGATTCTAATTTATGGCTTGAAGCAATGTAATATGAGATTGAATAAATGCATTCGAACCAAGTCTGGACTCTCGTGAATTCTCCCGAAGGAATAGTTCCTATTGGGTGTAAATAGATATACAAGAGAAAACTTTGGCCTGATGGTAAGGTACTGACCTACAAGACGCGACTGGTCGCAAAAGGTTATACTTAAAAAGACAAGGCAATTTCCAATGCTGATTCTAATTTAGTGGTACTTGAAGCAATGTAATATGAGATTGAATAAATGCATTCGAACCAAGTCTGGACTCTCGTGAATTCTCCCGAAGGAATAGTTCCTATTGGGTGTAAATAGATATACAAGAGAAAACTTTGGCCTGATGGTAAGGTACTGACCTACAAGACGCGACTGGTCGCAAAAGGTTATACTTAAAAAGACAAGGTGTTGACTATGATGAAACCTTTTCACCAGTCACAATGTTCAAGTCAATTAGAATCCTACTAGCCATAGCCGCATGGTACGACTATGAGATATGACAAATGGATGCGAAAACTGTGTTCCTTAATAGAAACATTAAGGAAGAGATCTATATGACGCAGCCTGAGGGTTTCACATCTGTAGGAAGTGAGCATAAAATATGCAAACTTCAGAGATCGATCTACGGTCTCCAGCAAGCATCGAGAAGTTGGAACCTGAGATTTGATGAAACAATTAAAGAATTTGGTTTCATCAAGAATCTCGAGGAGCCATGTGTGTATAAGAAGGTAGTTAAGAATGTTGTGACATTCCTTGTACTTTATGTTGATGACATTCTACTCATTGGAAATGTTGTACGAATGATGCAGTCAACTAAAGTATGATTGTCTAGTAGATTCTCGATGAAGGACATGGGTGAAGCATCATATATTCTAGGAATACAGATCTATAGAGATAGATCGAAAAGGATGCTCGGACTCACCCAAGCGACCTACATCGATACCATACTTAAGCGGTTCTCTATGGAAGAGTCCAAGAGATAACACCTACCTATGTGCCACGGGGTCACTCTATCTAAGTCTATGTGTCTGAAGACTGATGAGGAGATAGAGAGTATGACACGTGTATCATATGCCTCGACAATAGATAGTATTATTTATGGTATGATCTCGATTAGACCGGATATCCCATATGCTCTGAGTGTCATGAGCCGCTACCAAGCCAACCCCGGCCAAATGCATTGGAAGGCTGTGAAAGATTTTATTAAGTACTTACGAAGGACTAAGAATATGTTCATGGTCTATGGGGGTGGTGAACTGAATTGGAAGGCTACACTAATTCTAGCTTCCAATGCGATGTGGACGATTAAGTCAACCTCTGGATTTGTATTCATGTTCAATGGTGGTGCTGTCTCTTGGAAGAGTTCCAAGCAAGAAACTATCGCGGATTCAACCACTGAGGCAGAGTACATTGCAGCATCAGCTGCTGCTAAAGAGGCGGTTTGGATGAGGAATTTCGTCCAAGAGTTGGTCTTAATTCCTGAAGGAGTTGGTCCAGTCCTGATGTACCGTGACAACATGGGTGCGCAAGCAAAGGAACCTAGGTCTCACCCAAAGATCCAAACACATACTAAGAAAATAATCTTGGATATTGTGGTTAGAGGTGACATAGCAGTCGAGAGAGTCGCCTCTGCAGACAACATTGTTGATCGACTTACGAAGCCCTTGCCAGGACCATTGTTTGAAAAATATCACGAAGCAATAGGACTACGTCTCATGAGTAGTTGGCTTTAGGGCAAGTGGGAGATTGTTAGAGTAGGTGCCCAACTAGCCAATTTGTGGCATGCGGGTTCTTGTTGACTCTATGTAAAACGATCTTTATTTATGAAAATCCACATTCTTTTATGGCATTCTTTTATCTTCATTATTATGATTACAATTGTTGGATAAAAACCTTGAATGCACTATAGTGTATGTTGGATATGATAGTGGATTTGATGGCTATCATGAAACACATCTAATAGTCACTGTTTATTCTAAACATGTTCCTAGTCGATTGGGTCGTCCAAAAGAATATAAGGACCGCCGGAGCTTGAGACTAGCATATGCGATGTGAAGTGCCACGTTTCATTGGTAGGAAACATAGTGATGTTCTGAGCATGTGGATGGATAGTGACCTGATGATCTATCGAACTACCCTCGTTCGGAATTTCCAAGTGGTTATCATTTGTCGAGTGGATTAAGTCCGAGGTCTTGGTTGTATAGATTAGTCCTTATTACTCGAAACGTCATTGAGACTCTACATGATAGGTGCCTCACTTTGACCCGTTACCGACTCAGTTGGGGTCATCGGGTGGTGGGGTTGGGTGAGTCCCGATGTATGTAGGAGTCGATGCTTCGTTGTCGGGGACTCACCGCTCGCCCTTGTGTGTGGATATCCTACGCTATCTGAGAAGATAATAGTGTGAAAAATCTCTGGCCAGAGTACTATATGTGTTTTAGGTAAATGGGTTTACCTAGTAACACATGTGATGTCACTATTTAATCTCCAAGATGTATGCATGGTTACTGGATCTCTAGCAACTCTCGATTTACCAATGATCGTTGATCTGATCGGGATATTTGAGTTCGTACTGTACGCTAACCAAGACCGACTGGTTCTTGCAGGCACTATTAGTGATACCTAGGGGATCATGGGGCGATGTTGCTAGACGCTTTACCATGATTTGATGGGTAAGTCCGAAAATGTGTTTTCGAAGTCACAAATGTTGTGAGCCCACGACTAGTTGTATCCATGAACCTTTAGGTCACACAGGTACTGGTTTCCCAATTTCCGTACGAATATGGTACTCAAAGTGTTGAGTATAGTAGGAGGAAGGTTGGGAGTAACTTCCTAAAAATAGCTAAGGGAATAGGACTTCCATATTTAGCTAATGAGAGTAAACCTGTCATATATAGATTTAGTGGTCCGAAAATTTGATTTTGCATCATAATGATCATTTTTCTAAACTAAGCACATTGGTGATATCTGATCATCGATCGGGATTATGATGAGACCAAAATCGAGGGAGTCGAAACGAATGTTCACAGTTCGACTTGAACCGAATGTTCACTGTTCGACTTGAACCGAATGTTCACTGTTTGAGTTGAACCGAATTTTCACTGTTTTGTTCAAATCAAACTCTATCCCTCAATATATAAATATGACAATGAGGATACACATTCAATATAGAGAAAGAAAAAACACCAAAAGCTATTCAGCAAACTCCAAGTTACTCCACCACTGCCACCACCCCTGAGTTCCACCGAGCAGGTCTTGGTGGGACTTACACAGATCCTGAGACATAATGCCGGTTCCTCGTAGGCATGGAGGACAGATGCCTTACTAGAAGTTTAGGAATATGGGGCCTCATGACACGGGCTCCACTAATCCGTTCGTTGCTGAGGAGTGGATCAGATCTTTAGAGACCATCTTTCGACATATGGGGCTGGCGAAGGCTGTCAGGGTTATTTGTGCTATTTTCCGATTGAAGGGTATGCTGCTCTTTAGTGGGAAGGAGCAGAAAAGACTATCGACGTGGAAACTCTGGACTGGGCCGGATTCAAGAAGCTCTTCTACGACAAGTATTTCACCCCAGATGTGCAAGCCAAACTGAAGCGGGAATTCAGGAACCTCAGACAGGAAGATATGATGGTTGCTGAATACGTCAAGAAGTTCGATAGAGGCTGCCACTTATCACCTCTCATTTCCAATGACCCAGAAGAAAATTTGCAGAACTTCTTAGATGGCTTGAGTCCCACCATACATAGGGACGTAGTGATTGCGGATCCTACAGACTATGCCGCCGCGCTGAAGAGGGCCTTCAGGTCAGAGCAGACGCTGAAGGATATATGAGTATAGGATCAGAGGAAGAGACCTTTACAACCACAATCTCATCAGAAACCGCAGGCCAAGAGGCCAGTTTCTGGACCACCGAGGCAGCAAGGCCAAGGTTAGTATAAACTCATTTGGGAAGCTACTCTATTTTGCATGTTGGTAATGCTCATACTATCAGGACATCGAGGCCAGCGGAAAAGTCCGCTACATCTAGGAGACCATAGAATCAACAGGCTCCAAATCCTGGTGGGGTCCCAGTGGAGAGAACCACCTGTCGGACTTGCGGACGAAAGCATTCTAGGAAGTGCCTAATGGAAGTTGGATTCCATTTCAAGTGCAAATAGCTGGGAGACCTATCATTCCAGTGCCCAAAGTTGAAGCAGCCTTCTATCGGAAGAGTGTATGTGATGCAGGTAGAGGACGCTGACCCGAAAACTACACTGATCACATGTAACCTTACGTTCTACATTTTGGATTTTGAGAAACTTGAGGAATTAAACTTGTGATATTTCTTGATTAGGGTTCATTGTGGGTTGTGAATAGTAACATTGTTGTTTCGTGCATGCGTAATATCTATCGCAGGTAGAGTAGTTATATTAGGAGTAGCCACCAGAGCTCTATTTGATTCAGGTGCGACGCATTCCTTTATTTCAGAGAAGTTTGTGCGACAGATGGGCATTGTCCTGGAGAGTCTGTTGGAGTAATTATTAGTGACGAGAGAGGAGTTTTGTACAGCCAGCATCATCTGAAATCTCGATATGGTACTGCATAACTATACAGTGTTTGCAGATTTGATCATATTCCCGATGCCGGAGTTTGCTATCATACTCGGGATGCACTGGTTTTATGGATATCAGGCAGTGATTGACTTCTAGGATAGGACAGTGCGGCTTAGATCCCCTAGAGGGGAGTCATTTTTTTTCACGAGAGCGTGATGCATGAGGAAGCCTGAATTCATATCATTCTTACAGGCGAGGAAGCTCATGCATTACGAAGACTACCTTACTGGAGGGCCCGTCGCTTTTAGACGTGGATGTAGTGTGAGAGTACGTCGATGTTTTCCCGAGGACATTGCTGGAGTTCCATCGCAAGGTGTAGTGGGTCACCTCAGCTCGTGGTGGTCACTTCAGCTCGTGGTGATCACCTAATGTTAGGACCCAAGGATCAGATCTCACCCGAGAACTAAACTAATCAACACAAAACCGAGAGATCTGATCCTAAATAAAAATATGATGAAGCGCAATGCTATGGTTCTTGAACATATAAATACGAGAGCACCGGAGACAGATCTGGTATGTAATAAAAACATGCGGAAAACACCAAAAATAAATCCTAATTTTAAAACTCAATGCAAACAGATTTCTTTAAACAGAAATCTGTTCGACTGTGCAAGTGTGTGATTTGATACGTGCGTGCTAATGTAAAATGCATATGCGGAATAGTGTAAATAAAAGAATACAATACACTGATGTTTGTTTATGGAAGTTCGGATATAAATATCCTACATCTCTCCTTCTTCCTTCTTCAGGAAGGTTCCACTAGAAGATTTGATCTACACCTCATGTACATACCCGATCCCGCAGCCAGCAGCTGCGAGAACTCCTAGACTCCACCAGCCCTAGGCTTTCAATCAGAACTTTTGTAACGTCTCTGTTCAAAGACTACAGACACAGAGTTTAACGTCTTCGTGCTTGGACGGGATCTGATTTTTGTTTGTGATTCACTCGCTAATCAATTTCGCACATCTCTCAAAATATGCGAGTGAATATGTGTGTGTGAGATTTTACAGTGTATCGCTCAACTCTCAAATGATAAATCTCACACACTGGGAAATGCTCCTAAAGAGCTGATTAGAACTCAGCAGTCGACGTCGTTGTAAGCTCCTCTCTAATGGTGATCGACTGCTTCGTTCTTCTGTTTTCTTCCCTCTGTAATTTCTCTGTTTTTAGTCCCTTGTGAATCAATCAAACCTTTTCTTCATTTTATCTTGCTGTTTAAATAGCCTCTGTTCAAATTCATTCGTTTGACACACTTTTCTTCCCGTTGAAATATGTTCTGTAAAGTACCGACATGAAGTTGTCCTTGTGTCCTTTTCTTTTGCAGGCTTTGTCTTTTTCTAATTTGGCTTTGACGTTCCAGCAGCTGTTTGCTCCCACAACTAAATTATTCCAGCAGCTGTTTTATCTTCTTTGACGCGCAACAGCTGGTTCAACTTCATTGCAACAGCTGATTCATTAACTTCCCCACAACTAAATTATTCCAGCAGCTGTTTTATCTTCTTTGACGCGCAACAGCTGGTTCAACTTCATTGCAACAGCTGATTCATTAACTTCCAGCAGCTGGTTCATTAACTTCCAGCAGCTGGTACATCAATTTCCAGCAGCTGATTCATGAACTTCCAGCAGCTGGCTCATTTTCATTGACACGCAACAGCTGGTGTAACTTTATTTTAGCGCTACGACTGATTCTCCTTACGCGCAACAGCTGTTTTGTGATCCTTGATGCGCAATGTCTGGTTGTGTTCCTTGATGCGCAACAGCTGGTTGTGATCCTTGATACGCAACGGCTGGTTCTCTTTTAATTTCACTGTATCTTGCGACTGAATCACTGTAGCTTGCGATTGATTCACTATAGCTTGCGACTGAATCACTGTAGCTTGCGAGTGATAAACTCTTTGCTTCTCACGACTGGACAAATTCTGCTTCATGACAGTCTTCTTCGATACTTTTCTTGTTGTATTTCCAGCTAATATCTGTACACTAAGTAGAAACATTAGTAACACAATAATAGGTTTTGTGTAATAATTCAAAACACAGATCTGGATCTGTTATCCAGACCCATCACCTAAGCTCGTGGAAAACAGCTTACGACTTAAGCAGTGGGTAAAAACATCTTACGAATTAATCAAGTGGAAAGACAGCTTACAACTTACATCTTAGAGCTTAAGCAGGGGAAAAATAGTTTACGACTCAAACTTACGGAACACAGCTTAAGGCTTAAGCAGAGACCAAAACATGGCTGGAACGAAGCCCGGCCACATTCGACCCCCGCCCCTTCTTCCTCGAAACCAAGAGCCCTTGGTCCCTACTCTAAATCGAAACGTCACCTCACTCAAACCATCAACCCTTTCCCAAAACTCGAATTCTAGGTAGCCTCGTCATGGTAAATAGAGATAATTATGACACATTGACTGTAGCCTCAAAATCATCAAAATAGAAAACTTAAAGACACAAACAGTAATATGAAAGAGAGATGCAGTCAACTGAGATTTTGTACTTGCATTATGCTGAGAAACTTACACCCGGTGTCATGAAGCTGGAAGGGATGGAGAACACAAGGATCACCTCTGGTTTCGCTTTAGAAAGCTCTAAGTTGATGGGGGGGGGTGGGGGGAAGAAGAAGGGCGGTGCTACAGGAGGCTAGGTTTTTCTTTGTTTTTGTTTTTTTTTGTAACAAAAGAGTGGCGTGTGTCTGTGTGCAGGCCGAGATCCACTTTAAAGAAGGAAAAATGTGTTGTAAAGTTGTCAAAGGCAATAAATAAAGTTGCTAGCCTATTGATAGAAGTGCTAATCAAAAA
The DNA here is from genome assembly GCA_001598015.1 of Dorcoceras hygrometricum. NCBI lineage: Eukaryota > Viridiplantae > Streptophyta > Magnoliopsida > Lamiales > Gesneriaceae > Dorcoceras > Dorcoceras hygrometricum. The sequence goes on along the minus strand of KQ991137.1, from coordinate 215,280 downwards.
TCATTTCTCCCTCCCTTGTACAAATTTCGAAAATTTGGTAATAAAAATTGGAGGAGAAACTTGTTTTAAAAAAACCTTTAAAGTTTACTACTATAAATATTTTTTAAAGCATAGGGAAGGGCCTCAAAAATTAATGTTATAAAAATTACCTTTACCTCGGTGTTCTCGTCGTCTCCATTCCGGCCTCGTAGCACATGTACTAAAATTTTGAAAAGATACATGTCATAAATATTTGTTAAATAAGTAATATGGCATAATCAAATAGTGAATTCAACATCGCTATTAAGATAAATGAAAATAATACTAAGGTACGTGACTTTTAGTAGGGAAAATTCTAGGCGTTACAAACCTCTAGCTTCTAGATACTCCGTCTCTGTTGTTGATGTCACTATGGAGGTTTGCTTCTTGCTTAACAAGGAGATCATTTTACTTCCCAAGAATTGACAAGTTTCACTCATGCTTCGCCTTTCTATCTTACAACCTACGTAATCTGCATCTGAATAACCAATCAAATTGAAACTAAAATCTTTGGGATACCAAAGACCCACGTTGTGAGCGTCCTTAAGATATATAAGAATGCGTTTAACAGCAATGTAATGAAACTTTTTTGGATGGCCTTGGAATGTAGCACATATGTATGTAGTAAACATGATGTCTGGTCTGTTAATAGTCAAGTAAAGCCATGATCCTATTATATCTCGATAAAAAGATACCTCAACAGCCGTTCCAGCTTCATCTTTGTCTAAGTTGATGGACACATCTAGAAGCTGAGCTGATTTCCATCCCAAACTTCTTCATAAACTCTTTGGTGTACTTATATTGATTAATGAATATACCATTATCAAGCTGCCTCACTTTTAGTCCGAGAGAAAACTTCCATCATTCTCATCTCGAATTTGTCCTGCATCATCTTAGAGAATTTTCTCATAATTTGGGATTAATAGGTCCAAATATGATAACATCAACTTAGATATGTACCAGCAAGACATCATCATTCGAAATGAGTTTGAACATGGTTTTATCTACTTCCAATAATAAAATCATGATTAATTAAAAATTACGACAGAGTATCATACCAAGCCCTTATTTTGTTTAGACTGTATAGAGCTTTGTCAAGCTTCTATACATGATCTGTATGATTATGATCGAATTCGGGATGTTATTGTGCAACATACACTTCCTTAGATAAAGTTTCATTCAAAAATTCACTTTTGACATCAATTTGAAAGACTTTAAAAATCTCTATATGCAGCATATGAAAGAAATATTTTAATAGCTTCTAATCTGGCTATTGGTCCAATGTCTCATCAAAGTCTATACCTTCTTCTTGTCCTGGATACTTTTGGTTCATTATGCTATTGCTATAGGTTTACATTCAACTACATTGATCTTGGTAAAAGTGATTTGATATACGTGGTTCCAAGTTAATGCCAGATAAAAAGGATTTTGGTTAATAGTTTTTCGTGCGATGGTCCGGGATGAGGGGGTACTTGTGATATTTTGGCATCAGACACATTTATTTGTCCATCTTTTGGATATTAAATACTATTGGATGTGTTATTTTTTATTGGCATTGGAAGCACATCACATCATTTCACAGTTTAATGAATTTTCCACTTATTTTATGGGATGATTAAGAGATTATTTATGGTTAAACTCTTCACAACTTATCAACGGCTATAATCTTTTGGTATGAATAGTTTATCACTCTGGGCATCGTCGTTCTTATTTGGAAATCATTTTTGGGCTGTTGGATTTTATGTTTTTAATCTCCTGGCCTGGATATTAGCAGGATTGATTGAAACTTTAGCATGGGATCATATGGATACTGTTGGGGATCCGGATCCGCCCCCCGGCGAGGCAGCGGAAGAACAAACAATAGAGGCCGGGAGACGATCAATACGAAAAACAACAATTCAATAATCGTCATACATAGGCCGTTCAAAACGAATACCTTGCTGGCAATTGTGCCTGGCTCCAACCGGAATTACAAGAACCCGGCTCTTCTCGGTAGATTGCGGTAGATAATCGCCAATCCGATCCACGACCAGAACCGAGACTCCTTCGTCAGGCTGCACTAGAAGCACTGACGAATTCTGCACGAACGGATTCTCCTCGTCGAATCGGCCGTAAACAAATTTCCGGCGAAGATCGGCGGCGGCGGCGCAAGAGAGGAGAGGGGGCGGCGGCGTGTAGAGCTTAGGTTTAGGGTTATGAATTGAGTTGTGTTGTTAGTTGTGATTAAAGTCCTCAAGTCTACATTAAGTAGACTAACAATGGACTTGGACCGGCCCATCGGGCCCGGGTCCAAATGAAGATATCCATTGCTGCGACTTCATCGTAACTCCGATCGCCGATCAGATCGGACCGATCGACTCAGTTTCCAAAACTGAATGTTATGATGTGAAAAACAATTTTTCAGATCATCTAACCCTAAATTGCAAAATGACCGTTTTGCCCCTCAACATTGACAAATCACGATTTGACCTCTGTTGACTTTTGGGAAGTCGCACTCCCCAAAATCCTCTTCATATGCTCAACACATTGAGCTGAGTATCCGTGCGGGAATCTCGAATCCAGTACTTGTGTGACCCTCAATGGTTCAGTGATACATCTAGCCGTGGGCCCACAACCATTGTGGCTCCGGAATCACAATTCCGGACCTGCCCAACGGATCATGGTAAAGCGTCTAGCAACATCGCCCCATGATCCCCTAGGTATCACTGATAGTGCCTGCAAGAACCAGTCGGTCATGGTTAGCGTACAGTATGGTCCTTTCAATCCATATATCCCGATCAGATCAACGACCATTGGTAAATCGAGAGTCGCTATAGATCCGATAGCTATGCATACATCTTGGAGATCAAATAGTGACATCGCGAGTGTAACTAGGTAAACACATTTACCTAAAACACTTCTAGTACTCTGGCCAGATATTTATACACTATTATCCCCTCAGATAGCATAGGATATCCACGTATGTCTGCGAGCGGTGAATCCTCGACAACGATGCATCGACTCCTACATGCATCGGGGTCTCACCCAATCCCGACGCCTTATGACCCCAAGTGAGTCGGCAAACGGGTCAAAGTGAGACGCCTATCATGTAGAGTCTCAATGACGTTTTGAGTCGTGAGGACTAATCAGTACAACCAGGACCTCGGACTTATCCACTCGACAAATGGTAACCACTTGGAAAGTCCGAACGAGGGTAGTTCGATAGATCACCAGGTCACTATCTATCTGCATGCTCAGAACATCACAATGTTCCCTACCAATGAAACATGGTACTTCGCATCGCAGATACAAGTCTCGAACTCGGGCGGCCTCATCCTCATTTTGACGGCCCAATCGACTAGGAACATGTTCAGAATATACAGCGACTATTAGATGTGTTTCATGATAGCCGTCATACCCACTATCACATCTAACATACACTTAGGTGTATTCTAGATCTTTACTCAACGCAATTGTAAATCATTACACACATAATGAAAGTAAAGAATGCCATATAAGTAAATACGAATATCATATATAAAGACTGTTAGTACAAGAGTCTATAAAACCCACACGCCACAAGTTGGCTAGTTGTGCATCTACTTTAACAATCTCCCACTTGCCCTAGAGCCAACTACTCATCAGACGTAGTCCCATTGTTTCGCGATGTTTTTCAAACAACGGTCCAGGCAAGGGCTTCGTAAGTGGATCAGCAACGTTGTTCGCAGAGGCGACTCTCTCAACTGCTATGTCACCTCTGGCCACAATATCCCGGATTATGTGGTATTTCCTCAGTATGTGTTTGGATCATTGGTGAGACCTATGCTCCTTTGCTTGCGCAACGGCACCCGTGTTGTCGCAGTACACCGGGACTGGACCAACTCCATTAGGAATGACGCCCAACTCTTGGACGAAATTCTTTATCCAAACGGCCTCCTTAGCAGCAGCTGATGCTGCAATGTACTCAGCCTCAGTGGTTGAATCCGCGATGGTGTCTTGCTTGGAACTCTTCCAAGAGACAGCACCACCATTGAGCATGAATACAAATCCAGAGGTTGATTTCGAATCATCCACGTCACACTGGAAGCTAGAATCAGTGTAGCCTTCCAGTTTCAGTTCACCGCCCCCATAGACTATGAACATATTCTTAGTCCTTCGTAAGTACTTAAGAATATCCTTCACGGCCTTCCAATGCAATTGGCCGGGGTTGGCCTGGTAGCGGCTCGTGACACTCAGAGCATATGCGACGTCCGGTCTAGTCGAGATCATGCCATACATAAACTACCTATAGCCGAGGCATATGGTACACGTGCCATATTCTCTATCTCCTCATCAGTCTTTGGACACACAGACTTGGATAGAGTGACCTCGTGGCACATAGGTAGGTGTCCTCTCTTGGACTC
>KQ991137.1:122272-156839 GCA_001598015.1 Dorcoceras hygrometricum | reverse complement strand
AATGTTTTTCACGTATCAGCTTTGAGGAAATATGTTCCCCACCCTTCGCATGTGCAGAATTATGAGCCAATCCATTTAGCTCCATATTTAAGCTATGAAGAGCGACCAGAAAGAATTCTCCTCCGAGAAATTAGAAGACTAAGAAACCGTAGCATTCCTATGGTTAAGATACAATGGTCCAACCAGTCGGAGCGAGAAGCAACATGGGAAACAGAAGCTGATATGCTAAGTCTTTACCCATATTTATTTGGTACGTAAATTTCGAGGACAAAATTTCAATAAGGAGGGTAGAGTTGTAACGCCCCAAATCCCTAAGATCATATTTATGCATTTCATAAATCATATGGGCCATTTTGGCAATTTTAAATATTATGTATCTGCTGAATTGTTGATATCAGCAGGTAAGTTTGCGCTGCGGCTGGTTCCAGCAGGTGACTCCAAGTAGCGATGCACGAGCTGGTTTTAAATCTATTAAAAGATGTTTTAAGGAGGTGAAATGATTTCTTTAAAAGAAGGTTTGGTATTTTACAAATTAGATTGATATGAGGGGAATTTTTACTAAATTTCAAAGGTGCGTCATGCTTGATTTCACAAGTAGCATGCCACTAATCCCTTTCATATAAAAACCTGTTTTCAAAGTAGATTTTCATCATTTGCAAAGAAAAGTTTTAAAGTGTTCTTCAAAGAAATTTCAGAAAAGTTCGTGCGTTGCTCAAAGGGAGGATTTTTGCGGGAATTTGCTGTTGTTGCAAAGCTTCAATTAAGGCACGTAAAAGCTGATCTTTTTCTACACCATTTGAAGCATATATTGTGTTTTAATGGATCTCCTTGCCTGTATGTTATGGATACATTTAAAGTTCATGTTTGAAATGATTTAGACATGATAAGGAAAGATGGGTTCGAAAATGATGTTTTGATGTTTATGATGCTTCAAGTATGTTTTTCAGAAAGTTTATGAAGTTTTATATGTACTGAGGATTCGAATTTATTTCCAGAAATGCTATGAAAGTTCTTCTTATAGTAGCTGTAATATTAGAATTTGATAACTGTGTAATTGGTAGTTGCTGGTTGAATCATTGGTATGGTTTGATAGGCAACAGCTGATAACATCGTTGTTGTTTTGATATTACAAATGTTGAGTTATCTATCCAGCAGCTGTATCTACTTGTTAAGATTCAGCAGCTGTATGGTTATAGCGTTTACGAATGTTCTTCCTATAGTTGTAATGTCGAAATTTGATGATTTTGTAATCAGTAGTTGTTAGCTGAATCAGTATAAAGTCTGGTTTAATAGGCGACGGCTGGTAGCGAAATCATTGTTTAGATATTGCAAGCATCTTCGTAAATTTCAGCAGATGCACTGTTCATCAGCAGATGCATTCCATAGTGATAAGCAGGTATTATTAGTCTTGCGACTGGTACTATTCATTTCAGCAGGTATTATTAGTCTTGCGACTGGTACTATTCATTTCAGCAGGTATTATTAGTCTTGCGACTGGTACTATTCATTTCAGCAGGTATTATTAGTCTTGCGACTGGTACTATTCATTTCAGCAGGTATTATTAGTCTTGCGACTGGTACTATTCATTTCAGCAGGTATTATTAGTCTTGCGACTGGTACTATTCATTTCAGCAGGTATTATTAGTCTTGCGACTGGTACTATTCATTTCAGCAGGTATTATTAGTCTTGCGACTGGTACTATTCATTTCAGCAGGTATTATTAGTCTTGCGACTGGTACTATTTATTTCGACTGGTTTTTCTCTCAATCAGTTCCAGTTCAACGATATGTTTCCAAAGTCGAATCCATACTCAGTAAAGTTTTAAAATGGGAAGCAAATGTTTTAAATAATGGAACCCGATGTTTTACAGAAATGTTTAAAGAAAGATTGTTAAGGAACGAAAGATGTTTTAGATTATGGCATAGATAGTTAAGGTCACCAAGGAGAAGGGTTAGCAGTTGTCGAAGATGTCGACTGCCCTTTTATATGAGCTATATGCTAAACTGATATCGGGAGTCATTTTGATCAAAGTGCAAATTGGACCACATAGAACTTATATGCCATGATCAACTGAAAATGAAATTGAAAGAAATGAGAAACTGGGCTATCTTCCCCTGTTTCTGCCATTGAAATGTTTATTGAACTGTTTACGAAAAGAACAGTGTTTATGGAAGTTCCTTAACATATGCATTGTACAGATGTCTGCCTGCGTTTTATGAAATTGTTACTACTCAGATTTTACTTGCTGAGCCTTTAGGCTCACTAGCTTTTAAAATGGTGCAGGTACGACAACTGGTGGAGGAACAGCAGGTGAAACTTGAAATCTGCAGATGGTTGGCGTTGTGTTTATCCAAGGCCTACGTTTTTCCGTGTCTAAGTTGTATTGTTTTGATTAGGTTGTACTGTATTAAATCAGTAGCAATGGTTGTATATTTACATAGAATATCAGCTGTTGTAAACCGCAATTGCAAAGTTATATGAAATACTCTGTTTTCCGCAAATGTTTTAGCAGTAGCGCACGAACTTAAGTACCTGCTGATCTTCGAGTTTGTCTTGTGTTTTGTTTCCTTTGAGTTATAAGAAATGCAGCTTATAACAAATTATCTTTTAGCCCTTCTTTTATTTGAAAATTTTTATTCACCCAAATTCTCGTGGCCCCGTTGGGTTCGGGCGTCACAAGATTAGAAGAGAGCTGCAAGCTATTGAGAAGATGTCAAAGCTAGAATAATGAGGGGACGCCTAAGCTGGTGCAGCAGAAGGCATCTAAGCTGGAACAGTAAGAGGACGCTCAAACTGGTACAACATAGGAGAAGCAGCTCCGAAAAATAACAGCTCAGATCAGAGTCAAGTGCAGATTGGAGTTCAGATCATAGAGCACAACAATAATCAGTTCAGCATTGGGAGTTTAGTCCAGTTAAATCTGAATCAGAATAGATGTGATTAGATGAACTGATTAAGAAAGAATTTAATCACTGGTTCTGAGGATCACATGCTGTTAAATACATTCGATCACAGGGATCAAGGAGGAAGATCACAAGAAAGTACACATAATCAAAGAAGAACCCAGCTGGGAAGGAAACCAGTTGGGAGAACAGCTTAGAAAAGCAGTGTACTTGGAGTATTCAAGAGCAGCTGTGAACAAGAGCATATGAGAAAGTGCAGTTTGGAGAAGAAGCACAGATCAGCTCAGAGAGCAGCTTAGAGAAGAGCAGAACAGATAAGAAAAGATCAGCTAAGAGAGACCAGCTGGGAGGAAACCAGCTGAGAGACCAGATCTGGACAAATCAGCTCAGACGAACAAAGCAGTTTGAACACAAGCATTGTGGAGATTATATTGTTCAAAATGATTTGCTTAGTCTTGTCCACATCAGGTACAAGCTTTACATAACTCGAAGTTAGCAAAGGTTGAAGCGTAGAAAAGAAGAGAGCTCAAAGTCAATAAAGCCAGCAAAGCATTTTGTAACGACCTGACTTTTCTTAACAAAAAATAAATGGTTTGGGGTTCGAATTGAAAGACTCAAAAAAAATTTCGATCTTGTTGAACAAAATAATTTGATGCAATTTCTGGACTAGAATGCAATTGAACGCGAACCTTATGCGTTTAATTGAGAAACAGATCTGGACAATTACAATATGCGGAACTAAATATAGATCTGTATCATAACTAAGCGAGACAGTAAATACCAATGAAGTATAAACCTGGTTCAGATTTTCAATTAAGGTAAGGAATTAGAAATATGTCATAATACAATAGATGTAGCTAGAGTTTCGTACAACAAAATCTGTAATAAAAATAACGACAACGGAAACTGATGTCCACGATAAACACTCCATTCTAATCAGCTCTCCACCATCCAGCTCCTCATTGATCATTACATGCACTCAAGAAAACCAGGGGCTCAGCAGGTAAATCTAGAATATCGAAATGCAATACAAGCAAACGATATCTGATACTTTAACTGGAATCTGAATCTGAATAGCTTAAAGATAAATAAGCTAAATACGATGAACTGTCAAATCTGAAATGATATGAAAGCATAAACATACACATGTTCTGAAACCATTTTCTTTAAAGCTTTGTGATTGAAATCACACTTAGCTCTTTTCTTTCTTTTTCTTGGAATTATGGCTAGACACCTTTACATAAGGTCATATCGTTTGATTCAAACTCTGTATCTGTAATCAGAGAGCTTGATCAAACTCTGTATCTGAATCAGAGAGCTGGGTACAAAACCCATCTATCACATATAAAGGGTATACCGTTTGTAAACCATATCTTAGTCCCTTCCATGTTTAAAAGGGGCGCACTGGTTTGTCAGCCAGCGTCCTCACCCTTCCCATGTGACCGTCTGTTATCTAAGTCATAATCTGTGGAAAACATTTGCTGTAACACATTTCTTTCTTTATGATATTTCTTTTCATTCGTAAATCTGTTTTTTGTTTCTGTCAAGTACGGTTTACTGGTTTTACATTCTCTGATGATGTTCTGGAATACTTTGAGAATTCTCTGTGATTCTTGCGAAGATGAAAACTGAATTGAAGTACTCGAATCTGTTCGAATTGAAGCTAAAAAGAATAAGGAATTTAAATATGGAATTTCTGTATCTGTCGAAGCAGATTTGAACAATTAAAATACGAAATCTGAATCGTACGTAAGCGTCTCAATGAAGAAGAAAGAAATCAGATTTGATCTGTTGGTTAACTCAGATTTGGAATAATCAACACAATTAAACGGAGTCGTTCAGATGTCAATGGTCAACCTTAGTCAACTCAGATGTGAAATGATCAACATGGCAGTGTTTACCAAATCAGATTTGGAACAAGAATTCAGATCTGAACTTAAAGTGACTTAGAAGCTGAACGCTGGCTCAGAATCAACTTACAATAGAAATTCAGCTTGGGTAAAAGAACCAGATTTCAGACTTAACATTAGGAACGAACATAAACAACGAAGGTTTCCTTTGTCTGAAGAAATCAAACGATCTCAAGAAATTTCTGGAAAATAATCGAATAAGCTACTTGTAAGCTATTTCGAAGAAATTCTTAGAAAACTCAAGAAACAACTGGACAAACATCATCAATCATTTTTCTAACATCTTTTCTGAACCAAATTATAGTAAACCAATACTTTCTTTGTAAAAATAGAGCGACTTTTCTGTTGTTCGAAGAACCGTCGTAGCAAATTCTTAAACCTTTAAAATGCATGAAAACATGCAAACAGAACAGAATATATGCTTTCATGAGTGTAACAAGAAACAAAGTTTACTTGCCTGTATTCTGCGACACAATTACAGAAGAAATCTGGCCTGAATCACGTACAATCCGATCGTCTCCTATAAAAGCTTTAAAAGATTTTGCTCGGTTCCTTGCAGAGAGCATCGCTTTGTTTGAAATGTTTTATTTTGTAAATAATGATGCATGATGTGGCTAACATCCTATATATATGATTTTGAATGCCTTAAGAAGAACACGTTTTATCAATATGCTAAAATCTTTTAAAAGTGCTACTCAACTTTAAACAACGAAATATGAAATGTAAACCGAACCATTTAATTTAAAAATAAGGATTAAATCGGCTCGTATGGATCGACCGGACAGCTCCTGCATTTGCGTCTCAAATATGAAAACCAACTCAACTAAGATGAGAGCTGATTATCGCATACTCAAATCTGGAAACTCAACTCGAAAGAGTTTAATGCTAAAGTACGCAAGGGACAACTTTGTCAGAAGCCTTTACAATGGCTACACATTCGTGTCAAATGGATAGAATTGCACAAGAAGCTATATCAAGAGCAGAAGCTGGAAGTAGAGAAGATGCGAGAGTGTATTCACAAGAGCAGAGTGAAAACAAGATAGAATGCAATACATAGAGAGCAGTGCTAAGTCGCAAACTTGCACACTCATGTGGTAGCTGATGTGCAAGCTGGTCGTGTACGTAGGTGTGAGCTGGTGTACTGCCTTAAGCTTCAATGAGCTAATTTAGTTGACTGCACAACCCTAGGAAGACATCAAGAGATCAGCTTACAGAGAAGCACTTCGCAGTGTGTGAAAATACATTTGAGAGTGAGCACACACTGTACAATTCTCACACACGATTCACTCACATATTTGAGAGAGCTGATTCGCTTAGCTGAGTGAATCACCAACAAAACAATTTCCTATCAGTATTTGAACAGAGACGTTAAAAAAGTTCATTGTAGTCTTTCTCACTGAGACGTAAAAGAAGTGTTAATTAGACATACAGCCTGCGAGCTGGTGTGCAATGATGGCTAGGAATTCTTGCAGCTTGAGGGCTGTCGGATCGGGTCTATGTACATGGTGTGGAAGAAGAGACTTAGGAGATTCAGCTCCGAACTTCCATAAACAAGCAGCGCATTACTTTCTTTACAGCTTACCGCATTCACGCATTGCATACTTTAAACTGTGTTTAAAACCTGTTGAATAGCTTTCAATTTTCAGAGGGTAGTTCAGGTTTTTTCCGCAAGATTTTATATCTTACCTGATCTATCTCTCGGTGCACAAAACCTTTCAAGAACACTGAGCTATTGTAGTTCAAGATTTATCAAGAACAGATCGCATGCAAACTGGACCAGCTCGCAGAGCTTGATAGGCCCGGTGCGCTAAACCAAGGATTAATAAATCAATTAATCACAATTATGCGGAAGCATAAAAATCAGGGCTTAAAATTTTTTCGAAATGTTGGGCCTGATCCTAAACATCAATCTTAAAATAGTTCATAATCAAAATACGAGTTTAACTCAAAGCTCAACAACACATCAACAGGTAATAAATCAACTACAGATCCCCTCAATAAAAATAAATAAAGGCACGGGACATCCCCTGGCTCAATATAAATATATAACACTGGGACTCAAATCAGAAAGGGGATCGACCAGCTGAAGCTCCACTCTGCCCAGCCTGGTTACCTGAAGAACCTGCCAAAGCAAATACAGACCAAGGCAGCCCAAAACAGGGAAAAAGTAAAGAGGTCAAACCTCAGTACGAAGAACAATCTAAAAACAGCAAATCATGCAACATGCTATACTTCAAATTATGAAATTCATGATGGCTATCAAGGAATCGGTCATCAAGGCCAACGACACAGCTGGCAAATCTCAAATGAGCCTCAAACACCACGCACAGCCAATCAACCGGTGGAAATCATCGGTCCGTGATATTCGGGCCTATCATCCATCATAGCTCGGTGGTCTTCAGGCGCGCCAACTCAGTCGGCCACCACTCCGATGATAGCATTTGACCTTTCAGGCGCGACAACTCAGCTGGAAGATCACAATGCTAGCTCGACTCAGGTCATCAATCGAACATCATGCTCAATATGTATGCATGAATGCCATTCAATAATCAGATTCCAATGCATACAATAATGAGTACATAGAACAGATCATAAAACAGAGCACAATTAATCAAATCTTCACAAAGTCACAACATCACAACATACAGATTTCACAACAAGAAATATAAACAAGCCATGCCCAAAGCTGTTTACAGGAGCTCAATCCGTACCTCAACCTCAGACCAGCTTAACCTCAATCAGATCTCACCAGGGCACGAAACCAACGACCTGGTCAAGTCTGCTTCCTCACTGACTCACGGTGAAGCTTACCAGAAGCTGCCTAAACTCAAATCTGTACAAAAAAACTAACCATTCAATTCAACACTAAGCCAAATCTGCTTAGTTCCTATGGTTAAGGTTCCAGACTACTCACAACTATTCAACAAGGCTCTACTAGCCCTAACGAAGCTAGAATGGGAAGAATCACTTACCCAGAGCTCAAATCTGAACGGCTAAAACCATCTACTGGAATTCACGAAGTTACTCAAACCTGCAACTACTTCGCTCCTCTTCCACAAGTCGATCTACAACTTCAAACTGGTATCAATCGAAAGAGCTAAGCATGACGACCCAGCGCCACCTATCTTGTTCCAAACAACAGCGGAAATCGACGGCAATCTAATGGAGAAGGGTTCGGATGAACAGTAATGATCGAGGGTTTCTATGGAAAGGAGATAGGAAATATCGGGTTGAAAATGACTAAGTGTCGATCGCTACAAGCATATAAATCCTTCAGACAACTCTACAGTGAAAGTCAACACCAAATTATACAGATCTCATCGACAGCTCAGATCTTAGCGCCAAGGCAAAAGTCCCTTAGATCTGGCCTCAGCAACAACTCAAATCTGGCTTTGCTACGCTACACAAGCGCTACTAATCAAAACGGAGTCGCCTAGGAGTCCCGCTCACTAACACTAAACGACGTCACGCTGCATCTAGATCTGAAACAGATCTCACGCACTCGGATCCGCTAGCTCTCATCCGGATTTGACCAAATCTGTTATCATTAAACCGCATCGGTCCAAACCAACTCACGAACCTGACTGGTCCAAATAGTACCGTTGACCAACGCTTGACTTCTCCTCGCTAACCAAATCTGTCCCTATCTCACAACCAGATCTGGATAGCGCCTAAAACGACATTGTATCACTTCCTGCTCGTGATAACTCACTCAAACCAACGAGAACCAGATCTGGACACCCAGATCTCACCCAAACCTGAAAACAACGAACCAAACCAATTCTCACCGCACTTCTAATTCACTCGCGTGGGCATTATCCAAATCTGGGTTCCAACGATCTTCGATACACCAAATCTGTCTAGAGAGCTAACGCTCTCCCTTTCACAACATATGATAGCATACTCACTACACAGTATACTAGACACCATTCCAAATACATCCAAGCAAATTCAAAAATCACTAAACCATAATCCAGGTCTGTTTATATTTCTAATCACCGTTTAACAGATTTCTAGTCCTCACAGAGCTGCTGGTCCAGCTCAAGTGTGATCTGGTCTCCCTATTACGTGCTGTTTTTCAAATAATTTTTTTGAATGCACGTAATTTGGGATTTTGATCTAAGGATAGGTGCCTAAGCTGTGTGAGAGCTCAAGACATCCCCTTACAATGATCCCATCAAGAGTACATCCATGTTGATCCAGCTTAGAACGAAGATCAGCACAGAAGAAACCAGTTCAGAGCAGGCTTCAGCTCCGCATAACAACGTTTAGTTCAAAGATCAAGTGCAGGTCATATTTCAGCTAACAGTAAATAGAACAGATCAGAATCAGCTCAGATCAATTTAAGCGCAGCGAGAATCAGATCAGCTTAGAGCAGGTCAGAGCTTAGAACAGATCAGATCGAGATATCAATTCAGTAAACAGATTAAATCAGATGAGATCAGATCAACAACAGATCAGCTTAGAACTTACAAGAGCAGTTCATAATTCAGAAGAGATCAGATCGGGTAATCCGCTCATATAAGTAGCCTAGACAGAATCAGCTCATGGTCAAACAGAACAGAACATCACAGAAAGAGTCAATAGAGAGTCGATCAGATTAGAACAGATTAGAGATACAGAACAACTTAGCTTAGAGCAGATGTTACCAAGAGCAGATTAGATAAGAAGCGAACATCTCAGGGAACAAATCTTCGACCAGATAAGATCAGAGCAAAGCAGTTTGAACACAGGTGTATGCTAAGAATGTATTGTATTAGTTCAAATTGATTTTCTTTGTCTTGTAAACATCAAGTACAAATTTCACATGCTCAAAGTCAACAAAGCCTGGAGATGCATTAAATGATAAAGAACACAAGGTACAATTATGTCAGAACTTTACAGAATCCTTTTCGATGTCTAGGAACTTGTGTATAACGGATAGAACTGCACAAAGGCTTTATATATGTAGAAGAGACGATGATCAGACAACAACACAATGAAGTGATGCACGAGAGAAAATAAGAGAGCAGTGCATGTGCAACAGTCGAGATCTTGTATACTCAGGTGGCAGCTGATGTACAAGCTGAGCTAGTGCCAGGTGTGGGCTGGTGCACAGGCCGAGAGCTTTAATGAGGAATCCATAGTCGACTGCACAACGAGAGAAGAATATGAAGATATCAGATTGAAAGAAGCACTTCCGAGTGTGTGAGAAAACAAACCGAGAGAATGAGCTTACAATGTATAATTCTCACACACTGATTTACTCACATATGAGAGCTAAGAGCTTAATAGAATAGATGAGTGAATCACAAACACCAAATAATTGTAGTCTTTCTCACTGAGACATTAAAGAAGTGTTAAACAAGTCACACAGCCTGCCAGCTGGTGTGCAGCAGAGTGCTAGGATTTCTCACAGCTTGCGGGCTGTTGGATCGTGTCTGTACAGAGTGCTGTAAGTTCAAATATTCTAGTGAATCCTTCCAGCAATGGAAAAATGGGAGACGTAGGATATTGAGCTCCGAACTTTCAAAAAAAAATTCATGTGTTTGTTTTCATTATAGCTTTCTGTTTATAGTTTACTGCATTCTCGCATACATGTTTTAAAACCATTCTTTAAGCTTTCAATTTTCAGAGAGTATTTCGGGTTCCTTTCCGCATGATTTTTAATCATACCTGATCTAATTCTTGGTGCTAAAACCTTACAAGAACCTGAGCTATTGCAGCTGGTGTTTTCATAGACCAGATTGCACGCGATCTGGACCAGCACGTAGCGCTGCTCCGTGCTGATCCAACGTAGAAACGATCTGTTTTTTTTCTATTACATGCAGTTATTTCAAAACCTATTTAAAAAGAACGTAATCTGTGTTTTCGATCCATCAGTTGATGCCCGAGCTGTGTGAGATCTCACGACACTGGTTCAACGATCCCTTCATTATACCAAAGTACAAAGAGGTAGATACCATCCACAATCACCTCGTTCCCCAAGGATCTGACACCCTTGAAAGAACACCTTTTTTCCTTAGGACTGACGACACCCTTAACACCTCTTGCCCGGATAATAGACGATCCTACATCATCAGCTCAAGGCAATAGGACAAAGCCAGTCGCCGAACTCACGGGCACGTTATATTATTCCCAACGATCACGTCTCTGAGGACATAATATGAGCACACATTGAATTAGTCTCATCCCGATAAGTCAAAGCAACTCTGGCCTGAAGAATTGGTCAAACTCGTGTATAACACCAGCCGTAAGATTCGTTCAAGTTCATCACACGCTAACATGCCCACAATCACCACTTAACCCCTCTATAAATATACATGTATGCCTCACCTTACATTCGTTCAAAAACTTGTAAACTCTATGCCTTATAATACATGCTTGTTCTCTATTCTCGATCACCCGACCTAACTTAGGCATAGGAGGGCTTCACCAGAAATACTTTCGGTACCTTCTGACTAGTGTCTGTGATTGCAAGTCATCAAATGGAACTTTCTCATCCCCTGAGGATAGATCTCTCTACGTCCCTATTTGTTTGCATTTTATCGTGTGATCTATAACGACATTCCTATTCCTACGACTCAAGAATCTCGGTGCTTGAGGATATAGCCCCCAACCTCCCGTCCTGGTGGCAGCTCTCTGGATGGAGAAAATTTGGTATCATCAATTGATGCCTTATGTGGGAAACGATATAGAATATAGCAAAGACAGGATGCCACCAAGAAGGAACAAACTTCAAGAGACGGGAGAGAACAGTGGCACCCTCGGGGCCTGGAAACCAAGCTCTCACAGCTGCTCAAATTGCACAGTTGGTGGCCACAACCGTGAACAAGTGCTGACCCGTAGGCCAGGGCCTAATTCTCCTTCGAACCACAACTATAGGAGATTCGGAAACTTTGGGAGGAAGTTTCTCATCTGAGAGAAGAAATGAGAACAGGGCCCCTGTCTTCTCCAGCCTGGATGATCCTTTTTTCAATCAAAGTATTGATTTCATAACTCCCCCGGAATTTCAAGATTCCTAATGTGGGAGAGTATGATAGGATAGAGGACCCTGAGGAGCATCTCTTGAGGTTCGAGAATGTTGCAATCCTCCATCAGTATGTCGAACCTATCAAGTGTCGAGTATACTTGACCACTTTTGTCAGATCGGCACAACAGTGGTTTAACCTCCTCCCTATGGGGAGTATCAGTAGCTTCCAGGACTTCAGTAGGGCATTCATCCGTCAGTTCACCAGCAGCAAGAAACAACCAATGGCAATGTTAAATCTCTTTGTTGTCAAGCAGGGAGATCAAGAGAACCTTCGGGAGTCCCTGGACCTGATGAGATGGGCATTCATTCAGAACTTGCGATAGGGTGATTTCTTTAGATCCTTGATCAATAAACCCCCAAAAAATTTTGATGCTCTTGACTAGGACAGAGAAATATGTAAATATGGAGGAAGTACTGTCTACACGGAGAGCTCATCCCGAGGACCCGAAGGTACCATGGCCTCACAACAGCCTGAATAACTCAATTGATGGCTGAAGTGGAAGAACTGGTCCTAGCACAACTACCAGAGGTCAATCCTCCATCCGATACAAGCCCTCACTGAGAGGCAAGAAGTGCAAGGAAGAAACTGATGCATGGGAATGTAGATCGCCTATAAGCATGTTAGGATAAGGTGAGCTCTTGTTTTATTTTGTAAATGCTACACTTTATCGAATGAGAAAATTATTTTTTTGGCACAATTCGACTCGATCTTAAGACGCTCTCGGTGCATGCATCCAACACCTCGGGTAATAGCCATACTTGAGTGCATCTATAAGCCCGACTTGCTTGACAGTATGTAAGTCCGACCTGCACGACACCATCAAAGCCCACTTCTCATTGGCAATACCTCGGGCAGCAGCCCTACCTGAGGGCATCTATAAGCCCGACCTGCTCGGCATATGTATCTCCGACTTTCTCGGCACCATCAAATCCCAACTCTTGTTGGCACCAAGTCCGACCTGCTCGGAACCATCAAAGTCCAACTCTTGTTGGCACCAGGTCCGACCTGCTCGGTATCATCACAACCCAAATCTTGTTGGCACCAAGTCCCACATGCTCAGCACCATCAAAGCCCAATTCTCATTGGCAATACCTAGAATAGCAGCCCTGCGTGAGTGCATATATAAGCTCGACCTACTCGACAGTTTGTAAGCCCGATCTGCTCAGCACCATCAAAGCTCAATTCTCATTGACAATACCTTGGGTAGCAGCCCTACATGAGTGCATCTATAAGCCCGACCTGCTTAGCAGTATGTAAGCCCGACTTGCTTGGTACCATCAAAGTCCAAACCTTGTTGGCATCAAGTCCAACCAGCTCGGCAGTATGTAAGCCTGACCTTCTCGGCCCATCAAAGCCCAATTCTCATTGGTAATACCTAGGGTAGCAGCCTACCTAATTGCATCTATAAGTCCAACCTGCTCGACAGTATGTAAGCCCGATTATCATTGGAAATTCCTCGGGTAGCAGCCCTATCTGAGTGCATCTATAAGATCGACATTCTCGATAGTATGTAAGCCTGACCTGTTCTTCACCATCAAAGCCCAACTATTGTTGGCACCAAGTCCGACCTGCTTGGAAACATCGAAGCTCAACTCGTTTTGGCATCAAGTCCGACCTACTCGGCACCATCAAAGCCTAACTCTTGTTGGCACCAAGTCCGACCTGCTCGGCACCATAAAAGCCCAACTATTTTGGCACCAATTCTTACCTGCTCGGCACCATCAAAGCCCAACTCTTGTTGTCACCAAGTACGACCTGCTTGGTAATTTTTAATCCCGACCAACTCGGCATCCTCAAGTCCGTTCCATTCGGCACCAAGTCCATCCTATCTCAGAACTTAAAATTCCATTTCTTATGGGTGAATACCTCGGGTACCGACCAGGACTCCACATGGTCCTAAACTTCAATTCTTTGTTTAGGACATGCCGGGGACACTCTTGATACTATCAATAGCCACCTTGTGCCCTGAGGATCCGACACCCTTGAAAGAACATCTCTTGCCCCGGGGATCGACGACACACCCTTGAATGAACAACTCTTGCCCCGAGGACAGATGACCCTACATCATGAGCTCCACGTAAGAGGACCAATCCAGTACCCGAACTCCCGTACACATTATATTATTCCCAATGATCATGCCTCTGATGACATACTAGGAGTACACGTTGAATTAGTCTCATCCCGACAAGTCAAGGCGATAATATCGCTTGAAGAACTGGACAAAATCGGGTATAACGTCAGTCGTAACCTGCTCAAGTGCATCACAAGTCGAGTGACATACCCGCAATCACTGCTTATCCCATATATACATACTCAGGTATGTCTCACTTACATTCATTCAAAAAACTTGTAAACTCTCTGCCTTATAATACACACTTGTTCTCTATTCCAGAGCACCCGACCTGACTTCAGCATCGGAGTAGCTTCACCAGAAACACTTCCGGCACCCTCTGACTAGTGCTTGTGATTGTAGATAACCAAAAGGAACCTTGCTCATCCCCCCGAGGACAGACCTCTCGACCTTCCTCTTTTTGTCATGTGATCTGTAACGAAATTGCTACTTCTACGACTCAAACAGCTCGGTGCTCAAGGGCAGACCCCGCGACCTGCCGTCCTGGTGGCAGCTCTCCAACTGGGGAAAATTCGGTATCATCATAAGTTTAAATCACAACATAAAATAGTGGACATTTTTATGATGCTTTTTGCTCCAACACGACACTATCTTTTGTCTATTAGTTCGTTATTATCAGTGTTCTTCTGGTCAAATATTTATCCATTTGAGGAATTCTTCGGATGAATAAATCTTTGTTATTTTATTTGATTTCTCAACCTTTGCTAGGAGAAGTGAAATACTTTAAAAAAACAGATACGGAAATGTTTCACAGATTTTATGAAATACAGATATTCAATGGAAACTTAATTAGGTGCAGAAAAATAAAGATGCAAAGATTTGTTTACAAATTTTCGGAGATAATCAACTACTCGTCAACCCTTATTCCATGACTGGAAGGATTTCACAAGAAGACTTTGATTGATACAATAAATTTTCATAACCTACTTTAGATATTTTTACCTACTTTAATACTGAAACTCCTAGTATCCACTCATTATATGAAGCAAACATGACTCAATAGTGTGAGATCTTCACCAAATGAATCAAATAGTGGTTTAATATATAAGCTGCCGATTGTAGACCACACTCTCAAAACTTGCATAATATTTAACGTCTCTTATTTCAAGAGTAGAGGCACAATATTTAATGTGTTTGTGTGAAGACCAACCACTCATCTATCTATGAGACTCATATCTCGTTTTTATGCTAGTGATTGTGAATGTGAAGATTTACCTTTACATTGTAATTCTCTCAGATTTATCCTCACATATTGGAGAATGCTCTCACTAAGCTGATATATCTATTTAGACTCTACCTATTCAAGAAGAACTCTTCTTTTTTCTATTTTTCTTTCTCTTCTGTCATTATTTTCTTCTCATGATACCTCCATCATCTTTTTTTTGCTCCTTAAAAAGGTGATCTTGCAATATTCCCCGACGGTTATAATCCAACATTTACAAGCTTTTTGACTGTAGGAGCTGATATAACTTTATGATCTTTGTTCTTCAAAAATTCTTCTACTTTAGCCTCAAAATATTTTGTTACTGGTAAATCATTTTATCCGGCTAATGTCTTTCAGGGTAATGAGAATACTTTCCAAACTTTTATGTGAATATAATCCTTTTACCTTGAGAAAGCATCTTTATTCAAAGAACACTTTTTTCCTGAAGCTCTTCTTGGAAGATTAATTGATTGTGTAAATTTTTTTATCCGACAGACTCTTTTTTGTTCGAAGAGTTCTTTTATATGGAATATGTTGGAGTGCAATAATTGTCCCTACCAGGTAGAATCATGGCGCTTGTGTTGCTATACGGTTTAAAATATTGGAGTTGCACTGTTACCACCAGCTATAGCTTTTGGTAAAGCGGCAAGTGCTCGATCCAACAATTGGTATCAGAGTCAAGGTCATGGGTTCGATTCCCATTGATTACAAGAAGTGTAGTTATTGGGAGGGGGAATGTAGGAGTGCAATAATTACCCCTGCTAGATAGAGCGATCGAACCATGACGCTTGTATTGCTATACGGTTTAAAATATTGGAGTTGCAATGTTACTACCAGCTATAACTTTTGGTAAAGCGGCAAGCGCTCGATCCAACAGACTAACTTTTTTCATCCAAACTATATTTTCTTCGGAAAATCAATTGGACCTGGAAAACTTCTCTTCATTCAGTTGACTATCTTGCACATCTTCATCCGCTAACTTCCTTCTTCGGTTGAGCTACTTCAATCGATGAACTTGTTTTTATCCGATTGAGCTCTTTTCGTCTCTTTTGTGTCATTTATCATGATAATTTCCATAACTCTTTTTCAATCTTCTACCCTGAGAGAGTTTTTTCACCCATTTGATCAGCTATGATTTTTTCATTCAGTCACCTTTGTATCTACCAATCTGGATATTTGAATAACTATGTTAGAAACACAATAACAAGTTTTGTATAATCAAAATCAAATTTATTAGCATTTCAGACCCAACAAACTATATTAAAAATAAACTTACCCAACAAGTAATTTTGTAGATAATCATCATCAATGTGCTGTCTAAGTTTATCTATTTCTTTATTGAGTACATATTTGTGAGAAATTCTTATGAATTAATATTTTTGAGATAGATCGACTCAGTTTATATTATAATCAATTAATATAGTAATATAAAATGCAAAAAATTCATGGTTGAACCAATTTGAAGATTTACTCTCGTAAAAAATTGACAATGAAATAGTCAAATAAAATTTTATTTTTTTCATTACATAGGGTACTTACAATACTAGAAATAAAACATACTATTCATGTTTTTGAATTGTTTTTGCTTGCTGATAAAAAATAATATTTTATTTCTCATTTGATAATTCTTTAATCAGAAATATTGGATATGTGAAACTGATCAAATCTTAATTGTGATGAACACAAATCTTGCTTTTATATTTCTAATAGTTTAATTGAATGTGTAGGTCTCGCTGAAAGCAGATCAGATCAGATCTGATCGCAGTTGAGGACTGGACGACTGTACAGTATATGCGAAGAAATGAACTCAAAGAAGTGCATATCAGTTCAGAGTCGAGAAGAGCAGTTCAGATCAGATGAGAAGAGAGCAACTCAGAGATATAAGAATTCTTATAAGTTTAGAGCAGAACAGTTCATCTTAGGTCATAACAGAACAGACAGAACAATCAAGCAATGCTCAGAACAGTTAAGCAGATTCTATCAATTCAGATGAGAAGCTAATAGTTTAGAACTAGAGCAGTACAGAACAGAGTAGCGTAGAATAGATCAGAATAGTTCAGATAAGAGCAGAACAGATGAGAAGAGCAGCCAGTAGACAAGAGCAGTCTGAGAGATAACAGTTCAGATGGAGCTTCGTATTAGATCAGGTAGAGTAGTTAGTTGAATACAACAGAATAGAATAGATTTCATATCGGATCAGATCAAAGGATCAACTCAAACGGAAAATCAGCTTGAACAAAGAATAATGAGAACTGAAAAGAAGAATTTCAAACTGATTTATTCAAATACGACAAGACATCAGTTCAGAGAAGTCAAAGATAATAAATAGCATCACCTACTAATGTACGAAGAAAGGACAACAAGCATACAATGTCAGAAACTTTAAAGAAGCTTTTTCAACGACTAGGAACTTGTGTCTAAAGTTCATATCAGATCAGAGGCTATATATACACCTAAACTGATAAAGAAAGAAGTCATAGATGAGAGATCAACAAGCTGCATGTGTGCATATAGTGCCGATTCAGACAAAAAAAGAATATCAAACTGTGCACCAGCAGATGTCATCGTAATGCTTGAATATCATGAAGAAATATGACCGTGTGAGGTGATATGTGAGAACTGAGCTAAAATAGATTATCCTCACACACACACACACATTCACTCACAATATATGAGAGATGAGCATATCAAATTAGCTGAGTGAATATGAAAAAAAAATCAATTCAAATGCAGTCTTTCACACAGAGACGTTAAACAAGTGCACAGAATTTGAAGTCTAGGAGTCTCAACTTGAGCAGTGGGTAAATCCCATCTGAGGTGGGTTTGTACATGTGATGTATAAATCAAAGTCTTCTAATCAATCAATCCAGTTTGGAGAAAGGGGTCTAAGGTACTGTGTTCGAATTTCCATAAACAAATCAGAAGTGTATTGTTTATTGCTTTCTTGCATTCATGTTTTAAACAGATTTTAAGTTTTAAGTTACAGGGTGTATGTCATGTTGGCGCATGACGGATCCGGATCCCCATCCCCGGTGGCACAACGGAAGTTTAAAAATTATTTTTTGCAGCGGGGATGCTCAAAACATATCAAGGAAAACAATAAATAAACTATTCATAAGGTATTTAGATTTTTTTTACCTTTAGCAACTTCGCGACCGGCTCCAACTATTCCGATATAAACGGAGATAGCCCTTCAACGATTGAACCCCGAGCATCTCCTAATCTGCCACGACCAAAATCCCAATTCATCTATTTCCTTGCACTAGGAAACGCAACAGAGTGTCATGAATGGAACAAGCATGACAAACCACACACGAAAAGCACAGTGGGCGACGACGGCGGCATCACGGAGGAGCGACGGTAGTGGTGGCGGTAGCGACTTCACGGAGGAGCGACGACGGTCGATGACTAGGGTAGGGTGGCAGAAGGAGGGTGTTAGGGTTAGGATTGAGCTAAAACAATTTTTAATACAAGTTATATCTAAACTAACACCATGCCACTCATATATATAGAAATCCATGGTCTCAAAACTTGGTTGATGGGCCTTGTCAAGCCCAAGCTCATTCACATAAGTTTTGAGTCCATCATTGTGGCTTCACGATCAGATATCGCCAATTTGTTTAGTACACAGAACCGATTATTGTGAGACCTGTGTTTTCGCAATCAGGTGTTGCTCGGGTTGAAAACAGCTGGTAGTAGATGCGTGCGTTGAAGTCATCGAATTTGCCTAAGTGTTGGAATCAGCAGTTGAGATGCTATCAGCTGTCGAGAGAGAGATATTTGTTCGGGTTTTGCATCAGTCGATGAGTGATCGCATCAGCTGTTGGTATTTCAGTCGTTGCGTTTTGGTAGGAAGCAGCAGCAATGCTGACGTGGATTTCAGGCGTTGGTGTATTAGCGCGTGTCCAGTTGTTGTGAGAGACCAGCTGTTGCGAGAGACTCAGCTGTTGGTTGAGATAACAGTGATGACAACTGTTTTTTTTGGTGGAATCTTTCCTGTTTATGTCAGCTGTTGAGAAGTGTATTTAATAGAAGACTTGGTCTTCGAATTAGTATGAGATCCCATACTTAGAATATTTTCCCCGATTATCGTTCTCTGTCCCGAACCCTAAGCACTGTTCACCGTAATCTTTTCCGCCAATTTCCCGTCGATTCCCGCCGTTGTTTTGAACGATTGAGGTAGCGTTGTACTCCTCTCGTGAAGGTGCTTCATCTTATACCATTTTCTGGAAGCGTAGTTAGCTAGAAGCAAAATGGTGAAGCAACTCCAGTGTTCGTGTGTTAGCATCGTTCAGGTAGTGCTTCGAGTTAATTGATAAGATCTTACCTTAGGCTTTGATTTGAGCTTCCTGTTGATTTAGGAAGGTAGGATTATCGCTGGTTGAGTGTAGCTCCCAGTTTGTGATTCTGTGTTAGCGTCCCTGAGAATGATGCGTGTTATTTAGCAGGTTTTGTACCAGATTTCTCGGGACCCCGTTGTGGTGGGCGTAACAGATTCGAGGTACGGATTTGGAGCTTGTAATTCAGCGTGATTATGGCTTGGATAAATTGTGAGGTTGTTGTTTGTGTGAATTGCCGTGTATGGTTGCTGTTGCATATGTTTTATGTTATTTGTTTTGTTAGCTGTTGCATACACGCATATTCCATTCAGCTGTTGCAGCCATGCCTTGTGGTTGTTTTCTGTTTCTTACCAGGATGTGAGGGCAAGTGGAAATACCGCACTCTCATCTTCCTGCTGGGATTTGTTAGCCCTCATGCGCCGAGTGGTTAACTACCACAGTTCATGGGTTGGGCAACGGTAGGTTGAGCTGTTTGATGCATCTGGTATTCGGGTGTCGTGTAAAGACGAGCGGGTAATTCCCATATGCTTGTACACACACCAGTGGCCACCAGTCGTTGCAGATTCTGTTGAGCTGTGTTTGTGTTCCTTGGCTCCCTTCTTCGGTTGAAGCCTTTAGCTGTTGTTCAGTGTCTCATGCATAGCATCTGCATTTTATCTTATGCTGTTTCTTTAGCTGTTTCAGTTTCTCTCCGTATGGGGTTTGACCCCAATGTTCCTTTGGGGCTTGGTTTGTTTTGTTTGCCTGTTTGTCGTTCAGGTTTCCCAGGTTACTCAGCTGGTCGTGGAGTTGGCCCGGCTGGAGGTGCCCCAGGAGGTGCTTAGAGTGTCCCAGTTATGTATAGTATCTATATGCATTGGTATCACCGCGGGTGGGATGTCCTGTGAGGAATCAGATTTTAGATTAGTGATTATTGAATTGATTTGGAATTACTAGCGTTAATTTTGAGGGTTTTGCGAAATGAATCTGATTCCAGTAGAATTCAGCAGTTGCGTGAGTTGATGAAGTCTGTTATCAGCTGTTGGTGGCGTAGGAGTAATACGCTGTCGTTTCATAGAACCAGACGTAGCGCTAATATAAGGAGTCAGTTGTAGCGCATTTCAGATTTCTACTGTAGCGAGTGAGTGATGCGTCGTCGTTTCGCTTTTCAGTACTTGCGTTTGAAGAGGTATCTGCTGGCAGCAAGTGCGCGGGCGCGAGATTTAATGAGAACACGACACGTGTTGGTCAATCTTTTGGTGTTGGCTGCTGAATTGTAGCGCTATCAGCTGTTGCGTTGTGAGGAATTATCCCAGCTGAGTGACCAACTGTTGGTTTGAGGAACCAGTAGTTGATGAGAGGCGACGTCGTTTGAGTTGTTTAGCACGACCAGCTGCTGGTTGTTTGGCAAGGAATCTGTTGTCAGCTGCTGGAGCGATGCGGTGTCGTTTTGATTAGTTGATGTGGCGTCGTTTTGATGTTCTTTTGAGAATACAACGTCTGATGGTTGCTGCTGGTTTCGTTGAGAGGAAGAGCTGATATCTGTTGTGAGAAACCGCTGGTGTCTGTTGTAAGATACCTACTGATTCGATGTCTGCTGATTTTGGTGAGCAGCAGCTGGTGGATTGAGAGATATATAGATAAGTGTTGATCGACACTTAGAATTATTCTGAACCCGATATTTCTTATCTCCAATTTCAAACCCTAGTTCTAGCTACTGTTCACCCGAACGTTTCTTCCCTAGATTTCTGTTGATTCCAGCCTTCGTTTTCGACGGTTTCGGTGGCGCTGATCTCCTTGAGAGTTACTCTTTTGATTATTGCCCGGTTGAGGCTGTAGAACGACTTTGGAGAGGAGCGCGAAGTTGCTGGTTTCTTCGTACAGTTGAACTTGTTAGTTCTTCAGTTAGTTTCAGCTTCTGGGTAAGGATTTCCTACTGTTCTAAGAATAGTATCAGCTGCAAATACTTTGTTTAGAGGTAGAACCGGAGTTAGGTTATGGACCGTAGGAAATGTTGAGATTTGAATTAGACATGAGTTATTGATTGAGTTTCTTTAACATATTTGAGGATTCTAGGTGCATCCTGCCGTGAATTGCCGCAGCAGGAGGAAGCTGACTTGCTTCAGTTGTGTTGTCGTGCCTTGATAAATCTGTTTCGTGTTGTGTAAATATGCTTGCATTGATGGATGCATTTACGTGGAACAGGCTGATGATTTATATGATTTTATGTTCTGTTTTCACGTATGAATTATTGTATGCATTGATATTGATTATTGATTGGCATTCATGCATACATATTGAGCCTGACAGATTGATTAATGACCTGATTGAGAGCCACGTTGTGACTAGGGCGACTGATGTGTGGTGCCTGAAAAGTCTAACGCTATCATCGGATTGGTAATCGACTGTGTTGTCGTATCGGAATACCACCGAGCTGTGATGGCTGACGGGCCGGAATATCACGGACCAATGATTTCCCCGGTTGATTTACCGTGCGTGGTATAGAGGCTCGACTGAGATGATTTGCCAGTTGATATACTGGTCTAGCTATCCGATCCTTGATAGCCCTCATGCATTTCATAGCATTGATTTATAGCATGTGCATGATTAGCTGTTTGATAGCTCTTCGTACTGAGGCTTGACCTCGTATTTGTTTTCCTGCTTTTGTGTTGTTTGGGTCTGTGTTATCCATTTGCAGGATCTTCAGGTAACCAAGCTGGAAAGAGTGGATCGCCAGCTGGTCGATCCCCGTTTCCTTGAGTCCCAATCTATTTTTATTATGTATTGAACCAGGGGATGCCTTGCGTCTTTATGTATTTTGGAGATCGTTGATGATTGAGGTTTGATGTTACCTGTTTTGTTTGAGTTTGAGTTAACTCGTATTTTGAGTATTGATACTTTGAATGTATGTTTTTGAGTTCAGGCCCATTTTATTTCGAAAAATTTTAAGCCCGATTTTACGCTTCCGTGATTACGTGCTTAATTATGCTCTAATCTTGTGAGATTAGCACGGGGCCTGACATTTTTGGTATCAGAGCTTAAACTGGGATAAGCTCGATTTTCTTTGATCGCACTCGAGTCTAGGCACAGAGTTTTGATTTGATTTTTATTGACTCTGTGATTTATCTGATCTTTTATTTGTCTATGTGATATATCTGCTATGAGATCTTACCTCTAGATTTGTTTAAATGCCGCCGAGGAGAGGAAGAGGTAGGACGACTAGACATACTGCGGAGGAGTTTAGGGCAGGTAGTGATGATGATGTTCATCAGGTTGAGAATGTTACTAAACAGATAGGCGAGATGGAGTTGGTCCTAGCTAGGTTTCAGCGGACGAACCCTCCGACGTTTTCTGCAGCAGAGGGTGGTGCGATGGCTGAGGCTTGGTTAGCTCAGATGGAGGAGTTGTTTGATACTCTGGAGTACGCTCACGAGAATAGACTAAAGCTGGCGGTGTTGCAGCTGAGAGACAATGCACAGCGCTGGTGGAGGGGTACTTCTCGTATCCTTCGTGATAGTGGGGCTTTGATCACTTGGGAGAGCTTCTGTGAGGCGTTCAGACAGGAGTATACCCCGGATTCCTTATATAACAGTCGGGAGTGGGAGTTTGACAACTTGAAGCAGGGTAGCATGCGAGTGGCTGAGTATGCCCGACAGTTTTCTGCACTTTTGGTTTATGTGCCACACGTTGCCAACCAGGAGAGGACAAAGAGGAACAAATTTCTGAAAGGCTTGAGGCCTGATCTGTACCGGATGGTTTTGTCTGGTTCACCTGCGACCTTTATCGATGCAGTGAACCGAGCGATGGATATTGAGGAGAGTTTGTTGGAGGTAGAGGCTCTGATTCAGCTGGCTACTGGACGCACCTATCAGCTTGTTCAAGATGCATTGCAATCGTTTCATTCTCCTCAAGGGTCGCAGCAGTTGAGTCGCCAACAATTTAGACCTCGAGGAAAACAGTTCAAGAAGAAGGCGAATTCGAGTTCCTCTGGTTCGGCGAGTTCTGGTTCTGGCAGTGGTACTAACGGCATGCCTTGTGTACAGTGCGGAGGAAGGCATCCGACTTCGCAGTGTCGAGGAGTTCAGGGGTTTTGCAATAACTGTGGACAGCCTGGACATTATCGGAGAGTGTGTCCTTTGTTGAGGGGTCAGTCTTCAGTTCCTTCGCAACAGGGATCAGCTGGTGGTTCTTCTCAGAGACCGCAGTTTCCTGCCCCTACCCAGCGATCTGGATTCCAACCCCGTGATCCTTCTAGGTTTGGAGCACCTTCGAGACCTCCGTCCCAGATTCCGCAGCAGGCTTAGGCGAACGCTTTGACGAGAGAGAAGGCTGAGGAGGCGCCTGGTATGATGATCGCAGGTACATGCCTTATCTTTGATTATCCTGCGAGAGTTCTATTTGACACTGGTGCATCACACTCTTTTATTTCTGAGTTGTTTGTTTGTGAGTATGGGTTGAGTTCTCCCCCATTGTGTGATGTTGTTTCCGTGTCTACCCCTGCTGGTGTGAATCTGTGGTCCCGTGAAGTGGTGTTGAATTGTGTGCTTTGATTTGATGAGCATGTTTTGGTGTCCAATCTGATTGTTTTGGGAATCAGAGATTTTGATTGCATCTTGGGAATGGACGTATTATCTATCTATAAGGCTACTGTTGACTGTTTTCATGGTGTGGTGAGATTTTGGTCTGACTGGGGTGAGAAGTGGGAGTTCTACGGTGCTGATTCACGCTCAAGGATTCCACTGGTGTCCGCCATGGAGATGTTTAGCCTGCTATCGCTGGATAATGCTGGATTCATGATTTACGCGCTTGAAGTTTCCCAAGAGCCCCAATTTGAGTTGAGCGACATTCCTATCGTCCGAGAGTTTCCCGATGTGTTCCCGGATGAGATTCCTGGATTTCCTTCATGACGTGAGATCGATTTCAGCATCGAGTTGGTGCCCGGTACCGCCCCGATTTCTAGAACTCCTTACCGTTTGGCGCCAGCAGAGTTGAAAGAGCTGAAGGATCAGTTGAGAGATCTCCTGGAGAAGGGCTTCATCAGACCGAGTATGTCACCTTGGGGAGCTCCAATTCTTTTTGTGAAGAAGAAGGATGGATCTATGAGGATGTGCATGGATTTCCGCAGTTGAATAAAGCGACGGTGAAGAACAAGTATCCTTTACCGAGGATTGATGACTTGTTCGATCAGTTGCAAGGAGCGATCATATACTCGAAGATTGATTTGTGCTCTGGTTATCACCAGTTGCGGATTAGAGACGCTTACGTGGCGAAGACAGCATTTCGGACTCTATATGGGCATTATGAGTTTCTGGTCATGCCGTTTGGGTTGACGAATGCCCCAGCTGTTTTCATGGATTTGATGAATCGCGTCTTTATCGAATACATCGATCGGTTCGTGATCGTCTTCATAGATGACATCCTAGTGTACTCGAGGAGCATGAGAGAGCATAAGGAGCATCTCAGATTGGTGTTGCAGAGATTGAGAGACTCGCAATTGTACGCCAAGTTCAGCAAGTGTGAATTTTGGTTTGATCGGATTATCTTTTTGGGTCATGTGATTTCGGCGCAAGGGATTTCGGTGGATCCGAGTAAGGTCGAAGCAGTTCTTAACTGGGAGAGACCTAGGAACATTTCAGAGATCCACAGCTTCTTGGGATTGGTTGGCTATTACAGGCATTTTATCAAGAAGTTCTCTTCGATAGCGATGCCTCTGACTCAGTTGACTCAGAAGGATAGGAAGTTCGTTTGGACTGATGAGTGCGAGTATAGTTTTCAGACGTTGAAGGAGAAGTTGACTAATGCTCCTATTTTGGCTCTACCGTCTGGATCCGGAGGATTTGTTGTGTGCTCCGACGCTTCTCTCAATGGTTTAGGATGTGTTCTGATGTAGAACGGGTACGTGATTGCCTATGCGTCTCGACAGTTGAAGCCTCACGAGACGAGGTACCCTGTTCATGATTTGGATTTGGCTGCGATAGTGTTTTCCTTGAAGATTTGGCGATATTATCTATATGGTGAAGAATTTGTGGTGTACGCCGACCACAAGAGCCTGAAATATATCTTCACGCAGTCTG
The DNA here is from genome assembly GCA_001598015.1 of Dorcoceras hygrometricum. Lineage (NCBI taxonomy): Eukaryota > Viridiplantae > Streptophyta > Magnoliopsida > Lamiales > Gesneriaceae > Dorcoceras > Dorcoceras hygrometricum. The sequence goes on along the minus strand of KQ991137.1, from coordinate 131,283 downwards.
ATCTGAATATGAGGCAACGACGATGGATGGAATTGATCAAGGACTTTAACTGTGAGATCCAGTATCAGCCTGGGTGGATGAACTCAGTAGCAGATGCTTTGAGTAGGAAGACCCAGCCTGCGATGCTTTCGTCTTTGAGTGTCTCTAAAGTCTATGAGCAGTTGAGTACTTATGGTTGGCGTTTCCAGCCGGGTGATCAGCACTTTATGGTTTCTTCGATTCAAGTAGAACCGCATATTGTGAGTGACATCAGGGAGGCGCAGAGGACTGATCCATATGTTCATGAGTTGAAGATTAAAGCCCGAAGTGGTCAGTCTGATGACTTCTCTGTTTCTTCGGATGGATGTTTGAGATTTCGAGGAAGATTGGTGGTTCCGAACTTGATCGATTTGAAAGAGACCATCATGAATGAAGCGCATTGTAGTCAGTACAGTGTGCATCCGGGCGAGAGAAAGATGTACCATGCCTTGAAATCTTACTACTGGTGGGAAGGCATGAAGAGCGACATCTCTGGTTTTGTTGCTAGATGTCTGAATTGCCAGCAGGTCAAGGCTGAGAGAATGAGACCTGGTGGATTGCTACAGAGTTTGGAGGTGCCCCAATGGAATTGGGAGCACATCGCCATGGATTTTGTGACTCATCTACCTCGATCGAGTAGGGGATGCGATGCGATTTGGGTGGTGATTGATAGACTTTCGAAGTCAGCCCATTTCATTCCCTATGACGTGAGGTGTTCGATGAAGAAAATGGCGAAGCTGTATATCGACCATGTGGTTAGATTGCATGGAGTGCCTGTTTCGATAGTGTCTGACAGAGATCCAAGATTCACCTCTCATTTTTGTAAGAGTCTGCAAGCAGCGATGGGTTTGAGATTGGCTATGAGTACAGCCTACCACCCACAGACAGATGGTCAGTCTGAGCGGACTATCCAGACTTTAGAGGATATGATGCGAGCAGTTGTGATGGATTTCAGTGGTGGCTGGCAGGATTCTTTGTCGTTGGTTGAGTTTTTCGTATAATAACAGCTACCAGGTGACTATCGGGATGGCTCCATTTGAGGCGTTGTATGGTCGAAAATGCAGATCTCCGATTTGTTGGGAAGAAGTTGGTGAGAAACAACTTTCTACCCCTGAGTTTGTGCAGCATATGAAAGATCAGATTGATTCAATTCGGAGTAGAATGAAGGCTGCACAAGATAGATTTACCCTCTATGCTAACCGAAGACGTCAACCGTTAGAGTTTGAGGTTGGCAATCGAGTATTTCTCAAAGTTTCTCCTTTCAAGAGCATGATGCGCTTCAGATTTAAAGGCAAATTAGCTCCTAGATTCGTTGGTCCCTTGAGATTGTTGAGCGGGTTGGACAGTTGGCTTATCGATTGAGACTGCCTGATGAGTTGGCAGCGATGCATGATGTCTTTCATGTGTCAATGTTGAGAAAATATGAGCCAGATCCGTCCATGTATTGAGAACCGACGAAGTTTGGTTGGACTCTGCCTTGAGTTATATAGAATATCCAGTGCAGATTTTGGATCGGAAGGAGAAGCAGCTGAGGAACAAAGTGATTCCGTTGGTGATGGTCCAATGGAGTAGGCATGGCCGAGAGGAAGCTACCTGGGACGTTGAGGAGAAGATGAAGCAGGATTGGCCTCATATGTTTGAGCACTGATAGTGTGAATTCCAGGTAAATTCTGATTCTTTGCTTCGAGTTTGGTTAGATGATTGTGTTTGATTTGAATGTTTTGATTGAATTTTCCCTGAGTTTGCCTTTGATTTCGAGGACGAAATCTCTTAAGGCGGGGAGAATGTGAGGAATCAGATTTTAGATTAGTGATTATTGAATTGATTTGGAATTAGTAGCGTTAATTTTGAGGGTTTCGCGAAATGAATCTGATTCCAGTATAATTCAGCAGTTGCGTGAGTTGATGAAGTCTACTATCAGCTGTTGGTGGCGTAGGAGTAATACGATGTCGTTTTGTAGAACCAGACGTAGCGTTAATATGAGGAAATCAGTTGTAGAGCATTTTAGATTTCTACTGTAGCGAGTGAGTGATGCGTCGTCGCTTCGCTTTTCAGTAGTTGCGTTTGAGGAGGTATCTGCTGGCAGCAAGTGCGCGGGCGCGAGATTTAATGAGAACGCGACATGTGTTGGTCAATCTTTTGGTGTTGACTGCTGAATTGTAGCGCTATCAGCTGTTGCGTTGTGAGGAATTGTCCCAGCTGAATGACCAGCTGCTGGTTTGAGGAACCTGTCGTGGGAGCAACGCGACGTCGTTTTGATAAGTTGAAACGCAGTGTTTTGGTGTAACGCTTTGTGACCAGCTGTTGGCAGAGATGATGACGTGTCCTGTACGTCGTCGTTTTGAGTTGTTAGCGTGACCAGCTGTTGGTTGTTGCGAGAGGGATCTATCGTCAGCTGATGGTTGTGTTAAGAGGAATCTATTGTCAGCTGTTATAGCGCTGCGACGTCGTTTTGATTAGTTGATGCGGTGTCGTTTTGACGTTCCTTTGCGAATACAACGTCTGATGGTTGCTGCTGGTTTCGTTGAGAGGAAGAGCTGATATCTGTTTCGATGTCTGCTGATTTTGGTGAGCAGCAGCTGGTGGATTGATAGATTTATAGATAAGTGTTGATCGACACTTAGAATTATTCTGAACCCGATATTTCTTATCTCCATTTGCAAACCCTCATTAGCTACTGTTCACCGTAACCCAAATTCCTCCGATTGCCGTTTCTTTCCGCCGTTGTTCTGAGTGATATTGGTGGCGATGAATTCCTTGTGACTTCCTCTTTCGATTGTTGCCCAGTTGAGGCTGTAGAACGACTTTGGAGAGGAGCACGAAGTTGCTGGTCTCTTCATACAGTGGAACTTGTTAGTTCTTCAGTTAGTTTCAGCTTCTGGGTAAGGATTTTCTACTGTTCTAAGCTTAGTATCAGCTGCAAATACTTTGTTTAGAGGTAGAACCGGAGTTAGGTTCTGGACCGTAGGAAATGTTGAGGTTTGAATTAGACATGAGTTATGGATTGAGTTTCCTTAACAGATTTGAGGATTCTAGGTGCATCTTGCCGTGAATTGCTGTAGCAGGAGGAAGCTGACTTGCTTCAGTTGTGTTGCCGTGCCTTGATAAATCTGTTGAGGTAGAAATCAATCATTGGAGGTACGAATTGAGCGACCTTTGCAGCTTTGAGCTTGGACATGGCTATATTTCGTGTTGTGAAATCTGCCTGCACTGATGGGTGCATTTACGTGAAACAGATTGATGATTTATATGATTTTATTTCTGTCTTCACGTACGAATTATTGTATGCATTGATATTGATAATTGATTGGCATTCATGCATATATACTGAGCCTGACAGATTGATTGATGACCTGATTGAGAGCCACGTTGTGACTAGGGCGACTGATGTGTGGTGCCTGAAAAGTCCAACGCTATCATCGGAGTGGTGATCGACTGTGTTGTCGTATCGGAATACCACCGAGCTGTGATGGGCTGACAGGCCTGGAATATCACGGACCGATGATTTCCCCTCGGTTGATTTTTACTGTGTGGGTATAGAGGCTCGACCGATTTGATTGCCAGTTGATATGCTGGTCTAGCTATCCGATCCTTGATAGCCTTCATGCATTTCATAGCATTGATTTATAGCATGTGCATGATTAGCTGTTTTGATAGCTCTTCGTACTGAGCCTTGACCTCGTATTTGTTTTCCTGCTTTTGTGTTGTTTGGGTCTGTGTTACCCATTTGCAAGATCTTCAGGTAACCAAGCTGGACAGAGTGGAGCGCCAGTTGTTCGATCCCCGTTTCCTTGAGTCCCAGTCTATTTTTATTATGTATTGAACCAGGGGATGCCCTACGTCTTTATGTATTTTGGGGATCGTTGATGATTGAGATTTGATGTTACCTGTTTTTTTTGAGTTTGAGTTAACTCGTATTTTGAGTATCGATATTTTGCATGTATGTTTTGAGTTCAGGTCATATTATTTCGAAAAATTTTTAAGCCCTGTTTTACACTTCCGTGATTATGTGCTTAATTGTGCTCTAATCTATGTTTATTAGCATGGGGCCTCACAATTATTGTTGGTAGCAGTATTATTATTTTCATTTCATGATGATGTTATTTAAATTATTTAAATTGTTTTACGTTGTTTCTTCAAGAAATTTAGTTTTGATGGTATGAGGCCGGAAAGGAAGAGATGGGAACACCGAGGTAAAAGTATTTTGATAAAATTTATTCTTGAGCTCACCAATTACGACCTAGGAAATTTTTTTAAAAAAGAAAGTATTGGGGATAAAAATTTTTAGGTATTAAAAGTTTAATTTCAAAATTTAGTACTTGGAATAGGGATGAAGAAATTATTGAACTGTGGGTAGCACTTTTGTTAGTTAATTAGAAACTTTCACACTAATTTTTTAAATTAGTTGACTAGCACTTTTATTAGTTAAATAACAACTTTTATACACACACAATGTACACGAGTCAAATGAGTTTTCACCTCAATTTATGTCAGGCCTCGTGCTCGTAACAGAGATAAAACACGCAAACACAAGCGGAAGCTACTAAAAAGCGGGTAAAATTTTTGCTTTTGGCCTGACGGTTTAAAACGATATAATTAAAAATAGTACGATACTCAAAGTAATCCCAGTTTAACAACAAACCAACGAAACCAAGACTACAAGCCCACAACAACCAATACAGCATAACATGTATCAGACACCTGGTAACAACCACAACCGAATATCACAAGATACAACAAAAGCACAGGGCATCCCCTAGCTAACAATACTGATACATAAATATATGCTATACGCTACTGGGATACTCTAACCACCTCCTGTGGCACCTCTAGCTGGGTCAGCACCACGACCAGCTGGATAACCTGAACAACAAAACAGGCAAGGAAAACAACCAATCCCCAGAGGGACATGGGGTCAAACCCCAGTACGGAGAGCAACTATAAAACAGCAGTAAACAGCAAGAATAAAATGCAGATGCTTTGCATGAGACCAGGGACAACAGTCGGAGGCTACAACCAAGGAAGGGAGCCAAAGAACTCAATGCTAGAGCTCAATGGAATCTGCAACAACAGTGGCCACGGGGTGTGTTCAAAGTGTGGTAATGAGCCACTCGCCTTGACACTACACCCGAATACCATATGCATCAAACAACTCAACCTGCCGTTGCCTCGCCCATGAACTGTGGTAGTTAACCACTCGGCGCATGGTGGCTAACAAACCCAGCAGGGAGATGAGAGTGCGGTATTGCCGCTCGCCCTCGCATCCTGGTAATAAAACAGAGCAACAACAACGAAACAATGACTGCAGAAGATGAAATGAAATAACATGCCGATGAGTGTATGCAACATGCTGGACAATCAACAAGCATAATAATATGCACAACAGCAAATACACCAGGCAATTATACAAGGCATAACCCTCGGCCAGCATCTACAACCAGAGCAGAAACAATTCAGCAACCAGCCATTTTATCCAAGCCATAAACACGCTGATTTTACAAGCTCAACCCGTACCTTCCAATCTGATTCGTGCAACAATTACCACAATTCAAGCCTCTAGAGATCTGAATCCAACCTGCTAAACATACGCAAGATCTCAGGCATTACACAACAAAAGCTCACGGCCAACTACAAAACTCACAGCTGGAATGTATACACTTAAAACAAGCGCTCAATTCTAATCCATACAACTTAACAGGAAGCTCAATTCAAGGCTAGGAACAAGATTTCAACAACTAAAACTAACGGTTACCTGAACAACGAAAAACACGCACGAAAACAGCAACTTCGTGCTTTTGCTCCAGCCAATGACAGCCTCCAAAATTGGTATGAGATGAAAGAGCTTTTCGAGAGGAGTCCAACGCTACCTCAAACGTGAAAAATGGTGGCCGAAAACGACGGGAATTCGCCAAAGAAGCTCACGGTGAACAGTAACTGAGGGTTAGAAGCGAAGAGCGAAGTTGGAAGAAAATTTGCTAAGTATGGAATCTGTTTCAATAATTGAAGGCCAACGCTGCTAATATACACACGTGAAAGCTGGTTAAAAAGTCCACCAACAAAACCAGACGATGCACTACTAAAATCCCAACCATCAGTCACAAAACAAATCAATGGCTGGTCGCTTCTTACGACTGGTCCTCAAACCCAAAAGCTGGTGTCTTACACAAGCAGCAGCTGGTCGCTAAAAATGCCAACAGCTGAACGACCCAAAGGCTGATCAAACATCGTGCGAAATCTTGCGACAGCTGATGCCTAATGAAAACCAACAGCTGGTTAAAGAGCTATACCCCAAAACGACGTCGCTCCAAAACCACGGAGAAATCTGAAACGCCAAACACAAACGCTGGTGAAATCTGAAATACAAAGCGTTACAAGATGCTCGCTAAAATCTGGCCAATCGAACACTAAACTCACAAAACAGATCTCTCCCCCGAGCGTTCACCAAACGACGCCGTAGCAACTTATCTAAACGACATCGTTTCGCCCTCAACACAAAAACACGCGGGGCAGATCTCTACATCAGGTTCTAGCGCTAACGCAAGACCAGATCTCTCCTAAACGATGACGTACAAGCGTCTACGATAAAAACGCACCTCGCAGACTTCTATATACAAGAGCAATAGATCTCAGCTACTTCGTGACATCCAAATCTCACGAAAACGACAGCGTAAAGATCTCGCTAGCTATAAAACGCGCTGCAACACCAAACATCCATATTTCACAAAATCCGAATAGATTTCACACGAAACGAACAGATTTCTCGCAAAAAACCAGATTTCAAACTCGAAAATTCCAAAATTTCCAGAATTGCTCTAAATGTGATTTCTGACCCGAAAATGCAAACAAAACCTTCAAATTGAATTCCGAACACCCAGAATTCCTCAAAAACCTGATTAATCCAACAATTAATCTTTTATTACAATTTCAGGTCTCACATTTCTCCCCCACTAAAAAGGATTTCGTCCCCGAAATCAAACGACAATTCTGAAAATACAACTCAACAACAGGTTAACAAAACAGAAATTCGCCTAACACATGGCCAAGAGTTCAAGATAACTGAGCAAGCAAATAACAACAATTAGGAAAGAAATACAACCAACAACTACAACTACTGGGAATCTAGCATAACAGCTACTCAAACAGATGCGGCAATTCGCACTGCATCTTTTCTTCCAGCTCCCAAGTAGCTTCTTCCCTGCCATGCTTGCTCAATTGCACCATCACCAAAGGAATGGTCTTATTCCTCAATTGTTTCTCTTTTCTGCCTAGGATCTGCGAGGGATATTCCTGATAGCTTAACGTCTGATCAAGATCTACCTCGTCAGTTCTAATCACATGAGACGGATCTGGCTCGTACTTCCTCAACATGGAAACATGAAAGACATCATGTACAGAAGATAATTCCGGAGGCAACAACAACCGATACGATAACGGGCCAATCCTCTCAACAATCTCATACGGTCCGACGTAACGAGGGCCTAACTTTCCCTTGTGTCCAAAGCGCATGGAAAACTCCACTAAAGACAATGCGTCTTGCCAGATACCTCCGAAATCCAACACAATAGCTCGTAACATATCCTCCAACTTCTGGATAGTTCTCTCAGATTGGCCATCTTTCTTGGGGTGATACGCTGTACTCATAGCCAATCTGGTACCCAAAGCTGCTTGAAAACTCTTCTTAAACCTGGAAGTAAACCTTGGATCTCGGTTGGAAACGATCAAAACAGGCACACGTGGAAGTCTAACCACGAAATCAACGTACAGTTTCGCCATTTTCTTCAAAGAAAAGGTCATACCGTAGGGAATAAAAATGTGCAGACTTCGACAATCGGTCGATAACCACCCAAATAGCATCACATCCTCTGCTGGAACGAGGCAGATGCGTCACAAAATCCATAGCTATGTTCTCCCAATTCCATTGGGGCACTTCCAGACTCTGCAACAGACCACCAGGTCTCATCCTTTCGGCCTTAACCATCTGACAGTTCAAACATCGAGCAACAAATCCAGCAACGTCGCTCTTTAGGCTAGCCCACCAGAAGTGCGGCTTCAACACATGGTATGTAACGCCCCAAAAATCCCTAGGACCATATTTATGCATTCATAAATCATATGGGCCATTTTGGCAATTTTAAATATTATGTATCTGCTGAATTGTTGATATCAGCAGGTAAGTCTGCGCTGCGGCGGGTTCCAGCAGGTGACTCCAAGTAGCGATTCACGAGCTGGTTCTAAATCTATTACAAGATATTTTAAGGAGGTGAAATGATTTCTTTAAGAGAAGGTTTGGTGTTTTACAAATTAAAATGATATGAAGGGAATTTTACTAAATTTTGAAAGTGTGTCATGCTTGATTTCTCAAGTAGCTTGCCACTAATCCCTTTCATATAAAAGCCTGTTTTCAAAGTAAGACTTTTATCATTTGCAAAGAAAAGTTTTAAAGTGTTCTTTAAAGAAGTTCCAAGGAAAGTTCGTGCGTTGCTCAAAGGGAGGATTTCTGCAGGAATTGCTGTTGTTGCAAAGCTTCAATTAAGGCACGTAAAAGCTGATTTTTTTCTACACTATTTGAAGCATATATTGTGTTTTAAAGGATCTGCTTGCCTGTATATTATTGCTATATTGAAAGTTCATGTTTGAAATAATTTAGACATGATAAGGAAGGAAAGATGGGTTCGAAAATGATGTTTTGATGTTTATGATGCTTCCAGTATGTTTTTAAGAAAGTTTATGAAATTTTAGATGTACTGAGAATTCGAATTTATTTCCAGAAATGCTATGAAAGTTCTTCTTACAGTAGCTGTAATATTAAAATTTGATAACTGTGTAATTGGTAGTTGCTGGTTGAATCATTGGTATGGTTTGATAGGCAACAGCTGATGGCATCGTTGTTGTTTTGAATTACAAATGAAAAAGTATGTATCCACCAGATGTATCTACTTGTTAAGATTCAGCAGCTGTATGCTTTTAGCGTTTACGAATGTTCTTCCTGTAGT
>KQ991137.1:90720-107910 GCA_001598015.1 Dorcoceras hygrometricum | reverse complement strand
TTCGATTTCCCAGGCTGATACTTGATCTCGCAATCAAAGTCCTTCAGCAGCTCCATCCAACTTCGCTTTCTCATATTCAAATCGGGCAGCGAAAACAGATACTGCAAACTTTTGTGGTCCGAGTACACCACAAATTGCTCGCCATACAGGTAATGACGCCAAATCTTCAATGCAAAAACCACCACTGCTAGCTCCAAATCATGTACTGGATAACGAGTCTCATGCGGTTTCAACTGCCGCGAGGCATACACAATGACTCGTCCATTTTTCATCAAAAGACAGCCCAATCCAATGAGCGAAGCATCAGAAAAAACAACGAAACCACCTGATCCGGACGGCAGAGCCAACATAGGTGCAGTAGTCAGTTTACTGACTCCTTGAGCAATTGAAACGCATTCTCGCATTGCTCAGTCCACACAAAACGCTTGTCCTTCTTCATCAAAAGACAGCCCAATCCAATGAGCGAAGCATCAGAAAAAACAACGAAACCACCTGATCCGGACGGCAGAGCCAACATAGGTGCAGTAGTCAGTTTACTGACTCCTTGAGCAATTGAAACGCATTCTCGCATTGCTCAGTCCACACAAAACGCTTGTCCTTCTTAGTCAATTGAGTCATCGGCTTTTCTATGCTAGAAAATCCTTCAACGAAACGACGGTAATAGCCAGCCAGACCAAAGAAACTGCGAATCTCCGACACATTCCTGGGACGCTCCCAGTTCAAAACAGCAACAACCTTACTGGGATCCACAGAAATCCCCTCGGCTGAAATGACATGACCTAGAAATACGACGCAATCCAGCCAAAACTTGCACTTGGAGAATTTAGCATACAGCTGCTGGTCTCTCAACGTCTGAAGGACAATTCGCAAATGCTCCTTATGCTCCAAAGGAGTCTTAGAATATACCAAGATGTCGTCAAAACACTATCACGAACTGATCTATGAACTCTCTGAAAATCCGGTTCATCAGATCCATAAAGACTGCAGGCGCGTTGGTCAACCCAAATGGCATAACCAGAAACTCAAAGTGTCCGTACCTCGTATGAAAAGCAGTCTTTGCGACATCTTGATCTCTTACTCTCAGCTGATGGTACCCGGAATGCAAGTCAATCTTCGAATACACCGCAGAACCTTGCAGCTGATCAAACAGATCATCGATCCTGGGTAAAGGGTACTTATTCTTAACTGTCGCTTTGTTCAATTGGCGAAAATCAATGCACATCCGCATTGAGCCATCCTTCTTCTTCACAAACAAAATGGGCGCTCCCCACGGCGACATACTAGGTCGAATAAAACCTTTCTCCATCAAATCGTCCAACTGCACCTTGAGTTCTCTCAACTCCGCAGGCGCCAAAAGATACGGGGCACAAGAAATCGGAGTTGTGCCAGGCACCAGCTCTATGCTGAAGTCAATCTCCCGCCTCGGAGGAAAACCAGGAACCTCCTCCGGGAACATATCGGGAAAATTTCGCACCACGGGAACGTCGCTAAGCTGCACACGAGAAGAATAAACGCATCCAAAGCGTAGATCATGAAGCCAGCATTCCCTAAGTACAACAGACTGAACATCTCCATCGCTGAGACTAACGGGATCTTCGATCAAGAATCCTGGCCGTAGAAGTCCCACTTCTTGCCAGACAAAGGCCTAAAACGAACAATCCCATGGAAGCAATCCACGGAGGCCCTATAGTTGGACAACACGTCCATACCAACGATACAATCGAAATCCCACAACATCAGACGGATCAAATTTGCCAACAACACATGCTCACCAAACCGCAACACGCCATCTAACAAAACCTCCTGGGAAAACAGGCTCACACCGCCAGGGTAGAAACAGAAACAACATCGCGCAAAGGGATGGTATGCAGACCATGCTCAATAACAAACGAATCAGAAATGAAAGAATGCGATGCACCGGTGTCAAACAACAAACGCGCAGGAAAATCAAAAACAAGTCAAGTACCTGCGATCACCCTGCTCGGCGTCTCCTCGGCCTGCTCCCTAGTCATGACGTTGTCCTGAGCATGCTGAGGTCCAGAAAAGAACGGCTGAGACGACTGTCCGAATCACGACGGACCAGGCTTCTGGAACGGCCTGAACGGAGTCTCACCAATCCTGGGCGGCTGAAACTGAGGGAACGACCCCTAGACTGTCCTCCTCGACCCTGAGGCGGGGCTGCGGCCTCCTGCGATCCCACTGACGGACACACCCTAGAAAAATTCCCATACTGACCGCAAATGTTGCAAGAGCCCTGCACTGCAACACACTGGGTAGAAGGATGCTTGTCACCACAAAAACCACAAAACGCAGCCCGAGAACCACTGCTACTCGAGCTACCTGAACCGGAAGAACCCGAACCAGACTTCTTCTTGAACTGTTGACCGTGGGGTCGAAACCTCTGACGGCCAGACTGATGTGCCACCTACGGCTGCTGCTGCTGCTGGGCCTGATGGGCTGACTGGGAGGACTGCAAAGACTGTGCTCCCTGACCAGCAGGACGACCACCCTGCGCTACCTGCTGCCTATGAGCACGACGACTCCTCAAACCCTCCTCAATATCGATAGCATTATCAACTACTTCAGCATAAGTCTTGGGTTTGCTTGTCAGCATCATCTGATACAGTTCCTCATTCAAACCCTCTAAGAATCTGATCCTCTTGGCCCTCTCCCGATCAGAAACATTAGGGACGTACGCCAAGAAAGAAGAAAACTTCCGAGCGTACTCACGGACAGACATCGAGCCCTGCTCCAGATGATCAAACTCCCGCTCACGGGCATTCACATAAGACTCAGGAAAAAACTTCTGCCTAAAAGTCTCGCAAAAACTGTCCCAAGTAATCCCAACGCCGGTCTCCAACAAAGTACTAGAAGCATCTCGCCACCAGCGCTCTGCACCCTTCCTAAGCTGGAGGGTCACCAAACTCAACCGAAGCTCGTTGTCATACTGGACACGATCGAATAAACCAGTGATGTTCCAAAGCCACGAATCTGCATCCTCGCTCGACTCGTCGCCATTAAAGACCATAGGGTTCATCCTCTGAAACCTCGCTATCACAACGTCCATCCTCTCAACAGGGGTAGGCAAGTCACCAACTTCCTCCTCCTCATCATGTCTACTACGAGTACGACTAGGAGCACTACGCCGATCCTCGTTATATCCTACCGATTCCTCAAACCGCCCCCTACCTCTACCACGACGTCTAGGCGGCATCTACGAATACACTCAACAGGATAAGCAACACAGAATAGATACAGCATAGATATCACAACAATAATCAACACATAATCACATAGCCAAGCACATGCAACACACGACACTGTGCCTAGACTCAAGTGTGATCAAAGAAATCAAGCTCATCCCTGCTTAAGCTCTGATAACAAAAATGTCAGGCCTCGTGCTCGTAACAGAGATAAAACACGCAAACACAAGCGGAAGATACTAAAAAGCGGGTAAAAATTTTTTCTTTTGGCCTTACGGTTTAAAACGATATAATTAAAAATAGTACGATACTCAAAGTAATCCCAGTTTAACAACAAACCAATGAAACCAAGATTACAATCCCACAACAACCAATACAGCATAACATGTATCAGACACTTGGTAACAACAACAACCGAAAATCACAAGATACAACAAAAGCACAGGGCATCCCCTGGCTAACAATACTGATACATAAATATATGTTATACGCTACTGGGATACTCTAACCACCTCCTGGGGCACCTCTAGCTGGGTCAGCACCACGACCAGCTGGATAACCTGAACAACAAAACAGGCAAGGAAAACAACCAAGCCCCAGAGGGACATGGGGTCAAACCCCAGTACGGAGAGCAACTATAAAACAGCAGTAAACATCAAGAATAAAATGCAGATGCTATGCATGAGACCAGGGACAACAGCCGGAGGCTACAACCAAGGAAGGGAGCCAAAGAACTCAATGCACAGCTCAACGGAATCTGCAACAACAGTGGCCACGGGGTGTGTTCAAAGTGTGGTAATGAGCCACTCGCCTTGACACTACACCCGAATACCAGATGCATCAAACAACTCAACATGCCGTTGCCTCGCCCATGAACTGTGGTAGTTAACCACTCGGTGCATGGTGGATAACAAACCCAGCAGGGAGATGAGAGTGCAGTATTGCCGCTCGCCCTCGCATCCTGGTAAGAAAACAGAGCAACAACAACGAAACAATGGCTGCAGAAGCTGAAATGAAATAAAATGCCGATGAGTGTATGCAACATGTTGGACAATCAACAAGCATAATCATATGCACAACAGCAAATACACCAGGCAATTATACAAGGCATAACCCTCGACCAGCATCTACAACCAGAGCAGAAACAATTCAGCAACCAGCCATTTTATCCAAGCCATAAACACACTGATTTTACAAGCTCAACCCGTACCTTCCGATCTGATTCGTGCAACAATTACCACAATTCAAGCCTCGAGAGATATGAATCCAACCTGCTAAACATACAAAAGATCTCAGGCATTACACAACAAAAGCTCACGGCCAACTACAAAACTCACGGCTGGAATCTATACACTTAAAACCAGCGCTCAATTCTAATCCATACAACTTAACAAGAAGCTCAATTCAAGGCTAGGAACAAGATTTCAACAACTAAAACTAACGGCTACCTGAACAGCGAAAAACACGCACGAAAACAGCAACTTCGTTCTTTTTCTCCAGCCAACGACAGCCTCCAAAATTTGTATGAGATGAAATGTCTTTTCGAGAGGAGTCCAACGCTACCTCGAACGTGAAAAATGTTGGCCGGAAACGACGGGAATTCGCCGGAGAAGCTCACGGTGAACAGTAACCCGAGGGTTAGAAGCGAAGAACGAAGTTGGAAGAAAATTTGGTAAGTATGGAATCTGTTTCAATCATTGAAGGCCAATGCTGCTAATATACACACGTGAAAGCTGGTTAAAAAGTCCATCGACAAAACCAGACGATCCACTACTAAAATCCCAACCAGCAGTAACAAAACAAACCAACGGCTGGTCGCTGCTTAAGACTGGTCCTCAAACCCAAAAGCTGGTGTCTTACACAAGCAGCAGCTGGTCGCTAAAAATGCCAACAGCTGAACGACCCAACGGCTGATCAAACATCGTGCGAAATCTTGCGACAGCTGATGCCTAATGAAAACCAACAGCTGGTTAAAGAGCTCTACCCCAAAACGACGTCGCTCCAAAACCACGGAGAAATCTGAAACGCCAAACACAAACGCTGGTGAAATCTGAAATACAAAGCGTTACAAGCTGCTCGCTAAAATCTGGCCAATCGAACGCTAAACTCACAAAACAGATCTCTCCCCCAAGCGTTCACCAAACGACGCCGTAGCAACTTATCTAAACGACATCGTTTCGCCCTCAACACAAAAACAAGTGGGGCAGATCTCTACATCAGGTTCTAGCTCTAAAAAAAGACCAGATCTCTCCTAAACGACAACGTACAAGTGTCTACGATAAAAACGCACCGCGCAGACTTCTATATACAAGAGCAACAGATCTCAGCTACTTCGCGACATCCAGATCTCACGAAAACGACGGCGTAAAGATCTCGCTCGCTGCAACACCAAACGTCCAGATTTAACACGAAACGAACAGATTTCTCGCAAAAAACCAGATTTCAAACTCGAAAATTCCAAAATTTCCAGAATTGATCTAAATGTGATTTCTGACCCGAAAATGCAAACGAAACCTTCAAATTGAATTCCGAACACCCAGAATTCCTCAAAAACCTGATTATTCCAACAATTAATCTTTTATTACAATTTAAGGTCTCACAATTTAGACCCCCTTTCTCGATTTCGAAATGTATCGAAGCCTTGGGTAGTAAAAAAAAGAGGGATGCTGTATTTCCAAGATTGGATTTCATATTCGAAATTTTCGAAAATTCAAGGAAGGAAAGAAGGGACTTTTTTATAGAACTTTTATAAGTGTGATTAACAACTTTAATAAATCAGATTATATTACCCCTTAACACGACAGCTCACCACACAAACACAACAGAAGAAATAAAAACCTAGGGCTTCTCCCCCCAAAGCGTACTAGATGTGGTTTAGGTAAACGATTTTACTTATTATCACATGCGATGTCACTATTTAATCTCCAATGTTGGATCTGTTTCTACAGATCAGAATCTAAGTTTTGATTCACACAAAATCTGTTACTATTGTACTAACGCTCTACGTGACATGCGCAGCTTGCTAAGACTGGAGTAGACGTGAAGATATCTAAACTGGAACTGTGAGAGGATGCCTGAGCTGGACTGGTCGAAGATATCTAGCTAGAACAGTAAGGGGACGCCCAAGCTAGTTCAACAGTTTACTTCTAGAAGTGCAGGGAACACCAAGCTGGTTCACCGGCTTGGAGCAAGAGCAGCACGAAGATCAAGCGCAGAGTAAGAAGTGCAGAGAGATGAAGTGCAGAATGGCTCAAACGTAGATCAAGTGAAGGGTACAAGAAAAGTGTTCAAGTGCAGAGCCGTATACAAGAGCAGTGATAAAGTGCACGTTTGATCACCGAGCATGGCTATGATCAGTTCATCATAAGGATCTCAGTCCTTGGGTAGACTGAACAGAACTGATTAACAGTGTGCTTGCTGATGGTTTGGATGAGGTTTATGAATGGATCAGGCAAACAAGCAAGCACACAATGGCTCTTGACGAGAAGAATATAGCCGAGCTAGTAAAACAGATCTGGGAAGAGAAAACCTGATCAAGGATCCTAGCAGCTGGTGCTTAGATGGGGAAGCATAAGACTGCTATAAAGGAAGAAGAAACCAGCTGGAAGAAACCCAGCTGAGAAACCAGCTCAAAGAAACGACCTGCTGAGTATGATGAACAAGCTGGCGTACAACAGGTCAAGGACAGCTAACAAGAGCAAATTAGAAGATCAGCTAAAGCAGCTTTCTCGGATTAGAGAAACCATTTGATCGTATGATATCCGTGAGAAGTTTTTTCTCACAGATGTATCAACCAGCTGGAAGGAAACCAGCTGGGAATGGAGCAAAGCTGGTAAACAAACTTAGAGCCTCAAAGCAGCTTAGAAGATCAGCTAAAGCAGCTTTCTCGGATTAGAGAAACCATTTGATCGTATGATATCCGTGAGAAGTTTTTTCTCACAGATGTATCAACCAGCTGGAAGGAAACCAGCTGGGAATGGAGCAAAGCTGGTAAACAAACTTAGAGCCTCAAAGCAGCTCAAGAGCGGGAAAGAACAGAACAAGTTCAGTTGCAGACAAAAAGAGGCGTAGATGCAGAATTTCTCAAGTAAAGTTTAGAGATGAAGAGAAACCAGCTTGAAGAAGATACCAGCTGAGGAACCAGATCTGGACATATAAGCTCAGACGAACAAAGTAGTTTGAATAAAAACATATGAAGACCAAATTAATTGGTTCAAACTGATTTATTTCATCTTGTCCACATCAGGTACAAGCAAATAGAGCTCGAAGATAGCAAAAGCTGCAGAATCGCCGATGAAAAGAGCTCAAGTCAAATAAAGCTTTCAATGCATTAAAAGCCAAAGGATGCAAAGTACAAATACGTCAGAAGACTTTTCAGAACGGCTACAAATTTGTGACCAACGGATAAATCCAAAAAGAGGCTTTATATATCAAACGCAAAGCACAAAATGAAGTGGTGCGCAAAAACAAAGAGAGAGAGTGTGTTGTGCTAATCGAAAACAGAAGAATAGATGAAAGCACAACCATGGGAAGATAACTGATAACCAGCTCGGACAGGAGCACTTCCCAGTGTGTGAGATTTTATCTATGAGAGATTGAGCATACACTGTAATCTCACACACGATTCACTCATACATTCGAGAGTTGAGCGAAAAACAGACATTGAGTGATTCAAATAAAAACTCTCCATTGTAGTCTTTGGACAGACACGTTAAACAAGTCTAGTTGTCTTTCACACTGAGATGTTAAAGAAGTGGGTGTTGTCTTTCGAAATGAGACGTTAAAGAAGTGTGTGTAGCCTTTCTCACCGAGGCAGTAAAGAAGTGAAGTTAGACACACATCTTGCGGGCTTTAGTGTGCAGTGGTGTGGCTAGGAGTTCTTGCGGATGCTGGTCGTAGGAGTGGGTTGTAGCGAAGGGTCGCTGCAATAAAATCCTTCTAGTGAAATCCTTCCCGATTGCGGAAGAAGGGGAGACGTAGAAGATTCAGCTCCGAACTTCCATAAACAAATTGCAGCGTATTTTCTTTACTGTTTTCCGCACTTACATTCATACGCATAGCATGTTTGTTTATTATGCATAAAATCGTAAATGAGCTTTCGAATATAAGAGTTCAGTTTGAGTTATTTCCGCATGATTTTAATTCATTACTCAATATGTATCTTGGTGCATTAACATTCAAGGACACTGAGCTATTGCAGCTCAAGTTAAAGAAACCAAATTTCTCGTGTTAAACCATCTTGCAGAGAAGCTGGTCATCTGGACCAGCTCGCAGAGCTGTTGGTCCAGATTCACGATGATCTGGTTTCACAAGTTGCGTTCTGGTTTTCGAACTCCTTAAATTTTTTAAGTGCACATAACTATTGGTGATGTCATTTAAGATATGTGAGAGCCTACTTGAGTTGTGGCAGAGCTCACGAACAACCCCGATTTTTGTATCACAACAATTGGTATCAGAGCGCTTTTGTGATCTAGTACCCCGTAAAATGGGACCAACATCCAACATGAATGCATGGCTATTGAATCTCTATCGACTCTCAATTTACCAATGATCATTGATTCGGTCGAGATATTTGAGATGAAAGTACCGTACTGTAAGCTAACCATGATCGAATATTCTTGCAGGCACTATCTGTGATACCGAGAAAATCGTGAGGCGATGTTGCTAGATGTTCACCATGGTCCGATGGGTAAATCAAAAAGTGTGTTTCTGGAGTCACAAGGAGTTGTGAGCTCACGGCTAGCTGTATCCCTGAACCAATGAGGGTTACACAAGTGCTGGTTTCCCAATTTTTGTACAGATAAGTAATTAAAGGTGTTTAGTACAGTCGGGGAGCATAACTTCCAACATTGGCTGCAGGAGTATGACTTTCATTTTAGCTACTGGAGTGGAACTACTATTTTTAGATTCAGTGGTCTAAAAAATTTTTTTCGCATCATAATGTACTTTTTTGGAAACTATGCACATTGGCGCGATTTGATAGTCGATCAGATTATGATGAAACCACAACGATGAATTCAAAGCTGGTTGGATTAGGCTTGGGCTTGTTGAAACACCCTCAAACTTTTCTTTCACTTTCTAGAAATTTAAGTACGGAAGAAAAATTTGTAAATGGAAGCTTCAAATAAAACTCAATAATGTAAAATACATAAAAGCAAAGTTGTAGAACCGAAAAAAATGTTAAAGTCGTACTACACCACCTCGACTAAGAATATTTATATTTCACCAAAAATCCCATACTAAACCTATGGCAAAATAAAAATCTCTCTCTCCTCATAAGTGGAAATACACAAGGTCGCTGGGAATGTGCCAACTGAATAGTCATCCACTCAAAGGTCCTGTCCCTCGGTCTTAGCCTCTACGTCTTCTGCACCAATCAAACGTAGTGAGCCTAGGGGCTCAACAAGTACAAAATGAATTAATACAAGCACATGCATTAAAATAATTGTACTCAAATAATTTTTCTCAAACTTTAAATTCATACGAAAACATCAGCTCAAAACATTTTCTTTAAAATTCATGCATAGGCAATAAACTCGTAAATAAAAAGATTTTCTAGTGAACTCCGTTTCTCGACTGTGGTCCTCAACCTCAAGTCCCTGATCAAGCTAAATAATACCATGGTAACAGGTTACAAAGGCACCCCAGTATTTATCTGGAGTCCATTCCTGTCAAGTATAAAAACACTCCAGTACTTTTCCGAAGCCCAATACGGACCAAGTTGAAATGGCCAAACGGAACATCTCCCAGCCACAATATCGATCATGTTGATATGGCCAAACGGAACATCTCTCGGCCACCATATCCATCAAATTTAGAAACACCACAGCCGCGTCCCTTCATTCAAAATATTTTCATCATATACTCGACATTCTGCCTCAATAAAAATTCTCAAAACCTCAACAGTAATACTTTCCTTTTCCTCAAATATTTTCGGAAGCTTCAGAATGCATAAACTTCTTAAAAACTTTTCAAACATTATAAAATAACTCAAAATCATCATTTTAAAATTTTCATGATAGCTCAAAGCACTCAATCAGTTTAAAGTACGCAGATCAGTCGTCCACCCGGATCAGCTTGGGGATTCGGATCAGACCACGCACTGGAAACAGCTCAGAGCACTTGATCCGTTTAGGGTACACAGATTAGCTCGCAACCCAAAATAGCTTAGGTTTCTCTACTCAGCTTCCGATGGTCAACTCAGCTTACGGTGCCCACCTCAGCTGACGGTGCCACTACAGCTTACGATGCCCACTATAGCTTACAATTCCCACAACAGCTTACGGTGCCCACTACAACTTATGATGCCCACTACAGCTTTCGGCGCACTACAGCTTATGATGCCCACTACAGCTCGCGGTGGTCACTTCAGCTCGCGATGGTCACTTCTGGTCGTGGTGGTCACTTCGGCTAGCGGGTGACACATTGGCTCGCGGGGGACACTTCATCTTACGAGGGTCAAACCAACTTATGGGGTTCAACTCAAATCGCGGGGGTCAACTAAACTTAGGACCTGACAGCTGACTACTCGACCAGTTTATGACCTGAATATTACAAATCAATCGACTTATGACCTGACAGCTTATGGGTTAAGCTTACGGACACAGCTTGCGCTCAAAGAAGGAAAAATGGCTTACGACGCAACAGGGGAAACAACTTATGGGTACATCTTACGCTCAAAGAATGGAAAACAGTTTACGACATAACAGGGGAAAACAACTTACGGGTATAGCTTACGCTCAAGAAGGGAAACAGTTGATGACTTAACAGGATAAACAGCTTACAAAGACCCGGCTTACGACCTTGTATAGGATCGAAGCATTGCTAGGGACAAAACCCAAGTCATGTCCGACCCCTTGCCCTTGTCCTTCGACATCAACACTCTAACTCCCTGCTCTGAATTGAAACGACGCTCAGCTTACCCCAAAATCGTTCAACCCATCGACCCTTTACCACAACTAAATTTCTAGGCAGCCTCATCATGTTAAATTGAGAAAAATGCATCACATCGACATCAATTCATAGCCTCAAATAATCGAAAATCAAAAACTGAAGGATAAAAATCACACAGTAATATGAATGAAAGGTGCATTCAAAGGAATATTTTGTAATTTCCTTATATTGAGAACTTACAGACGAGTTCGAGGCTGGACGGGATGAAGAACGTCGGGAACGCCGCTGGATTTTGCTCCAGAAAGCTCTAAGCTGGTGGCATAGAAGGGATAAGGAAAGCGATGGCTGAAGGGTACGAGACTAGGTGTGAGACTCTCTTCCCACAATTTTTCTAATCTCATCTTATGGGCGATTAATCAACCAACGAGTTTACTAAATAAAATCTGGTTTTATGCGTACATTTTTTTTTTTAAGTCTGGGTCACCAACAGCTGTTTATTCATAAATAAACATAACGGTACAAAGGTTAATACACCTTACATTCACTGGTACAAAACCTGATCCTTAAATACAAATCCAGATACATCAAAGACTAGCAATTATTTGTCCAACATCTACTTAACAGTAGGTCTCTAATCTTCTTGTTGATCGCCCTTCTTCTAGGTAGTAACTCTCACCACCCACGTCCCAGCTAATCAATTCTTTCCTCCTGTCATCATGCACACATACAAAACAAGACAACAGCCGGAACACTCCGGTGAGAAATGATCTCAGTATAATCGACTATTTCATGCAATAACATAAAGAAGTTCATAACAAAAATATTAACTCAAAATAAACTGAACATATCCCTTCTCTTCAACTAAGAATTGATTCTATTTCACATCAATGCCATAAAGATTCGTATACGATCTTGACATGGATATCCATCTAACGAAATCACTCTGACATCGAAAATAAGGTCACCTCAAACCTTGGCATTAGAATCAATTTATTTCCTCTTCGTTCATCATATTCATATCGAAATAAAAGATCCACTACCTTTGATGGATCACACAGATAATCTCAAATTTTAAATCAAGAACAATAACTAACAAGTATGTGGTTTGGCGGGATAACTCAAGAAATATCATTCTCGAGTACTTTAATCCCTGATTCTCAATGTCAAAATATATCTTCGTTTATCTCTGTTTTGAACCACTTCAATTCTCACTTCTAAAGCCTCATCACAGAATCGAATTCTGGTGTCTGTAGCAAAATTATCAAGATTAACTTCACTCTAATTTATAGGAGAAGATCTATGTTTCCTGCAGAGTTCCCATACAATCTCTATGAATTCCACGTGTCATGTTGAGTAGTTATCGACCAAAATAAGATATGCACACACCGTCTGAAACAGATTCCAGTATTCATACATATCGCTAACCAGATTCCTCAACTCTTTTTTAAATTCCACCAGTTGCTGTTCTAGATAAGCAGACGTTGCTACAGTAGGTATCTTACGACAGAAACCGACGTTTACTCTCCATAGATACCAGCTTTTCCTTTCGATAAAACCAGCAGCAACCATCAGACATTGCATTTCTCTTCACGCCTCAAAACGACATCGCATCAAATAATTAAAACGACGCCGCGGCGCGCCAACAACTGATGACAGATTCTCTCAACTTGACCAACTGCTGAAACGCGAAACAATTCAGATGACGTAAAGAATCACGTCATCTTTTCTGCCAACAGCTGGTTTCACTAAATCACCAAACGATGACGTATGGGATACGTCACCATCGCTGCCAGTAGCTGCCACAAGCGTTACAATCAACACGCTGCGTTTCAACTTATCAAAGCGACGTCGCCTTACCATCAGTGACTGGTCGCGTGAATAATTGAAACGACGTCGTAATGAATACGTTATACTCTCTGTTACCAGCTGCTCAACACCTACTTCATTCAAAAAGCTGAAAATTCGAAATCATCAAGTCTAATATCATAATCCCGGGCATTATATTTCTCCCCCTCTAACACATGAGTTCGCCCTCGAACTCACAAGCAGTTTTTGTTTTTACCAACATTCCGTACACATAAGAATATTGAAATAGCAGATACTCAATGAGAACTCACCTCATTGGAATAGATAGGGAAAACGTTTTCTCATGTCATCTTCCACCTCCCAGGTGGCTTCTTCAACTCCATGTCGATTCCATTGAATCTTTACCAAGGGAATAGTTTTCGTTTGGAGTTGCTTTTTGTGACACCCCATTCCTCATGGGAGTCACGAGATCGAAGAAAAGGAAATAAAAGGGAAATATAAGGGCTGAAAAGCAAATAGAACAAGCTGTATTATCTTGCTAGTAAAAAAAAATTCGAATTACAACCATTGGCGCCATAACAATGAACCAGCTGTCAAAAATACAAAATGAACATCGTGGAAACGCAGGCCTTCGATAAACACTAACACGTCGCTGCTGATTCAAACTCCACCTCCCGCCTGCTCCGGCGCCGACTCACCTGCACCAAGAAAGCTAGTGAGCCTAGGGGCTCAGCAAGCAAACTGAAGGTAACAAGCACAATATGCAGATGATAATACATAATACACCATTTACTGCAACTTTTGTTCTGGAAGTGAATTCAAATTCCAGCGTTATCATTTTCGTTAAACTTATGGCTCACAAGCTCTACTTAGGTCCCATTGCACTCGATCGAATGAGTACTGATATCAATTTCAATGTGGTGAAATCGCACCCAATATGAAGGGGCAACTGACCCTCTCGTCTGCTGCTCACCCTTCCCATATGAACCGTCTGTTATCTAAGCCATAAATTCATAAACTGAAACTTTCTTCTTTAAAACACATAATGAACGAACTTAAATCTTAGCATCGGGGTTCACTCTATTTTAAAAACTCATACTCCCTTCGAAAATCGTTTTACTGAGCATCCAGCAGAGACATGTAAAATCAGCCGTTGGATAAGTTCAGCTGTTGGCAAGAAATCCAGCTGGTGTGAACAGTAGATCAGTCAATGGGTATATATATATAAATATCTATATGTCGGTGGTCAACACAATTAATTTGGTCAACGGAGTAACAGTAACTCAACCAGCCGTTGATTCAAGAACAGTCAGTCGTTGGGTAAGGAAATCAGCAGGTGGAAGAAAAACTAGACTATGGATATAAATCAGCGGTGAAGTACTTGAGAGAAAAGGAATCAGTCGCAAGATACAGTAACCAATCGCAAGCAAACCAGTCGCAAGCAACAGTAACCAGTCGCAAGCAAACCTGTCGCAAGCAACAGTAACCAGTCGCAAGCAAACCAGTCACAAGCAAACCAGTCGCAAGCAACAGTAACCAGTCGCAAGCAAACCAGTCGCAAGCTGCTGAAATTCTAATGAATGAATGCAGCTGCTGAATTAGTTCGATAAGAATGCACCTGCTGGTGTTGACAAAAGAAATGCACCTGCTGGTGTTATCAAAAGAAATGCACCTGCTGGTGTTATCAAAATAAATGCATCTGCTGGTGTTATCAAAAGAAATGCACCTGCTGGTGTTATCAAAAGAAATGCATCTGCTGGTGTTATCAAAAGAAATGCACCTGCTGGTGTACAGTGCATCTGCTGGTTTTACAGTAATATCGAAACAATGATCACGCTACCAGCAGTCGCCTATTAAACCAGACTTTCTACTGATTCCACTAGCAACTACCGATTACACAATCATCAAATCTCGATATTACAACAAAAGAAAGAACATCATGATCTCTGCGAGTTGAAAATCTGAAATGCTCAGCGTTTTAAAATCAACATCGACTTCGTAAAATACATTTGAGTTCCAAACAAAATCCCCTGTGACCCCGAACGCTCAACATACACTATAATATCAACCAAAACATGAGCAAAGGCTGATAAATAACAGAGCTTAAGCGAAATCACGAGATAAAGTGAGAACAACACGTAAGCTTTCATGGCGTAGCAAGAATCAAATTAACTTGCCTTGATAAGAAGGAAATCACAAGATACAGCAGGCCACTAACAGAGAGTTTTCCCCAGCGCAGCAATGTGTTATCTATTTCATTGATGTCAGAATGAACATTTTCTTGCAAATAATTGAACTTATAGTTCACAAGGACAGTGGCATGGGAGTCTGATTATTAACAGGGGAAAAACACTCATTTAGGCATGGCAAACCGGCGTACTTCAGAAAATTTTAGCTTCTAGTGCAGCCTGACGAAGGAGTCTCGGATCTGGTCGTGGACCGGATTGGCGATAATCTACCGCAATCTACCGAGAAGAGCCGGATTATTGTAATTCCGGTTGGAGCCAGGCACAAGTGCCAGCAAGGTAACCCGCTTAAACGCCCTATGTATGACAATTATGAATTGTTGTTTTCGTATTGATCATCTCCCGACACCTATTTTATGTTCTTCCGCTGCCTCACCGAGGGGCGGATCCGGATCCCCAACACCACTAACAGAGAGTTTTCCCCAGCGCAGCAATGTGTTATCTATTTCTTTGATGCCAGAATGAACATTTTCTTGCAATTAATTGAACTTATAGTTCACAAGGACAGTGGCATGGGAGTCTGATTATTAACAGGGGAAAAACACTCATTTAGGCATGGCAAACCAGGCGTACTTCAGAAAATTTTACTTAAAATTCCCTGTCAATGTTTTGATTTGTAAATGCACTACACAAAATCTGAAATTTAACCATTCTCCCATCCAAAACCATTTTATTTGTAAATTTTGAAAATTGTTTGGCTGCGCTCGGGTTACAAACTAACAACTGATTGGCCTCTGCCCTTATGAAATCTAAGAAATGAGGAATCAGTCGCTCAACAAGTAGCAAAAGATGAAATCTTGAAATTAGAAAAGGACTCTAAATAGATAAAGATTAGAATTTGTGGTCCTATGGATTTTGGGGCACTAAAACTCTACCCACCTTATAAAATTTCGTCCTCGAAATTTACTTACCAAACAAATCTGGGTATCGACCATGCATATCAGCTTCTGTCTCCCACGTATCTTCTCGTTCGGTTTGATTGGTCCACTGTACTTTAACCATAAGAATGTTTCTATTCCTCAGCTTTCTAATTTCCCTAAGAAGAATCTTCTCAGGTCTCTCTTCATAGCTCAAATCTGGCGTTAAATGAACTGGTTCAGCAGTCAAAATGTGCGATGGGTGGGGGACATACTTTCTTAAGGCTGATACATGAAACACATTGTGCACTGAAGATAGATGAGGCGGCAGTGCTAATAGATAGGCCAATGTTCCTACTTTGTCCAGTATCTCATAGGGGCCTATATATCTGGGACTCAATTTCCCTCTCTTTCCAAAGCGCATCACCCCTTTCATTGGAGCCACTTTTAAAAAGACGTGATCACCAACGTCAAAACTTAGCTCTACTTCGTCTATTGTCCGCATAGCTCTTTTGCTGCTTTGAGCAGCTTTTAACAAACTGATTTAAGAAGGGTTGAAATACTCTGTTCATCAAGTCCATAAAGGCTAAGGGAGCGTTGGTTAGTCCGAAGGGCATCACCAAAAATTCGTAGTGACCATAACGTGTTCTAAAGGCTGTTTTGTAGATGTCTGCTGGTTTTATCTTCAATTGGTGGTATCCAGATCTTAAATCAATCTTAGAGAAAACTATTGATCCATTCAGCTGATCAAACAGGTCCTCAATTCTAGGCAAAGGGTATTTATTCTTGATTTTCAACTTATTCAACTCTCTATAGTCTATACACAGCCTTAGACTCCCGTCCTTCTTCTTGACAAATAAAACTGGGGCTCCCCATGGTGATGTACTTGGTCGAATAAAACCCTTGTCTAATAGTTCTTGTAGTTGCTCTTTTAATTCTTTCATCTCTGATGGAGCAAGTCGATAAGGTGGTTTAGAAACGGGTGCTGCTCCTAGCACTAAATCAATTGCAAATTCCAATTCTCTATCAGGTGGCAATCCATAAATATCTTCTGGAAAAACCTCCGGGAATTCACTCACTACTTTCACATCAAGGAGTTGGGGCTTGCTAGATACCGCCAAAAAAGATAAGCTTATCAAGAATCCTGCTCCCCCCTTTTTCAAACAACTAAAGGCTTTAAGAACT
>KQ991137.1:69563-83337 GCA_001598015.1 Dorcoceras hygrometricum | reverse complement strand
CGGTCTAGGCCAACTAATTACGGCTTCTATCTTGCTCGGATCAACATAAATACCATCACCTGAAATAATATGTCCAAGAAATACAACTTTCTGCAACCAAAATTCACATTTCGACAACTTGACATACAATTCCTCATCTCGTAGAGTTCTCAACACAATTCTAATATGATTAGCGTGATCACACAGGTTCTTTGAATAAATCAGAATATCATCAATAAATATGATCACAAAATCATCAAGATACTTCTGAAATACTCTATTCATCAAACTCATAAACACTGTCGGGGCATTGGTCAATCCAAAAGGCATAACAACGAACTCGTAATGACCATACCTCGTTCGGAATGCAGTTTTTTATATATCCTCATCTCGTACTCTCAATTGATGGTAGCCGGATCTCAAGTCAATTTTCGAATATACTGACGAACCCTGCAACTGATCAAACAAATCATCTACCCTGGGTAAAGGATATCGATTCTTTACCGTTGCTTTATTTAGTTGCCGGTAATCAATACATAACCTCATCGACCCGTCTTTCTTTCGTACAAACAGTACTGGTGCGCCCCAAGGAGAAACACTGGGTCTAATGTATCCCTTGGCAAGAAGTTCTTCAAGCTGTTCTTTCAACTCTTTCAATTCAATTGGTGACATACGATAAGGTGCTCTCGATATCGGTTGTGTACCTGGCATCAACTCAATACTGAAATCTACCTCTATCTGATTAAATCTGGTCCCAACTCAGGTACCTCTTACACATTATCCCAATACAATGGTGAACGACATTTTCTTCCATACAGTGCCTCAAATGGAGCCATCTCAATACTCGCCTGATAACTGTTGTTATAAGAAAATTCCACAAGCGGTAATGACTCTTGCCATGTAATACCAAACTCTAATACCACAGCTCTAAGCATATCCTCAAGAGTCTGAATTGTTCGTTCAGTTTGTCCATCGGTTTGAGGATGATAAGCGGCACTTAAATATAATTTCGTACCTAAAGCTTGTTGCAAGCTACTCCAAAAATGTGAAGTGAATCTTGGATCTCGATCAGATACGATCAACTTTGGCATACCGTGAAGTCTGACCACTTCTCGAACATAGAGATTTGCCATTTGATCATGTCGATAGGTCATTCGATAAGGAATAAAACAAGAAGATTTTGTTAACCTATCGATAATTACCCAAATAGCGTCACATCCTCCGGATGATCTGGGCAACTTCGTCACAAAATCCATAGAAATATGATCTCATTTCCATTCAGGAACTGACAGACTTTGTAATAAACCAGCAGGTTTCTTTCGATCAGCCTTCACCTGTTGGCAATTCAAACATTTTGAAACAAAATCAGTCACATCAGAATTCATTTGCTTCCACCAGTATTGCTTTCTCAAATTTTTAAATTGTACATTTTTCTACCTCCAGGATGTACACTTAATCTACTTCTATGCGCTTCGTTCAATATCTGTTGCTTCAACTCTGTTACATCTGGAACCACAAGTCTGTTATTCACATACAAGGCATCATCAGCGCTTACCCGATATTCGGGTTGATGTCCAGATCTAACCATTTCAAACGAATTCTTGACATTCGGATCTCTCTTTTGTGCTTCTTTGATTTGAATCAGTAATTCAGGTTCCGCACTGATAGCACAAACTCTCATCGGTCGCCTATCTGTCTCAAATAAATATCCAGAAATACAGCAATCTTCTATCAAACTAGATACACTCATAGTGGTCAAGGATAAAGCACAAACCTTTCTACTAAGGGCACTGCTGCTGCATTCGATTTTCCTGGATAGTATTTGATTTTGCAATCAAAATCTTTCAATAAATCCAGCCATCTTCTTTGTCTCATATTCAATTCAGATTGAGAAAACAGATATTTCAGACTTTTATGATCCGAAAAGATTTCTAATTTCTCACCATATAGATAGTGTCTCCATATCTTTAATGAAAATACGATGGCTGCCAATTCAAGATCATGAATTGGATATCGGATTTCATGTGGCTTCAATTGTCTCGAAGCATATGCAATAACATGTTCTCGCTGTATCAGAACACAGTCCAATCCTTGATGCGAAGCATCACAATAAACAACAAAGCCACCAATACCCGAAGGAATTGTCAAAACTGGTGCTGTAGTCAACCTCTTTTTCAACTCAATAAAACTAGCTTCACAAGCTTCAGACCAAATGAAGGGTGCATTCTTCTGTTTCAGTTGAGTAATAGGTTTTGCAATACTCGAGAAATCCCGAATAAATCGATGATAATAACCTGCCAAGCCCATAAAACTTCGGATTTCTGGCACAGATGTCGGTCTAGGCCAACTAATTACGGCTTCTATCTTGCTCGGATCAACATAAATACCATCACCTGAAATAATATGTCCAAGAAATACAACTTTCTGCAACCAAAATTCACATTTCGACAACTTGACATACAATTCCTCATCTCGTAGAGTTCTCAACACAATTCTAATATGATTAGCGTGATCACACAGGTTCTTTGAATAAATCAGAATATCATCAATAAATATGATCACAAAATCATCAAGATACTTCTGAAATACTCTATTCATCAAACTCATAAACACTGTCGGGGCATTGGTCAATCCAAAAGGCATAACAACGAACTCGTAATGACCATACCTCGTTCGGAATGCAGTTTTTGATATATCCTCATCTCGTACTCTCAATTGATGGTAGCCGGATTTCAAGTCAATTTTCGAATATACTGATGAACCCTGCAACTGATCAAACAAATCATCTATCCGGGATAAAGGATATCGATTCTTTACCGTTGCTTTATTTAGTTGCCGGTAATCAATACATAACCTCATCGACCCGTCTTTCTTTCGTACAAACAGTACTGGTGCGCCCCAAGGAGAAACACTGGGTCTAATGTATCCCTTGGCAAGAAGTTCTTCAAGCTGTTCTTTCAACTCTTTCAATTCAATTGGTGACATACGATAAGGTGCTCTCGATATCGGTTGTGTACCTGGCATCAACTCAATACTGAAATCTACCTCTCAAAATGGAGGCAATCTTGGAATCTCATCAGGAAAGACATCAGCAAATACACAAACTACTGGTATATCAACCAGTTTCGGGCTAGTCTTCATCACATCTATTGCATAAATCAGTAATCCTTCGGCTCCCTTTTACAATAGCTTAGTCATAGAAAGAACAGAAACTAAGGGAAAAATGGCTCGTGATCCCTTACCATAGAATTTCCACTCATCAGTTTTCTCAGGTCTGAATCGAACCACTTTCTGAAAACAATCCATTGTTGCCCTGTACTTGGTTAACATGTTTATGCCGATGATACAATCAAAATCAGACAACCCAAGCACAATACAGTCAATCTCAATCTCATGACCCTCAAAATGTAGTATATAATTTCTAACATATTTCATCGATAAGATACCCCGTCCCAGAGGTGA
The DNA here is from genome assembly GCA_001598015.1 of Dorcoceras hygrometricum. Classification (NCBI taxonomy): domain Eukaryota; kingdom Viridiplantae; phylum Streptophyta; class Magnoliopsida; order Lamiales; family Gesneriaceae; genus Dorcoceras; species Dorcoceras hygrometricum. Next base: position 79,896 of record KQ991137.1, on the reverse strand, counting down.
AGAAACAGATACTAGTTCATCTTAGTCCCTCCTCTAATTAGCACACATGATTGTGCTGCTTCTCAAGAGATCGAGTTCTGATTCATACTTCGTTTAATACATGCTACTATTCAATTCAGATTTCAGATAGCATGTAATTCCTGAGTCTGTCTGGCATACTCTTACCATTTCATCAATCAATCATGCGATATAAATTCCAAACAGTAAGACATATACCATGCAAGCATGAAATCAATTTAATAAATCATTCAAGAAGACTCGTTCTACCCCGCTCATCTAACTCAATCCAAGATCTTAGTGATGCTCTGATACCACCTGATGTGAGACTCTCTTCCCACAATTTTTCTAATCTCATCTTATGGGCGATTAATCAACCAACGAGTTTACTAAGTAAAATCTGGTTTTATGCGTACATTTTTTTTTAAGTCTGGGTCACCAACAACTGTTTATTCATAAATAAAACATAACGGTACAAAGGTTAATACACCTTACATTCACTTGTACAAAACCTGATCCTTAAATACAAATCTAGATACATCAAATACTAGCAATTATTTGTCCAACATCTACTTAACAGTAGGTCTCTAATCTTCTTGTTGATCGCCCTTCTTCTAGGTAGTAACTCTCACTACCCACGTCCCAGCAAATCAATTCTTTCCTCCTGTCATCATGCACACATACAAAACAAGACAACAGCCGGAACACTCTGGTGAGAAATGATCTCAGTATAATCGACAGTTTCATGCAATAACATAAAGAAGTTCATAACAAAAATATTAACTCAAAATAAACTGAACATATCCCTTCTCTTCAACTAAGAATTGATTCTATTTCACATCAATGCCATAAAGATTCGTATACGATCTTGACATGGATATCCATCTAACGAAATCACTCTGACTTCGAAAATAAGATCACCTCAGACCTTGGCATTAGAATCAATTCATTTCCTCTTTGTATCATCATATTCATATCGAAATAAAAGATCCACTACCTTTGATGGATCACACAGATAATCTCAAATTTTAAATCAAGAACAATAACTAGCAAGTATGTGGTTTGGCGGGATAACTCAAGAAATATCATTCTCGAGTACTCTAATCCCTGATTCTCAATGTCAAATTATACCTTCGTTTATCTCTGTTTTGAACCACTTCAATTCTCACTTCTAAAGCCTCGTCACAAAATCGAATTCTGGTGTCTATAGCAAAATTACCAAGATTAACTTCACTCTAATTTATAGGAGAATATCTCTGTTTCCTGCAGAGTTCCCATACAATCTCTATGAATTCCACGTGTCATGTTGAGTAGTTATCGACCAAAATAAGATATGCACACACCGTCTGAAACAGATTCCTGTATTTATACATATCGCTAACCAGATTCCTCAACTCTTGTTTAAATTCCACCAGTTGCTGTTGTAGATAAGCAGACGTTGCTACAGTAGGTATCTTACGACAGAAACCAACGTTTACTCTCCATAGATACCAGCTTTTCCTTTCGATAAAACCAGCAGCAACCATCAGACATTGCATTTTTCTTCACGCCTCAAAACGACATCGCATCAACTAATTAAAATGACGCCGCGGCGCGCCAACAACTGATGACAGATTCTCTCAACTTGACCAGCTGCTGAAACGCGAAACAATTCAGATGACGTAAAGAATCACGTCATCTTTTCTGCCAATAGCTATTTTCACTAATTCACCCAACGATGACGTTTGGGATACGTCACCATCGCTGCCAGTAGCTGCCACAAGCGTTACAATCAACACGCTGCGTTTCAACTTATCAAAACGACGTCGCCTTACCATCAGTGACTGGTCGCACGAATAATTTAAACGACGTCGTAATGAATACGTCATACTCTCTGTTATCAGCTTCTCAACACCTACTTCATTCAAAACGCTGAAAATACGAAATCATCAAGTCTAATATCATAATCCCGGGCATTACACTAGGATTCTATATTTTTTTTAAATGAAAAACGATGTGTTTGAGTGTATACAGAGCCGAAACTATTACTTAACGGATGAGAGATTGGTGTTTTAAAGTTGTCAAAAGACTAGAGATAAGGTTGCTACTCAAAATCCTTATCCTCTTCCCTTGTTTAAATTTCAGAAATTTTGGATAAAATATGAGGTTAAAACTTGGTTAAAAAAAATAAACTTTTAAAATTTCTACTCTAAAATTCCCAAAACATAGGGAATGGCCTCAAAAATTAATTTATAAAAATCATCTTTACCTCGGTATTCCCATAGCCTCCATTCCGGCCTCGTAGCACCTGTACTAAAATTTTGAAAAGGTACTCATCATAAAATAATTTTAATAATTAATATGGTAGAAATCAAATAGTGACGTCAATATAACTATTAGAATATGTAAATTAATATTAAGACATGCGATTTTTTACAGGAAAAATTTCTAAGCGTTACACTTGTCGTGGGCGCATCAACCTAGTTTGAGCCCATGAAGTATCTATAAATAGGAGGCTAGGGAGGGGTTGGAAAGTTCACCAAGTTGAGCAACCAAAGATTGCTTAAATTTTCTCTTCTCTCCCCCTATCCTCTCCGCTTGGCAGCCGCCTTCATTGCATTGCCGCCACCGCAGTCGCACATCGTTGCGGCAACTCGGTGAGGAGATTCTGGCCATGAAACTTTTGCTAGTTTTCTATTGCGAACTAGCAAAGGAGTTGGGATTCTAATCGTGGACTGAATTAGGCACTGTTCGAGATTGGGCCATCTCCCTCCAAGGACTGGTCGGAGCCCAGTGCCTAGTCGCCAAAGGTAAACTTACAAACATCCTATGAATGTTTAATACTTAGAAATATATGACTTAACCTAGAGTGCCATAGTTGGGTAGGGTTTTGGTTATTATGTTTCCTTTTAATCGTTGTTTTATGTGTCTCGACATTGTGAATAAGAATTTCATTTAATTTTAATTTATATTTATTGTTTTCAAGCTCACCAAATCCAATCAAGCATTCATTCTTGAAAATATTGAAAATCCCATTAGCAAAATTGCAGGAATAAAAATCCATTCTCCATTGCCCAGCCTCAGGTGGATCTCACCCTCCCTTAACTTCTTGATTCTTGTCATTACATTCAAATCATTGTAGATATGAGATTCATATCTGGTATCAAGTACACAAGAAGTACATTTCTTTACAAAACCGATTTCCTTAATTGTTTTGTCAAACCTTAGGTTTCGACTTCTCAATGCCTGTTTGAGACCATAAATTGATCTCTGAAGCTTACGTACCTGATGTTCGCTTCCAACATATGTGAATCCGTCAGACTGTGTCATATAGATCTCTTCCTTGATGTTTTCATTAAGGTACGCATGCTTCACATCAATTTACCATATCTCACAGTCATACCATGAAGCTATGACCAGTAGTATTATTATGGACTTGAACATAGAGACTGTTGAAATGTCTCATCGTAGTCAACACCTTGTATTTGAGTGTAAGCTTTTGTCACTGGTTGTGCCTTAAAGGAAAAAACCTTACCATCAGATCCAAGTTTTCTCTTGTAGATCCATTTGCATCCTATTGGAACAATTCCTTCAGGAGGATCTACTAGAGACCAGACTTGGTTCATATGCATGGAGTCTATTTTAGACTACATGGATTCAAGACATAATGTCAAGTTATCATCAAAGTGTTTCCTTGAATTTTCTTGGATTTCATCCATTATTAGATAACTTTGATCCTCTTCAAGAATAAAACCATATCGGATGGGAGGTATAGGGACCATTTCGGATCTCCTAGGAGCATGTACTTCAGTCATTGGTTCTTGATTTGTGGGTGGAAAAATTCGTGCTTCGGGTTAATCTCAAATTTCTTTGAGTTATATCATCTTTCCTTTTCTATCCAATAGAAATTCCTTCTCCAAGAAGGTATCATTTCTTGAGATAAACACTTTTGTCTCCGCGGGATGATAGAAGTAGTATACAGTGGAGTTCTTTGGATACCCCAAGAAATAACATAAGATGGATCGATTATCCAACTCATCTTCCATAATTTCCCTGATTATGTTGAACTTACTTACTATGTATTTGGATTATTGAGGAGACATAGACTCCTTTGCTTGTGTAGCGGCACCCGTGTTGTCGCATCACACCAGGACTGGACCAATTCCTTCAGGAATCACACCCAAATCTTTGATGTAATTTCTCATCCAAATGTTCGCGTACGGCGGATCCAAATCACGCCCCCGACACACAACGGAAGTTTAATTTTTTTGGTTGCACTGTGAATGGGCCACGGCTCTCTGGGACGCTCATATGTAATCAAAAATGCAATAAACATAGAATGACATTCATAGGGGGTTCAGTTTATTACCTTTGGCTACTAGACGCCCGGCTCCGACCAGTTCAAAAATAGATGTCGCCCTTCAACTGTTGAATCTGGTAGATCGCCTAATCTGGTCCATGACTAGTTTCTCGATCCTTTGCTGACTTGAACTACAAAGGTCAAAAAATTTCATGAATGGAATCTCCACATCGAGGCACACACGGCAATGTGCGGTGGCGGGACGTCATGGAGGACGACGGTGGCGGCGGCTCGTGTGAGGTGGGAGTGGCTAGGTTATGGTTATGTTATGAAAACAGTTCTCAAGCTCTTCTAAATAATGCTCCCGAAACTCCATATTTATAACGAATTTTGTGGGATCAAATAGTTTTTTGACGGGCCTTAGAAAGACCAAGCCAATTGCTGTTGGAATACGGTGGCGGATCCGGATCCCACTTCCCGGGGCACAGCGGAAAAACAAAAATTGCCCGGAAAGTGTTCAATACATTCAATAAAATCAACAAACATTCATAGGGTGTTCGTAGATAGTTACCTTGATGGCATCTAGGCGCCTGGCTCCGACCAGTTTCACGAGGAAACCGGCACTTCAAACTGTAGGCGGCGGTAGATCGTCAATCAGGTCCACGACCGGAAACAATCTTCCTCCAATCAGCCTGCACTAGAAAGCTGATGGATTTCAGCACGGACGGAAACTCCTCTTCACGATGGCCGGAACAAGTCCGGCGAGGGGCGGCGGCGCGTGGCCGACGGCGGCGACGCGTGGCAAGAGGCGCGGCCGAGAGGTAGAGAGGAGGTGTGGGGGCGGCGGCCAAAGTCTTGGAGCTAGGGTTATGTCTTATGATTCAAGTGATTAAGGCCCTAGTAGAGTACTAACATATAATTAGTATACATGGGCTTGAACCGGCCCATTGGACTTGGGTCAGGCCCAAGTCCATATATGAACATTCGGTTCGTTTAATTCACTGCGGTTTCATCACAACTCCGATCGACGATCAGATCGGACCGATCGACTCAGTTTCCAAAACTGAATATTATGATGTGAAAAACAATTTTTCAGATTACCTACTCCAAATGACAGTATTGCCCCTCAACGGTGGGAAATCGCAATTTCACCCCTGTTGAGTTTTAGGAAGTCGCACTCCCTAAAATCCTCTTCCTATGCTCAACACATAGCTCAGTTTCCGTGCGAGAATCATGAATCCAGTACTTGTGTGACCCTCAATGGTTCAGGGATACATCTAGCCGTGGGCCCACAACCATTGTGGCTCCTAAATCACAATTTCGGACTTCCCCAACGGATCATGGTAAAGCTCCTAGCAACATCGCGCCATGATCCCCTAGGTATCACTGATAGTGCTGCAAGAACCAGTTGGTCGTGGTTAGCGTACATTACGGTCCTTTCAACACATATATCCTGATCAGATCAGCGACCATTGGTGAATCGAGAGTCGCTAGAGATCCGATAGCTATGCATACATCTTGGAGATCGAATAGTGACATCGCGAGTGTTACTAGGTAAACCCATTTACCTAAAACACTTCTAGTACTCTGGCCAGAGATTTATACACTATTATCCCCTCAGATAGCATAGGATATCCACGCATGAGAGCGAGCGGTGAATCCTCGACAACGAAGCATCGACTCCTACATGCATCGGGATCTCACCCAATCCCGCCGCCTAATGACCCCAAGTGAGTCGGCAAACGGGTCAAAGTGAGACGCCTATCATGTAGAGTCTCAATGAAGTTCCGAGTCGTGAGGACTAATCAGTACAACCAAGACCTCGGACTTATCCACTCGACAAATGTTAACCACTTGGAAAGTCCGAACGAGGGTAGTTCGATAGATCACCAGGTCACTATCCATCTGCATGCTCAGAACATCACAATGTTCCCTACCAATGAAACATGGTACTTCACATCGCAGATGCTAGTCTCAAGCTACCTTATCCTCATTTTGACGGCCCAATCGACTAGGAACATGTTCAGAATACACAGCGACTATTAGATGTGTTTCATGATAGCCGTCATACCCACTATCACATCTAACATACGCTTTAGTGTATTCTAGGTCTTTACTCAACACAATTGTAAATCATTACACACATAATGAAAGTAAAGAATGCCATATAAAAGAATGTGAATATCATATATAAAGATTGTTTCATACAAGAGTCTATAAACCCACACGCCACAAGTTGGCTAGTTGGGCATCTACTCTAACAATCTCCCACTTGCCCTAAAGCCAACTACTCATCAGACGCAGTCCCATTGTTTCGCGATGTTTTTCAAACAACGGTCCAGGCAAGGGCTTCGTAAGTGGATCAGCAACGTTGTCCGCAGAGGCGACTCTCTCAACTGCTATGTCACCTCTAGCCACAATATCCCGGATTATGTGGTATTTCCTCAGTATGTGTTTGGATCTTTGGTGAGACCTAGGCTCCTTTGCTTGCGCAACGGCACCCGTGTTGTCGCAGTACACCGGGACTGGACCAACTCCCTTAGGAATGACGCCCAACTCTTGGACAAAATTCCTTATCCAAACCGCCTCCTTAGCAGCAGCTGATGCTGCGATGTACTCAGCCTCAGTGGTTGAATCCGCGATGGTGTCTTGCTTGGAACTCTTCCAAGAGACAGCACCACCATTGAGGATGAATACAAATCCAGAGGTGGACTTCGAATCATCCACGTCACATTGGAAGCTAGAATCAGTGTAGCCTTCCAATTTCAGTTCACCACCCCCATAGACCATGGACATATTCTTAGTCCTTTGCAAGTACTTAAGAATATCCTTCACAGCCTTCCAATGCAATTGGCCGGGGTTGGCCTGGTAGCGGCTCGTGACACTCAGAGGATATGCGACATCCGGTCTAGTTGAGATCATGCCATACATAATACTACATATTGCCGAGGCATATGGCACACGTGCCATACTCTCTATCTCCTCATCAGTCTTCGGACACATAGACTTAGATAGAGTGACCCCGTGACACATAGGTAGGTGTCCTCTCTTGGACTCTTCCATAGAGAACCGCCTAAGTATGGTATTGATGTAGGTAGCTTGGGTGAGTCCGAGCATCCGTTTCGATCTATCCCGATAGATCTGTATTCCAAGAATATAGGATGCTTCACCCATGTCCTTCATCGAGAATCTACTGGACAACCATACTTTGGTTGACTGCAGCATTCCTACATCATTCCCAATGAGTAGAATGTCATCAACATAAAGTACGAGGAATGTCACAGCACTTTTAACTACCTTCTTATATACACATGGCTCCTCGGGATTCTTGATGAAACCAAATTCCTTAATTGTTTCATCGAATCTCAGGTTCCAACTCCTCGATGCTTGTTTGAGACCGTAGATCGATCTCTGAAGTTTGCATACCTTATGCTCACTTCCCACAAATGTGAAACCCTCAGGCTGCATCATATAGATCTCTTCCTTAATGTTTCCATTAAGGAACGCAGTTTTCACATCCATTTTCCATATCTCATAGTCGTACCATGCGGCTATGGCTAGTAAGATTCTAATCGACTTGAACATTGCCACTGGTGAGAAGGTTTCATCATAGTCAACACCTTGCCTTTGAGTGTAACCTTTCGCGACCAGTTGTGCCTTGTAGGTCATTACCTTACCATCAGGCCCAAGTTTCCTCTTGTATACCCATTTGCACCCAATAGGAACAATTCCTTCGGGAGGGTTAACAAGAGTCCAAACTTGGTTCGCATGCATTGAGTCAAACTCAGACTGCATTGCTTCAAGCCACAAATTAGAATCAGCATCGAAAATTGACTCCTTGAAAGTTCTTGGATCAGATCCAACAACTTGATCACCTTGATCATCTTCAAGGAGAAAACCATATCTCTCAGGAGCCCTAGGGACCCTTTCGGATCTCCTAGGTGCGACCATTTCTGGTACTGGCTCTGTAGGTGCGAGAGAATCACTTGGTACTTCAGTTGGTTCTCGAACCTCTTCGAGTTCTACTATCTTGCCTTTTCTATCAAGTAGAAATTCCCTTTCCATAAAGGTGACATTCCTAGAAACAAACATTTTTGTTTCGCTGGGATAGTAGAAGTAGTATCCAATGGAATTCTTTGGATACCCAACGAAGTAACATAAGATGGAACTCATATCCAGCTTATCTCCCAGTGTCTTCTTCACGTAAGCAGGACATCCCCAAATTCTCATGTATGAGTATTTGGGTGGTTTGCCCATCCACATCTCATATGGAGTCTCATCCACTGCCTTGGTGTGGACATTTTTCAACAAAATTACCGCCATTTCGAGCGCATAGCCCCAAAACGAGGTAGGAAGCTCAGTGAAGCTCATCATAGATCAAACCATGTCCATCAAGGTTCGATTACGACGCTCCGCTACACCATTGAGCTGTGGTGTGGCCGGAGGGGTCCACTGTGAGAGAATCCCATTCTCTTTAAGATAGTCTTGAAATTCAGCACTTAAGTATTCACCACCTCGATCGGATCGAAGTGCCTTAATACTCTTGCCTAGCTGATTTTCTACTTCAGCCTTGAATTCTTTGAACCTTTCAAAGGATTCAGACTTGTGATTCATTAAGTACAAGTACCCATACCTAGAGTGATCGTCGGTAAAGGTGATGAAGTATGTGTGACCGTATTTAGTACCAATACTAAGCGGACCACACACATCAGTATGGATCAAATCCAATAGGCCTTGGGAACGTTCAGGCTTGTCCTTGAATGGTTGTTTAGTCATCTTTCCCTTGAGACAAGACTCACAAGTCGGTAGGGAGTTAATGTCTGACAAATCAAACATGTCACTCCTAACTAACTTGTTCATCCTACTTAGAGAAATATGACCTAGCCTAGCGTGCCAAAGTTGTGCTGGGTTTAAGCTATCGTATTTCCTTTTAATCGTTGTTGTATGTTTTTCGACATCGCGAGTTGGAACGTCTTTTAATTTTAAGGTATATAAATAGTTTTCGCGTTCCCCAATTCCAATTAAACATTCATTCTTGTAAATTTTGCAAATCGAATTAGCAAACATACAAGAATATCCATCACTATCAAGCATAGAAACAGAAATAGTGTTCTTTATTAATTCGGGAACAAACAAAAAGTTTCTCAATAACAACTTAAAATCAGAAGACATAAATAAATAAACATCTCCTATAGCTACTGCAGCAACTCTTGCTCCATTGCCAAGCCTCAAGTGGGTCTCACCCTCTCTAAGGCGTCGGCTTCTTGTCATCACCTGCAAATCATTGCAGATATGAGATCCACATCCGGTATCAAGTACCCAAGAAGTCGAATTAAGAGACATATTTATTTCGATATAGAACATACCTTTCGCAGTTCGCAACTGCTCAAGGTACTCCTTGCAGTTCCTCCTCCAATGCCCAGGCTTGTGGCAGTGGTGGCAAACATCCTCAGACTTGTTCGGCTTGGAAGCCTTTGCCTTTGGCTTCTTAGTGCGCTTTTCTTCCTTCACAGGGGCAGAACGCTTCTTACCCTTGCGTCTGGGCCCCTTCTTTGCAGAGGAAGAAGAGCCCATAAGGAGGACGGGCTTGTCCTTCTTTATGGTTCCTTCGAACACTACAAGCATGTTAACCACCTCTTCAAGGGTGGCTGCCAGCTTGTTCATGTTGAAGTTGACCACAAACGGGTCGAATGCAGCAAGTAGTGAGAGGAGAAGCACATCCATAGACAGCTCGTGTGGAAGTGTGATATCAAGGCCCGACAGCTTTTCAACGAGCCCAATCATATGAACCCCATGCTCGCAGACCGAAGTCCCATCGCGCATGCGGCTCGTCATAAGCTCCTTGACAGCCGTGAACCTCTCATGTCGAGAGTTCTCCCCATGAACCCCATGCTCGCAGACCGAAGTCCCATCGCGCATGCGGCTCGTCATAAGCTCCTTGACAGCCGTGAACCTCTCATGTCGAGAGTTCTCCCCATACAGTTCTTTGAGATGAAAAAGTATGTCAGCAGCATACTTTGTCTTCTCAAAGCGCCGTTGAATTTCATTGGACATCGA
>KQ991137.1:28497-44906 GCA_001598015.1 Dorcoceras hygrometricum | reverse complement strand
AGCCGCATGCGCGATGGGACTTCGGTCCGCGAGCATGGTGTTCGTATGATTGGGCTCATTGAGAAGCTAGTGGGACTTGCTATCACGCTTCCACATGAGCTGTCTGTGGATCTGGTTCTCCTCTCACTCCCTGCTGCATTCGATCCCTTTTTGGTCAACTTTAACATGAACAAGCTGGAAGCCACCCTTGAAGAGGTGGTGAACATGCTTGTCGTGTTCGAGGGGACCATAAAGAAGGACAAGCCCGTCCTCCTTATGGGCTCTTCTTCCTCTGCGAAGAAGGGGCCCAAATGCAAAGGTAAGAAACGTTCTGCCCCTACGAAGGAGTAAAAGCCCGCCAAGAATCCAAAGGCAAGGACTTCAAAGCCAAATAAATCTGAGGATGTTTGCCACCACTGCCACAAGCCTGGGCACTGGAGGAGGAACTGCAAGGAGTACCTCGAGCAGTTGTGAACTGCAAAAGGTATGTTCTACATTGAAATAAATATGTCTCTTAATTCGACTTCTTGGGTACTTGATACCGGATGTGGATCTCATATCTGCAATGATTTGCAGGTAATGACAAGAAGCCGGCATCTTAGAGAGGGTGAGACCCACTTGAGGATTGGAAACAGAGCAAGGGTTGCTGCTATAGCTATAGGAGATGTTTATTTATTTCTGTCTTCAAATTTTAAGTTGTTATTGAGAAACGTTTTATTTGTTCCCGAATTAATAAAGAACATTATTTCTATTTCTATGCTTGATAGTGATGGATATTCTTGTCATTTTGCCAATTCGATTTGCAATATATATTAGAATGAATGTTTGATTGGAATTGGGGAACGCGAAAACGACCTATACACCTTAAAATTAAAAGAATTTTCAACTCGTGATGTGGAAACATATACAACAACTATTAAAAGGAAAAACGATAGCTTGAACCCGGCACAACTTTGGCACGCTAGGCTAGGTCATGTTTCCTTGAATAGGATGAACAAGTTGGTTAGGAGTAACATGTTTGATATGTCTGACATTAACTCCCTACCGACTTTTGAGTCTTGTCTCAAGGGAAAAATGACTAAACAACCCTTCACGGGCAAGCCTGAACGTGCTCAAGGCCTATTGGATTTGATCCACACTGATGTGTGTGGCCCACTTAGCATTGGTACTAAGTACGGTCACACATACTTCATCACCTTTACCGATGATCACTCTAGGTATGGGTACTTGTACTTAATGAAGCACAAGTCTGAATCCTTTGAAAAGTTCAAAGAATCCATGGCTGAAATAGAAAATCGGTTGGGGAAAAGTATTAAAACGCTTTGATCCGATCGAGGTGGAGAATACTTGAGTGCTGAATTTCAAGACTATCTTAAAGAGAATGGGATTCTCTCACAGTGGACCCCTCCCGCCACACCACAACTCAATGGTGTTGCGGAACGTCGTAATCGAACCTTGATGGACATGGTTCGATCTATGACGAGCTTCACTGAGCTTCCTACCTCGTTTTGGGCCTATGCGCTCGAAACGGCGGTAATGTTGTTGAACAATGTTCACACCAAGGCGGTGGATAAGACTCCATATGAGATATGGATGGGGCAAGCCACCCAAATAACCATACATGAGGATTTGGGGATGTCCTGCTTACGTGAAGCAGACAGTGGGAGATAAGCTGGATAATAGATCCATCTTATGTAACTTCATTGGGTATCCAAAGAATTCTATTGGATACTGCTTCTACTATCCCAATGAAATAAAAGTGTTTGTTTCTAGAAATTCCGCCTTTCTGGAAAGGGAGTTTCTACTTGATAGAAAAGGCAAATAGTAGAACTCGAAGAGGTTCGAGAACCATCTGAAGTACCAAGTGAATCTCCCGCACCACAAGAGCCAATACCAGAAATGGTCGCACCTAGGAGATCTGAAAGGGTTCCTAGGGCTCCTGTTAGATATGGTTTCCTCCTTGAAGATGATCAAAGTGATCAAACTATTGGATGTGATCCAAGAACTTTCAAGGAGGCAATTTCCTGATTCTAATTGAGTTTCTACTTGATAGAAAAGGCAAGATAGTAGAACTCGAAGAGGTTCGAGAACCATCTGAAGTACCAAGTGAATCTCCCGCACTGCAAGAGCCAATACCAGAAATGGTCGCACCTAGGAGATCTGAAAGGGTTCCTAGGGCTCCTGTTAGATATGGTTTCCTCCTTGAAGATGATCAAAGTGATCAAACTATTGGATGTGATCCAAGAACTTTCAAGGAGGCAATTTCCTATGCTGATTCTAATTTGTGGCTTGAAGCAATGAAATCTGAGATTGACTCGATGCATTCAAACCAAGTTTGGACTCTTGTTAATCCTCCCGAAGGAATAGTTCCTATTGGGTGTAAATGGATATACAAGAGAAAACTTGGGCCTTATGGAAAGGTACTGACCTACAAGGCACGACTGGTCGCGAAAGGTTACACTCAAAGGCAAGGTGTTGAATATAATGAAACCTTTTCACCAGTCGCAATGTTCAAGTCAATTAGAATCCTACTAGCCATATCCGCATGGTAAGACTATGCGATATGGCAAATGGATGTGAAAAACTGCGTTCCTTAATGGAAACATTAAGGAAGAGATCTATATGACGCAGCCTGAAGGTTTCACATCTGTAGGAAATGAGCATAAAGTATGCCAACTTCAGAGATCGATCTACGGTCTCAAACAAGCATCGAGAAGTTGGAACCTGAGATTTGATGAAACAATTTTGGTTTCATCAAGAATCCTGAGGAGCCATGTGTATATAAGAAGGTAGTTAAAAATGCTGTGACATTCCTTGTACTTTATGTTGATGAAATTCTACTCATTGGGAATGATGTAGGAATGTTGCAGTCAACTAAAGTGTGGTTGTCTAGTAGATTCTCGTTGAAAGACATGGGTGAAGCATCCTACATTCTAGGAATACAGATCTATAGAGATAGATCGAAAAGGATGCTCGGACTCACCCAAGCCACCTACATCGATACCATACTTAAGAGGTTCTCTATGGAAGAGTCCAAGAGAGGACACCTACCTATGTGCCACGGGGTCACTCTATCTAAGTCTATGTGTCCAAAGACTGATGAGGAGATAGAGAGTATGACACGTGTACCATATGCCTCGACAATAGGTAGTATTATGTATGGCATGATCTCAACTAGACCAGATGTCGCATATGCTCTGAGTGTCACGAGCCGCTACCAAGCCGACCCCGGCCAAATGCATTGGAAGGCTGTGAAAGATATTCTTAAGTACTTACGAAGGACTAATAATATGTTCATGGTCTATGGGGGTGGTGAACTGAAATTGGAAGGCTACACTGATTCTAGCTTCCAATGTGATGTGGATGATTCGAAGTCAACCTCTGGATTTGTATTCATGCTCAATGGTGGTGCTGTGTCTTGGAAGAGTTCCAAGCAAGACACCATCGCGGATTCAACAACTGAGGCTGAGTACATCGCAACATCAGCTGCTGCGAAAGAGGCGGTTTGGATAAGGAATTTCGTCCAAGAGTTGGGCGTAATCCCTGAAGGAGTTGGTCCAGTCCCGATGTACTGTGACAACACGGGTGCCGTTGTGCAAGCAAAGGAGCCTAGGTCTCACCAAAGATCCAAACATATACTGAGAAAATACCACATAATCCGGGATATTGTGGCTAGAGATGACATAGGCAGACAACATTGCTGATCCACTTACGAAGCCCTTGCCAGGACCGTTGTTAGAAAAACATCGCGAAACAATGTGACTGCGTCTGATGAGTAGTTTGCTTTAGGGCAAGTGGGAGATTGTTAGAGTAGATGCCCAACTAGCCAACTTGTGGCGTGTGGGTTCTTATTGACTCTTTGTATAACGATATTTATTTATGAAATTCGTATTCTTTTATGGCATTCTTTATCTTCATTATTTTATAATATTAACAATTGTGTTGGATAAAGACCTAGAATGCACCATAGTGTATGTTAGATGTGATATTGGATATGATGGCTATCATGAAACACATAGTCACTGTGTATTCTAAACTCGTTCCTAGTCGATTAGGCCGTCAAAATGAGGATAAGGCCGCCCGAGCTTGAGACTAGCATCTGTAATGTGAAGTACCACGTTTCATTGGTAGGGAACATTGTGATGTTCTGAGCATGCAGATGGATAGTGACCTGGTGATCTATCGAACTACCCTCGTTCGGACTTTCCAAGTGGTTACCATTTGTCGAGTGGATAAGTCTGAGGTCTTGGTTGTACAGATTAGCCCTAATTACTCGAAACGTCATTGAGACTCTACGTGATAGGTGCTTCACTTTGACCCGTTTACCGACATAGTGGGGGTCATCAGGTGGCGGGATTGGTGAGGTCCCAATGCATGTTGGAGTCGATGCTTCGTTGTCGAGGATTCACCGCTCGCCTTTGTGCGTGGATATCCTATGCTATCTGAGGAGATAATAGTGTGATAAATCTCTGGCCAGAGTACTAGATGTGTTTTAGGCAAATGGGTTTACCTAGTAACACACGTGATGTCATTATTTGATCTCCAAGATGTATGCATGGTTATTGGATCTCTAGCGACTCTCGATTTACCAATGGTCGTTGATCTGATCGGGATATATGTGTTGAAAGGACCGTACTGTACGCTAACCATGCCGACTGGTTCTTGCAGGCACAATCAGGCACGGAAATTAAGCTCAATTTGTTGAGCATAGGAGGTGGAAGAATGGAAGTGCGACTTCCTAAAAGTCAATATGGGTCAAAGTGCAATTTCCCTAAAGTTTGGGCTAGTTTGACTATCCCTGAAACTTGGAGGGGCTAAACTGCATTTTTGGACTAGGTGGTCTGAAAAATTGTTTTCGCATCATAATACTCAGTTTTGTAAACTGTGTAGATCGGTCCAATCTGATCGTTGATCGGGATTATGATGGAGCCACGGCGATGTACTTGAACCGAATGTTCATATGCCCATTGGGCCAGTCCAAGCCCATCACATGTCTATTAATACTTGACCTAGGGCTACATTGTCTACATAAAAACTCTCACAAAACCCTAGACTATAGCCGCCGCCCCCCTCTCCTCTTCCTCCCTCTCGGCCTTCGCCCCTCACGCGCCGCCCGTCGTGCGCCGCCGCCGCCGTGTGCTGCCGCTTGTCGTGGTTGGACTTGTTCCGACCACCTCGACGAGGAGATTCCGTCCGTGAAAGATTCGTCACATTTTCTAGTGCAGACTGATGAAGGAGTCGTGATTCCAGTCGTGGACCGGATTAGGAGAATGACAACCGCCAACCGTTGAAGTGCCAATTTCCTCGTGAAATTGGTCGGAGCCAGGCGCCTAGACGCCAGCAAGGTACCAAATCTAAACACCCTATGGATGTTTATTTGTTATTATTGTTATGTATTGACCGTTCCCGGTGCAAAATTTTGAAATCTTTCACTGCGCCCCGGGAGCGGTATCCGTATCCGCCGCTGCGCCAACAACAACTCCCTATATCTCGGAAAACACATTTTCTGACTTACCATCGAAACATGATAAAACATATAGCAACATCACCCCATGTCAGGACTGATTTTCATAATCAACTATTAAACATACAATTAGTAATAATGTGGAAGCTTAAAAACGGGTCAAAAGTTTTCTTTGGGCCTGATACAAAATATCTAGTAAAAATATTCGAATACTCAAAATATAATACTTGTTCTTTTTAAAACTGCTTACAACCATACCCATAGCTAACCTTCTCACAACACATGCAGAAAGTCAGATAGTAAATAGTATCCAATCTCCCAGTCAACAAGGGTATGTAAAAATCCAGCAACACTAGCGTCAAATCATAAACAACGAGGAAAACTACTCAGTACATCCCCTGTTAATGACTCGATAGTATATATTTAATATATACATAACTGGGAAACTCGATAAACACCTACGGGGCTCCACTAGCTGATGTTTCACCTAGCACAACTGATCCACCTGGATATCCTGTAATGATCACAACACAACCAAAACATCCCCAAAGAGAAGGGGTCAAACCCGAGTACATAGATCAACATAAAACAACAAACGAAGTTCGTATGACATATGTTATATTTGATGAAATGCATGTCCGATAACACGAAATAACGAATATCAAGACAGGAAGCCAAACAAAAACGATCAACAGCAACATGTTGCAGCATCATCAAGAATTTTGGAGCTACCTGGGTGTTCCCAATGGAAAATAGATGTGGCTCATTAGGATCTGATGATGAGAAAGAACCAGATGTGGTAGATGCTGTTGAGAAAGAGCGGGAAACCACTATTGTCGATAAAATGGATAATATTTATAGACAGATTATCACGGAAACAGAGCAGATGGAAACAGATTTGGTGGAACCAGGGATAACGAGATCTGCTGAGATAGGAATGGAGCACTCGATTGCTGTCAATGATGAGGATGATAATCTTGATGGAGCTGAAAATGACATTGCTAGGAAAATGTCATCTGCTACAGCACCGGAACAGTTTCTTAAAGAGCCTTTGAGATCTGGGGAGGATACCGACATGTCTGGGTTTAAGCAACCAAGTAGGATAAATGAAACTGAGGAACCAGATGTGGTAGAACCAGTGGTGGTGGAGATTACTGAGACTGTGGCTATTGATATGGAGAGCAGGATCGATGCACTACCTAAGAACCTGTGATCAGGACAATAGAGGAGAAGGAGGCTGATAAAGCGAAGGAAATAGATGTTAGAGTAGATGCCCAAGTAGCCAACTTGTGGCGTGTGGGTTTATAGACTCTTGTATGAAACAGTCTTTATATATGATATTCGCATTCTTTTATATGGCGTTCTTTACTTTCATTATGTGTGTAATGATTAACAATTGCGTTGAGTAAATACCTAGAATGCACTTAAAGCGTATGTTAGATGTGATAGTGGGTATGACGGCTATCATGAAACACATCTAATAGTCGTTGTGCATTATGAACATGTTCCTAGTCGATTGGGCCGTCAAAATGAGGATAAAGCCGCCCGAGTTCGAGAATAGTATCTGCGATGCGAAGTACCATGTTTCATTGGTAGGGAACATTGTGATGTTCTGAGCATACAGATAGATAGTGACCTGGTGATCTATCGAACTACCCTCGTTCGGACTTTCCAAGTGGTTACCATTTGTCGAGTGGATAAGTCCGAGGTCTTGGTTGTACTGATTAGTCCTCACGACTCAAAACGTCATTGAGACTCTACATGATAGGGGTCTCACTTTGACTCGTTTGCCGACTCACTTGGGGTCATAAGGCGTCGGGATTGGGTGAGACCCCGATGCATGTAGGAGTCGATGCATCGTTGTCGAGGATTCACCGCTCGCAGACATGCGTGGATATCCTATGCTATCTGAGGGGATAATAGTGTATAAATCTCTGTCCAGAGTACTAGAAGTGTTTTAGGTAAATGTGTTTACCTAGTTACACTCGTGATGTCACTATTTGATCTCCAAGATGTACGCATAGCTATCGGATCTATAGCGACTCTCGATTTACCAATGATCGTTGATCTGATCGGGATATATGGATTGAAAGGACCGTACTGTACGCTAACCACGACCAACTGGTTCTTGCAGGCACTATCAGTGATACCTAGGGCATCATGGGGCGATGTTGCTAGACGCTTTTCCATGATCCGTTGGGCAAGTCCGGAATTGTGATTCCGGAGCCGCAATGGTTGTGGGCCCACGGCTAGCTGTATCCCTGAACCATTGAGGGTCACACAAGTACTAGATTCAAGATTCCCGCACGGATACTCAGCTCAATGTGTTGAGCACGAGAAGAGGATTTCGGGAAGTGCGACTTCCTAAAAGTCAACAGGGGTCAAACCGGGGTTTCCCGCTGTTGAGGGGCACTATCAGTGATACCTAGGGCATCATGGGGCGATGTTGCTAGACGCTTTTCCATGATCCGTTGGGCAAGTCCGGAATTGTGATTCCGGAGCCGCAATGGTTGTGGGCCCACGGCTAGCTGTATCCCTGAACCATTGAGGGTCACACAAGTACTAGATTCAAGATTCCCGCACGGATACTCAGCTCAATGTGTTGAGCACGAGAAGAGGATTTCGGGAAGTGCGACTTCCTAAAAGTCAACAGGGGTCAAACCGGGGTTTCCCGCTGTTGAGGGGCAAAACGGTCATTTTGCACTGGGGTTCTGAAAAACGGTTTTTCAGATCATAGTACTCAGTTTTAGAAACTGAGTCGATCCATCCGATCTGATCTCTTAATTATATTTAATATAGAATTAAGACTAGACTTAAACACTTGATCATTAACTCACTCAAAACCCTAACCCTAGTGCTTGTTGGCCGCCGCCCCCTTCCTCTCATAAGCCGCCGCCGCCACCGCCGCCGACGCTTCTCTCGCCGGAAAGTTGTTTCCGGCCAACTCGACGAGGAGAATCCAATCGTGCAGAATTCGTCAGTGCTTCTAGTGCAGGCTGACGAAGGAGTCTCGGTTCTGGTCGTGGACCGGATTGGCGATATCTACCGCAATCTACCGTGAAGAGCCGACGTTATTGTAACTACGGTTGGAGCCAGGCACAAGTGCCAGCAAGGTAGTGGTTTTGAACCCCCTATGTATGTCGATAAAATTGTTATTCATTTCTTCGTATTGATCGTCTCCCGGCTGTATTTCTTTGTTCTTCCGCTGCCTCTCCGGGGGGCGGATCCGGATCCCCAACAATAGAGCATGTGGCTACAGAGGGAATGAGTTTGGAGAAGTGTACTGACTCTGAGGACACATAACCCTTGAGAAAGGTTCTGGCTCTTACTGTTAAATCTACGTCTGATGAGGAGTCAATACCGATCGATGATCTTTTGGCAATGATTCCTACGGGTATGATGTTGTGACAGCGGAGGAGCCAACCAAAATCAGATTCGGACTGGGTATTGAGATCCCAGGAGTAAATGATGGAGACTGGTATAAGTGTAGTCTCCCTCAGATTGCTGTTACCGATAAGGGTAAGGCGCCCCTTGTCGAAAAGGATGAAATAAAATGGCATCCGACCCGAGAATTTTTTCTTTGATCTGTGCTGATATAGAGTTTCTTGTGCAGTTAAGGGAAAAAGTCATTGACGAGATTGTTTTATTCTTTTCTTCGTTCAGTTTACGCCGATTGGCAGCTTTAGGACCATTATCAGATATCGCTGCTAAGGAGGCACAAATTTTGGCTTGGGCTAAGACCGATTCTCTTCAGACCGCTATGCATAGGAGATTGTACATAGTTGCTAAGTAGAGGGCGATGCTATTGCGGAAATTTTTGGAGACTAGGTATAAGAATTTTAAATCCGGTCAGCCCACAACAGCCATTGATTTACAAATTTTGGAAATGCTTTCAGATGCTCATTTTGTTGCTTTGGAGAAATTAAAGGAGCAGATGCGAGCACATAATCTGGAGTGGCAACGCCCGGTTAGCTCAAGGCTGTTTGAAGGAGCAGAAAGAGATCATGGAGCAATTATCGCCAGATCCAACACAAACACCAGATCTATCTACTGGAGTAGACATATGATCAAAATTAATGGATTATGGACACCTATAGAGGGGTCAGATCAGTGGTTACTGCATGTGCCGTCCATCCTGTTTTTGCAAGACGAAGTTGGTGTCTCAAAAGGTTTCTGTAAGTATCCTTTCCCCGATATGTGTGTTTATTGAGCCAGTTCAAGATCTGGGCTTTCCACCGCCTATGGTCAAGACTTGGGGTTGGTTCCGAGTTTGTACAGATATTTTGCAGTTTAATCTTTTTGGACGTCTACAGCCCGCTGGGTCTATTAATCTTTGTACAGCTATCGTTCCCGTGGGACCGGTTGTGGATAGAACTGGTATTCCGAAGAGAAGTGTAAATACTGTACAATACAGCATACAGATGTCAATTCTCTCAGCTTGCCTTCTACAGATTCAGTTACTGCAGATCCCGTTGTAGATACAGTGACAGATTCTACAGTAGCTCTAGATACTTCCCCGTGGGACCGGTTGTGGATAGAACTGGTATTCCGAAGAGAAGTGTAAATACTGTACAATACAGCATACAGATGTCAATTCTCTCAGCTTGCCTTCTACAGATTCAGTTACTGCAGATCCCGTTGTAGATACAGTGACAGATTCTACAGTAGCTCTAGATACTTCTCAGCATTCTCCGGATGCAGATTTAGTTTCTCCAAGTTCGTATTCAGATTCTCCGATGCGCTTTACTACCGATGATATTCCTCTAGGCGATGAACCAACTGTTGTTCTTCCTCCAGATCTTACATCAGAGTTTGCACAGCTCCGTGCTTCAGTGGATCAGATTTCCCTTGAGCATGTGCAAACCAAAATTCTACTTGGGAGGCTCAAGGCAGAATTTTTTGCAAAGATCTTAATTCTTGAGACTTTACTTCTTACCAGAGCTGATAATCAGAACAGAGCTGCCCGTATTCAAACCGAGATCTTCCGTCAGGAGGTAAAAGATCAAAAGGCTGCTTTGTCTAAGGAGTTCGTGTGAGGATTGAGAAATTCGAATTTCAGATTTCAGATTTGTGATTTTTGGTGAAATCTGATTTGAGAATTTCAGACCTCTCGTAGAGCATTTCATATTTCTAGTCGCAGGAGTTATCGGGTGAAAGCTGCGCGAGAATTGGAGTTGATTTGGTGAACTTTAGGTAGAAATCTGTTTCCCTAGCGTTTAGAGGCGAAACGTCGTCGTTGGGGTGAGGTCCGGTTGGTCGAGAGTGGCGTGGGAGTGAAGCGCTGTCGTTTCGTATCTTCAGACTTCTCGCTAGTAGAGCATTTCAGACGTCAACGCTGGTCAACGGAACCGTAGCGGGTGATCACTGGTTCGAGTGATCGCTGGATTGAGAGAATGCCACGCGTTGGTCAACATGTTGGAGTTGACGTCCGGTGTAGAGTGTTCGGATGTTGTGGTTTGAGAGAGAGATCTGTTCTCTCTGTACGACGCCGTTTTATGAATTGGTGAAGCGTAGAGATCTGTTCAGCGTTGAGCTCTAGCGTTGTGTGTTGGGGAGAGGTCTGTTTTGAGCGACGCGACGTCGTTCCATTAAGTTGCGGCATCGTCGTTTTGACCATCAGCGCTTAGCGTGATTGTATTGTGCGATCGGAGAGATCTGATGTTGTATCGCTGGTGCATTTCAGACTTCACGCGTGCGACATCGTTTTGTTTAGTTCGCATTGATTAGCGTAGCGCCTTGTGATACCAGCGATGTGTTGAGCGATGAGAGATCTGTTGGATTTTAAGCGCTAGTTTGAGGGATCTGGTTGGCGTTAGTTTATGATGCAGGAATCTGTTTTAGTCGGGAGTTGTCTTATTCGAAAGAGATTGAGTTGAGGATTTAGAATACAAGTGTTGAGCAACACTTAGAACATTTTCAACCCGATATTTCTTATCCTCATCTCTGTTGAAACCCTCGACCGACACTGTTCATTCGAACATTTCTTCCGTCGATTTTCGTCGTTTCCAGCCTTTGTTTTCGACGGTTTAGGTGGCGCTGAACTTCCTAAGGCTAGCTCTTTCGATTGATACCAGCTAGAAAGCTAGAGGCAGCAATTTGAGGGATCCCGAAGGATCTGTGTGAGGCTCTCTGCTCACAATTAATCTTCTAATCTTAATCAGTGGGTTATTAATGTAAACTAAACAAGTTTAACAATCTAATCTGGTTTATACATAACGTACTAAAAAAAAATTTTCGACCAGCAGAAGCGTAAGTTAG
Source organism: Dorcoceras hygrometricum (assembly GCA_001598015.1). Lineage (NCBI taxonomy): Eukaryota > Viridiplantae > Streptophyta > Magnoliopsida > Lamiales > Gesneriaceae > Dorcoceras > Dorcoceras hygrometricum. The sequence goes on along the minus strand of KQ991137.1, from coordinate 33,205 downwards.
CAGAAGCATAATTCAACTCAGCTGGTAGCGTAAACATGATTCCTTTATACAAAACTTCAAAGTTTACAACGGTTACGAGCTAAGTTAACTAGTACACGTTTAAGTCTTATATACAAAACCAGACGTAAGCAACTTAAGACCAGTCGTCTAAACATCTAGACTGTCAGCTGGTGTTTCATCTTCTTGCTGCTGATCTAGCGTCTAGGTAGTATCTCTCGCTACCCGTAGTTGCTCCCCACTAGTTCTTTCTTCCTGTTGTCATGCACACATACAAAACAAAACAACAGCCGGATAAACTCCGGTGAGAATCATCTCAATATAATCAGCAGATACGCATAACAACAATAAAATGCATAACAGTGTATCAACTGTAAATAAATACAATGACATGAAATGATTCTAGTTCTCCTCTTCGATCTCAGAATTGATTCCATATCAGTTCGACGCCATCAAGATTCGTATCCGATCTTGACATGAATATTCATCTATCGAAACCATCTCCGGCTTCGAAAATCAGGCCAACTCAGTCCTGGGCATTAGAATCAATTCAATTCTCTTCAATATGCAAACTCATGCAAATATAAAAGATCCACTACCTGTGATGGATCGACACACACATAACTCAAGTTCTAATTCAAGAACAGTTCTACATCAAGAACATTAATCAAATATGTATGTGATTTCAGCAGAAAACTCAAGAAATATCATTCCTGAGTAATCTAGTTCCTGACTCTTCTGTCAGATTGTACCTTTGTTCCTCTGTTTTCAAATACTTCAATCAGTGTTCTTAAGCTCTGTTCCTCACTTCCGGAGATACTCGCAAGAGAAAATGTCGATAGCTGAAATCAAGATGTTCTCAGCATTTCATGTCAGGCCTCGTGCTCACAACAAAAAAAATACATGCGGAAGCTATCAAAAAGTGGGTAAAATTTTCGCTTTTAGGCCCGACGGTTTTAAACATATAATTTAAAATACAACAATACTTAAATTAAGTTTCCCAAATCATAAAACAAACAACAACAAAGCATACATAATCCAAACATGTATCATATTCCCCCTACGGGTACAACAACAAAGCACAGGGCATTCCCCTGGCTAATTGATACATATATATATATGCTATATGCTACTGGGACACACTAGCCACGACCAGCTGTAGAACCTGGGTTTCCTGAAAACAATGCAACAAAGAAACAAACCAAGCCCCGAAGGGACATGGGGTCAAACCCCAGTACGGAGAGCAATAATACAACAGAAATAACGGCAAGAAATAAAATGCAGGTGCTATGCATGAGACGCCAAGGAACAAAGGAAATCTCGACCCACAAGGGAGCTAAGGAACTCAAACATATCTCCAAGAATCATCGACAACGTATAGTGACCACGGGGTGTGTTCACAGTGTGGTAGTGAGCCACTCGCCATGATACTACACCCACTTACCGGATGCATCAAGCAGCTCAACCTGCTGTTGCCTCGCCCATGAACTGTGGTAATTAACCACTCGGCGCATGGTGGATACGATCCCAGCAGGGAGATGAGAGTGCGGTATTGCCGCTCGCCCTCACATCCTGGTAAGAAAAACAACAACAAGGTACTAGAACTACCAATACTGGAAAGGAATACCGTGCGTGTATGCAACATGCTAGAATGCAAGCATATAAACATATGCAACGCAGCACATACACAAATAGCATACACAATTCTCAACAGAACACAACCAGCAGGCACGGAAAATACACATACCAGCGACTACAATTCATCCAAGCCATAATCTCGCTGTAATAAAAGCTCAAATCCGTACCTTATTCTGAGCAACAACTAACCCTGCGAGAAATCCCGAAGACTCTGGTAAAAGCCTGTTAAACACACGGCATACACAACGTAAATCTAACAGGTTGCTAAACCAGCTCACGGCTGGGAGCCGTACTCGACCAGCTGTCCAATATACCTCAACAATAACATAGAAAGCTTAAAAACTATGGCTAGGAACAAGGTCTCACCGAAAACCAGAACGTAGTTCTACCAAGTCGACGCAACACTCGAACGGCAGCAACTTCGCGTTCCTCGACTAGCCAATTACAGCTTCTAAAACTGGTATGAATTGGAAGAGCTTATCAAGAGGAGTCCAACGCTACCTCGCACGAGCAGAACAACCACCGGAAACGAAGGGAAATCGCCGGAAAGCTCACGACTGAACAGTGTTCTAGGGTTCAAAAGATAAGGAACGAAAGGCTAGAAATATTCGCTAAGTATGGGAAAAGATATCACAATACGAAGACCAAGTCTTCCTATAAATAGCACTAGCATCGACTGGAAAACAACACTAAGAATTGTCCTCCGACAAAACCAGTCGACACAACAATTCCCATAACAACAGTCGCAAGAACCAACAGCTGAACAAATCTCAAGTCACGCTAAACAAATCCAGTCGCTAGCTACAGTAGCGAACAATCTCTCAAAGCTGGACAACCGGACGCTGCTTCGAAAATACAAGAGCTGGACAACCAGTCGACCGGACGCTAAAATCACAAAAAGGCAAACCATCGACTGGTCCTCTAAACGGCGTCGCACTACCAGCAGCTGGGTATCCAGTCGCAAGACGAAACAACGCAAAAAGCTTCCCTCGTCTGGTACCAAACGGCCAGCAACGATGGGAATTCATCGGAAAAGCTCACGGTGAACAGTTGTCTAGGGTTCGAGAAACAAAGGTCGACAATTTGGAGAATTTCACTAAGTATGGGATCTGATATCTCAAATCAAAGACCAAGTCTTCCTTATATATAAATCCCACTACGGCTGGAATCTGATTTAAAAGTCCACCGACATAACCAGCAGGCACACTAAAACCAGCAGATGCGAAGAACCAACTGCTGAATTCTCAAACCACGCTAATCAAAACGACGTCGCAGCGACTTAACAAAACGACGTCGCACCGCTTACATCATCAATTCTGCCACCAGCTGGTCGCCTAAAACCATCGGCTGGTTTCTCTCTCGTGAAATCCTTCCAAAAGCTGGTACCAGTCACGACATCTAAAACGCAGGGTTGCAACTAATTAAAACGGCGTTGCATAGCCACATCATCAAATCCAGTCGCTAACTCTCGCACAATACCAGCCGCAAGCTACAGGAGCGTTGACCCGCGTTGACATCTGCTCTCAGCTGGACAACAAGTCGACACACACATGCGAGCAGATCCTCGCAGCTGGTACCAGTCGCAACATCCAAACGACGTCGCGCCAACTTATCGAAACGCTGTCGTTTTGCCCTCAATACACGAAATAAAGAAGCAGCTGGATACAAACACGCTACCAGCTTTCACTTAACACAACGCATCCAGACTTCACTAAAACGACGACGTTTTATCTCCCGCGCTACAATTACACGCTACGAATGGTTTTCGCCACCGACCAGCTGCAAGCTCACAAAACCAGCTTTTACCCAAAATTCCAAAAATATGAAAACTTCCAGAATTGTTCTAAGTGAGGAATTTAACCCAAATTACTACTAAAACATTCAAACAGAGATCTTAAACCACCAAGATTCTCTAAACACCGATTAACTCCAAAAAATTAATCTTAAACACAATTCCAGGTCTCACATTTCTCCCCCACTAAAAAAGGATTTCGTCCTCGAAATCAATCAACAATTCTGAACTACAACAACAGACTACAACCAGCACTCGCCCAAACACAAGGCCAAGAGTTCAAGATAACTGAGCAAATAAATTACACTAACTAAGGAAGAAACAACAAAACCCACTAGCTACTCAAACAGATGCGGCCACTCGCGCTGCATCTTCTCTTCCAGCTCCCAAGTAGTTTCTTCCCTACCATGCTTGCTCCACTGCACCATCACCAACGGAATGGTCTTACTCCTCAACTGTTTCTCTTTTCTGCCAAGGATCTGCAAAGGGTATTCCTGATAGCTCAACGACTGATCTAGCTCTACCTCGTCAGTTCCAAGCACATGAGACGGATCTGGCTCGTACTTCCTCAACATGGAAACGTGAAAGACGTCATGTAGAGAAGATAACTAGGACGGCAACAACAGACGATACGCCAAAGGGCCAATCCTATCAACAATCTCATACGGACCAACGTAACGAGGGGCTAACTTTCCCTTGTGTCCAAAGCGCATTACACTACGAAACGGAGAAACCTTGAGAAATACACGATCACCAACCTGAAACTCAAGAGGTCGACGCCTCTTATTCGCATAACTGGCTTGGCGATCCTGGGCAGCTTTCATCCGCTGCCTAATAAGATACACGTGATCTTTCATCTGCTGCACAAAGTCAGGGGCAGATAGCTGCTTCTCCCCCACTTCTTCCCAACACACTGGCGATCTGCACCTGCGGCCATACAAAGCCTCGAAATGTGCCATGCCAATCGTCACTTGGTAGCTGTTATTATACGAAAACTCAACCAAAGACAACGCGTCTTGCCAACTACCTCCGAAATCCAAAACAACAGCACGCAACATATCCTCTAACGTATGGATAGTTCGCTCAGATTGGCCATCTGTCTGGGGATGATACGCGGTACTCATAGCCAATCTAGTGCCCAAATCTGTCTGCAAACTCTTCCAAAACCTGGAAGTAAACCTCGGATCTCGGTCAGACACGATTGAAACAGGCACACCGTGCAATCTCACAACAAATCAACGTACAGCTTCGCCATCTTCTTCAACGAGAAGGTCATTCCAT